>ML677339.1:23930127-24176768 GCA_007922305.1 Dermatemys mawii | reverse complement strand
CATAGGTGGCCAGGGGGGCTCCTCAGTGCCATGCACTGCCCTCCCACTCACAGGAACCGCTCCCATTGCTCACGATTCCCAGCCAATGGAAACTGTGGACCTGACTTGCTGGCAGGGGCAGCTCATGGAGCCTCCCTGTGCCTACAGGGTGCAAGGATCTGGTGGCCAATTCTGTGAGCCACGTGGAGCCAAGGCAGATAGGAAGTCTGTGTTAATCCCAGGCCCCCTCTGCACCACTGACTGGACTTTTAATGGCCCACTTGCCAGTGCCGACCGGAGCAACCAGGGTCTGTTTTTGACTGTGCATTCAGGTCAAACACTGGACACCTGGCAACCCTAACACAAGCAGCAGGGTGCATCAGGTCTGAAGTTTACTTCAATAAAAATGTACATAAAGCAGTCTTTAAAATATCTGCCATCATCCCTGTTCTTGCTTCATTGTGGCTTTAAAGTCCCCTGATGGTACTGCACTGAAAGAAGAACAAAGATGGAGAAGGCAAGATCTAAACTAGCTTCTCTGTCCTAAATGAAGTTCTTATATTGAAGGCAACACCTAATAAAAAGGCATCCTGTACTACATCACCTGCCCTGTGCCTGCCAATACATTATCTTTAGATGTGGGAGTTCCTTGAACACTTGTTTAGTTTGGGTTTGATCCAGACCAGGAATAGAAATAGGTAAACCTTGTAAAGCACAAGGTAAAATGTCTCTGATGCCATTCTAATAGGGGAAGAGAGGTTAAGCACACTTTCTCTTTATCTGCCCACAGGGGCTTGCTTGCTAGAGTTTAAATCTCTAGCAAAGAGCACACTGAAGCCCCAGTATCATATTTTGCTTCCTATGCTACTACAATCCCAGGGGGACCATGCCTCGTTCCTTGATATTGTTCTTTATTGTGCTGCCTCTAAATAGCAATACTTTTGAGAATGACTTTACAGCATTGGAAAGACTGATTTACCTGAGCTGTAAAGTCGTTCCCAGAAAAGATGCCTGCTTGGGGCATACCTGGAGAGAGATGTTGCCTTGCAATCTGTTGGTGAGAATGTGTTTGCATAAGGATAGATGCTGGTACAAGTTATTGCAAAGATATTCCCATATTGCTAAATATAAATAAACCACTTATCTACATGATGGATGAATGGATTAATACATGTGTACAATTAACTTAGTTTTAATCTGCATGTAGTGGATCAGTAAAATATTCATATAATAGCATACTTAATAGCAAATGTAACTGAGCCTTATTAACACAAGTATAAGATTAAAGTAAATGGATTGATTCGATTTTTTTATGTGTTTACTGTAATAAACTTGGCATTGCATTCATGATACTCTTTCCTGTCCTCCAGAAATGGTGATAGTTCATTAATAGCAGCTTAGTTCCTAGGTGTTTGCTCCTCCACAATGGACTGTGACATGTGACCCCCATCTCTGTCTACAACTTTCCTCATAATTCTGGCCAATTCTGAGCACTTCTTCCTCTCACAGCCTTATCTAGTGTTCCAGAAACTCTGTTTATTTCTTTCACAGTATTTTTTTTTCAATTATTTTCACTCTTTAAAACATTGTTGGCTACTTTAGGCCCCAAGTTTAATCTTCATCAAAATGTCTTTCTCTGATGTATTCTGATTTAACTGTCTCTCTACCTGGATTTTTCTTTTCTTTTTCCTCCTAGGTTCAAGATTCAGCTAGTGGTGACCCACATGGGTACTTTGTGAATTAAAAACAAGTGGTCACATATGGAATACTTCTCTACAATTTTATTTGCGCAATGACTAATTGCTCTTTGAATTCCAGATGAAAATATATTTATATCCTTTTATCTTGGAATTCATCAACTTTTATTTAGATAAATTCTTCTTTTTGCTCTGTATCCAACCATCTTCAAAATGTTCGATATCACAGATAGATAATACTGTGTCACTTGTACAGAGAACATTCGCCTTGAGTAAGCAACTTTTGTCAATATAATCTCCTTGTCAAAACTAATAAAGGTTAATCTTTTCCATATCTCTGAAAAATATTAGGATTTCTTTGAGGAAACTTCCAAATGTCTACCTAGGTTAATACTGTGTGTATCACTGTTAGTATCTTAATATCTTTCTAGTAAGAAGATGGAAATGCTAAGCCTTCGTAATGCACATGCTATTTCAATTTGAACATCTTCTTTTGGAAAAGGTTCAGTTTCTAATTTGCTTGTATCAGGTGTGAAACAACAAAAGCCCTGCTCTTCCAATTCTCCTGTGCTTTCCAGTTTCCTAAATTGCTTTTACAGCTGTCATAGTCTGTCCAATCCAGAATCCTGCCCCAAGCTGTGGATGCTTTCTCTGATTACAGATGAATACCACTGCTGGGTACTTTGCCAGACTGCTAAATGCCCCCCTACAGTTCTCTCCCTAGTGCTTTGATGAGCTATCATTGCCTCTTTCTTCCACCATCAAAGTGAAGATAAAATGTTTTTTTCCTGTCATTTAAGTTATATGTACTTTTAAGCAGAGATAAGGAACATAAACAGTGCTGTTAACTACTGATGGGATTATCATTAAAGCACTGAAGGGGTTAAATCTCACTACATCCAGAAGTAGTTTTGTCTCTGCTGTGCCACTTTCAGGTTATCATCAAGCATTTATCTTTGTTGAGCCACAGATCTTTGCATGCACCTGGTTCACAACACAGCAGAAATCGGAACATGTTAATGTATCATAGAATAGAATATTAGGGTTGGAAGATACCTCAGGAGGTCATCTAGTCCAACCCCCTGCTCAAAGCAGGACTAACACCCACTAAATCACAAAAGCCAGCACGTTGTCAAGCCTGACCTTTAAAACCTCTAAAGAAGGAGATTCTACCACCTCCCCAGGTAACCCATTCCAGTGCTTCACCACCCTTTTAGTGAAATAGTGTTTCCTAATATCCAACCTAGACCTCATCCATCTAACTTGAGACCATTGGTCCTTGTTCTGTCATCTGCCATCACTGAGAACAGCTGAGCTCTATTCTCTTTGGAAACCCCCTTCCGGTAGTTGAAGGCTGCTATCAAATCTCCCCTCATTCTTCTCTTCTGTAGACTGAATAACCCCAGTTCCCACATCCTCTCCTTGTAAGTCATGTGCCCTAGCCCCCTGATCATTTGTGTTGCCCTCCTCTGGACACACTCCAATTTGTCCACATCCCTTCTGTAGTAGGGGGACCAAAACTGGATGCAATACTCCAGGTGTGGCCTCACCAGTACTGAGTACAGGGGAATAATCACTTCCCTCGATCTGCTGGCAATGCTCCTACTAATACTATCCAATAGCCATTGTCCTTCTTGGCAACAAGGGCACACTGCTGACTATTATCCAGCTTCTCATCCACTGTAAACCCCAGTGCTTTTCTGCAGAACTGCTGCTTAGCCAGTCATTCTCCAGCTTTTAGTGGTGCATGGGATTCGTCCTTCCTAAGTGCAGGACTCTGCATTTGTCCATGTTGAACCTCATCAGATTTGTTTTGGCCCAGTCCTCCAATTTGTCATAACAATGCAAAACTGTTATCACAAATGTAATGGCCTTACATAGTTACCAAAGTTCGTTCTTTCACACTAATGCAAAAGCGTAATTGCATTGTAATGCCATCTTCTGTCTACCGTAGGCATCTGTAATATCTGAGCACTTCACAATTGTTCCAATCTTGACAGGTAATCCTTTAGGACCAGGCTCCTGTACTGGACCCAAACCTTGGGACCCATGTGCATTTGGCTTGCAGGATGTGGTCATAGTTTAATCACTGTCAGGCTCTGACTCTGATACACCTACTGGCATTGGGGGGATCCACAATCCAGTTGGCTAGGCCTTGAAACCAGTGATGGTTCTCCCAAACCTCCCCAGTAGGTGGTGCATGATATCAGAATTCGACTGAAGCTGTGGACCCACTGGTATAATATTTCCCTTTTAGGGGATTACATATCAGTATAAGCAAGTAGCACATAGACACTGCAAAGGATTGTCTAAACTCTCACACACTTTACTCAGAGGCACAGCCCAAGAGATATCCAGATCTATAGAAAAATAAACATCTGCATGCAAGACCCTACTTCAGTTTCCTCATCCTTCTGAATGTGCTTTGGGTCACAGTCAGTGTCTTCCAAAGAGCCCAGAATTATTCTTCACCCACTCTGCCTCTGCCCCATCTTGTATTGATCTGCTTGAGCATACACACAGGCCCTTCTGCAAGTTTTGTTCGAGAGTCCCAGCATCAGAACCCATGACCCAATCTTGTGCATTCACATTCACATTGTCTTGGATGCAAAATATTAGAAAATCAATTATTCTTTTTCCAGGGAGTCTGCATTATCTTGCTAATCCAAGTTTATTCAATTGTTGATGGTCCTTACTGTCTGTCTCATTCAGGGGAGGACTCCTAGATGCCAGTGTCCCCTCCCCTTAATACAAGAGGTATGATTTAATAATACAATGAAAGACAACCAGAGGTTTATACACATACAGAGAGTTCATAAAGTCAAACTGAAATTCATAAATTCACATGGACAGATTTCCAGAATTTTACAACAATCTCTAATATTTTCATCCGCATACCATTCCTGTGAGTGAGGGAAGAGCTATGAACCCCATTTTTACAGCTAAGATAGAGCAAGACTAAGGGCCAGATTTTTAAAGTTATTTAAGTTCCTAAAGGTGCAGACAAGTGCTAGGTCACTTTTGAAAATCTCATTTGATGCTTGGTTACATCTTTAGGCTCCTACATACCTTATAAAAAAAATCTGGCCCGAAGTGACTTGCTCGTAGTTACACAGGGGAATTTAACTCAAGTCTCTAAGTCTTAAACTAGTGCTGTAATCACTGGACCATCCTCCCTCACTAAATCCCCTACATTTTGTGATGCTCAGAGTTAGATGTTGTTTTTTTTAAAAAAAAAAAAAAACTTTAGGAGCCTTCAGATCACTTGCTTCTATGTGATACACATTCTTAGGAGATATGCACATGATAGCACCCAGGTACTCAATGATAAGTTGATATTCTTCTTTTTATTTTTATGAAGAAAATATCAATGGTATGTTTTCAAATAGGATATTCTTCATGGTGTTGGGAATATCCTCTGGATTTCCATATTTCTAGTGGTGTCATTTGGGTGGTTTGGTTTGCTTTAAATCTAATTTTCTGTTAGATTTTTGTTTTGTTTTTAATAAACCCTAGCTGCTTAGTAAATAATTTTCACTTTCCTGTTTCTGCACAACAGGGTGACTGGCTGTGCAACTTGCAGAACAATCTCGCACTGGTACATGAGAGGACTAGGTGATCTTAGATTTCTCCAGTTTCTATCATCTGTGACTAAAACCTTGGTCTCAAAGCTATAGTGATATCATTAATGCTTCTGATATGAGAAATGAGTTTAACAATGAAAGCATTAAAAATGCCTGCATGGAAACAGGGCGGAGAGAGACATAGAAACACGAAAGGAAGAAGTCAGCATTTAAAGGATGGATAAGAAGAAAATGAATAAAATGATTCCCTAAATATAGAGAATAGTGCAGTGTGAATAAGTGATTTTTCAGTTTGCTAGCAGAGCTGGTTTTTTTTCTTGTTTTGGATCAAACCAAAATGAAAAGTTTTTTAAATACTTGGAGAACCAAAAATTAAAAGAAAAAAATGAATTAAATATTTTGCTCTATCAAATAATTTTGTTTAAAGTTAAAAGGACATTTCAAACTGAAACATTATTTTGGACAGAACAATTGAAACCTTTTGTTTAGAAAATGTTGAAACAAAACTGTTTCCCCCAAAAAATTTTGATGAAAAAATTGGTGAGTTCGACATAAATTTATTAAATTTTACAGATTTGGATTGACTGAATGTCATTGGTGGGGAAAAGGTTTTGGTTGGAAAAATTTTGCTCAGCTCTTACAGATGCCTTGAAAAGTCTTCCCAAGGCTTTTCCATCCTGTTAATCCTACTTTATAATGTTTTATTCTTTCTTAATTGTCTGTTGTTCTGTTTTAGGCTTCACCACTAAATAACTACCATTAATTTAATAAGTTGTAATTATTGAAAGTGATTATTACTCTTAGTAACAAAGAGTCCTGTGACACCTTAAAGACTAACTAAAGTATTAGAGCATAAGCTTTCGTGGGCTAATACCCACTTTGTCAGATGCATGCCAAAGTACATGTATCCAACGAAGTACATGCCAAAGTACATGCATCCGACGAAGTGGGTATTAGCCCACGAAAGCCTACGCTCTAATACTTTAGTTAGTCTTCAAGGTGCCACAGGACTCTTTGTTACTTCTGCAATTCCAGACTAACACAGCTACCCCTCTGATTCTTTATTACTCTCAGTGTGAAGTAGTGACAGATGAACATATTTAAAGCAAGCTAAACACACAGAATCAATATATTGGACTAAGTTCGCCATACTTTAGTTTTATTCACTTTACTTTCTTTGGATGGAAGGGAATTTAGAGTTGTTCAATGGAATATAATTTGAAGTAATGGGATGGAATAGTCCATGTCTACACTATAGAGATTATAGTATTAGAGCTGTGCTGGTGTGGCTGCGCTGCTGTAAGGTCTCCAGTGTAGCCACTCTATGCCAATGGGAGAGAGTTCTTCTGTTGACATAATTAAACCGGCCCCCAAGAAGTGGCAGTAGCCATGTCGGCAGGTGAGCGTCAGTGTAACTTGTTCTTTTTTCACGCGCCTGAGTTACATAAGTTATACTGACAAAAATGCTAGTGTAAACATAAGAGAGGTAAAATAAATACTGAATGTCAGGAAAATATCCCGAGAGATGGGAAGTGGTGGAAGCCCCTTTCACTGGGTGCATTTAAAACTAGATTTACCAGAACTTGCAGTGTACAGAAACACCCTGCAATAATGATAGAATGGATTGACTGACCATTTGGGATTCTTCACTATCTAATATCTATGGTTTGTATTTTGTTGTTAAAAAAAACAACAAAAAAAGCTTCTGCTTAAGAAACTTCTGCCACATTCTCAATGTGATTATGTGATTTCGTCCATCCTGCATAATTGGTAGTGTGCAATTAAACAAGTCTCACCACAAGGAATCAGCTGGTGCCAATATTTGTACATAAAAGAACATGATGAATGGTTAATTGCAACATTCAAATGTAGCCCTGAAATAGAAGGAGGACCACTGAAAGCTGAGGGAAACTGGTATGCAAGTCTATTGTTTAAATACTGCCCTTAAACTTCCAACGGTGACAACATGTAGCTTACCGAGCACACTGATTATTTTATTTTACTTGGTCCTACTCATTCTGCTTCAGGTGTGACTGTGTAAAATACAGTGGATACTCAAATGCTGCTGATTGCAGAATGATTGATTCAGCCCATTGTCATGTATAACACAGTGTTCCACCAGAGGCAAGGGGATTGCAAAATCATATAAAATAAACACTCAAAAAAAAAACCTTCTCATGCAGTTTTTACTGCTTTACAATTCTGCAATTGTAACATGAGTGAATTGAATTTCTGCCAACTCAAACACCAGTTTAGGACTATGGGTTCTTCCTCCTCTAATAAGAAGAGACATCACAGGGAGTTAGCACTCTTGAAATATTTGGCACATTTCAGGATTCTTGCTGTGATCTTTCCAGTTTACTTTGCTGCCATTATAAGGGCTCTAGCAGTCTTGTGGGGTTATTTTTTAGTAACAACAAATAGGAAAGCTTATAAAAATGCCATATCTGCAATTCTCCATTCTCACCTGCTACTTCTATATCTTTTGGAGGGCACTGTACCCATTACAAAGACACTCACCCCCGAGGACAAAGAGCTACATTCTTCCTGGCTCGAGGGATTCAGAAGACACTTGACCCCTGCATGAGGCCATAAACTGATTTTACAGTGATAGTGCTATTCTACAAATAAGCAGAACTCTTGTAGGAAATTCTGGGCCAAACTTTGAAATGTGTGGTATCCTACTATAGCCTTTGATTGTTCATACCCCAATACTTATTTACCTATGGGAAGAAAGGAGGGGCACTTGTTTTATTATAGACCATATTCAAATTCATGGAAAGAGGATGCAGAAATAGATTATTGTTGTTCCTTTCACCTTTACTACCCAAGGGACAGAACCTTGCAAGGAAACTAAAACAGGATTTTTTTAAAATGGCTAGCAAAGTACATTTTTCCTTTTAAGCTCTTACTGAGGAAATCTTAGTGAAGAAAATATGTGGAGTTGGGGGAAATTCATCAGATGATTAGCCTGAAATACTTAAAATATCAAGATGCTGGTATATGAAGATGCCTCCTCACTGAGAGAGGCATCTTCATATACCAGCATCTTGATATTTTAAATATTTCATTTATTATTCAAGCAGATACATTTTCTGCTTGAAAAGTTTTCAGGAGGCATTTGAAAGAGTGGGATTGCAATATGATCTTTAGTGATATGAAGTCCTTCATTGAAAAGGGTTTTTTTGTTTTTGTTTTTGTGAGGTATGGGAATAGAAAGGATGCATCTCTGAGCATGCCCTTTGTCACGCAGTTTCCTGCCTCAGTTTCCCTTCAGGTTCCTGGAAATAATCGACTCAGATAAAAAAAAAAAATCTCTACAACTTTTACACAAGTTCTCCCTCTCTTGGGGTCTAATGTGTTACAGAAAGACCTGCTCAAATGGCCTCTTTTGGTCTTAAAAAGCTATTAGCCCATTACAAGGTGAAAATGGGAAAAATTTTCATATCTTGAAAAGGTAAATTCACTAAAATGAAATATATGTTATTTATGAGTCTGTTGTGAGAAGAGAGAAGACAACTGGCCATGAGGCCTATTGAAAATAGCAGGAGACCTGGATTCCATTTCCAGGTGGTCTCTAGTATCAGAGTCCATCAAGATCTACCTCATAATGTTCTTCAGGTGGAGCTCATCTTATTTTTACTGTGAGGCAGTGCTATCACCTTTCTCATGAAGAATTCCTTCAGCTGCCTAAGAACTGACACTGATAGTCTTTGAAGGAAATTCCAGTCAGTCATCCTTAATCAGAAGATTTATAGCTGCTATACAGAAACTCGTCTGTGATTATGTGGGGCAAACTATTGACAACATCCATGGGGTTCTGGTGGTATCATGGCAGATGAGCTGTTTGTGTAGCAAAAAGTGGAGAAGACTATATTGCCATTCAAAAGCTATGTTTATATAATCCAAAATTGTGAAGAAGTGATTACCATGCTGATAAAATACATCCTTAAGATGTGTAAAGTATTAATGCGTGTTCAGTATTGTGTTCAGACCTATTAAAACAGAGCAAAAACTGTAACATTTTGCCTGTGAATGCTGTTTCTGAATCTCAACACATCAGTTCAGGCTTGAATTTTAGCTCATTATCTTCAGTTTGAAGTTAATTAGGTTCTTGGGCTTATTCAGGTCTAAAGTTGCTCTTTGTTGTTCGGCTATACCAAAAGGAGGACAATAGACATTTAATATGGTTTTAATCAGGCAACAACTTTATTATGCAATGTCTGGAACTACCTGGAAGATAAAAGGTTACACAGAAGTTATCCCCATGTTTATTCAATAACTACCTGTGAGGCTTCCACCAGCCCCTTCCATTTTTCCATCCAAATCCCCCAGCTAATCCATTCCTTGGACATTACCATCAATCCACTCTTGTAGGAGGATTAAGGTAGACTATAAGAAAGGCAGCTCCTTGGCCTACCATTAATAGGACCCCCAAAATCCTCCTGCCCTATTACCTTCCTTAAGGCAGCACCTCCCTTTCAAGTCTTTTACCAGGCCTATGGAGTGATTGCACTCGACATCCACCCTACACTTACATAATGAGTTGCAACCTCTACTCTAACCCCCTTTGTGCTTCATGTCAACAAAGTCCTCCCTGAACTCGCTGTGGGGAAGGTGAAAAAAGCCCCACTCCACCTAGGCCAATCAGGTGATGAGAGAGAAATTCTTTCCCAGCCCCCCTAAAAGGGGTGGTTAACACAATGCCCACAGCAAGTCCTGACCAAAACTGGTATTTTGCCATCTAAAGGAGAGAGAGAGGGTGGGTGCTGCCTCATTTGCTCCATGGAAAAGGGCTTCTCCTGCCCGGGCTTGCCCATGTTCAGCCTTTCGATCCTTCTACCCAGGGGATGAGTTACTGTCACCACATTAACCCATTCCCCATTTTTGCAGCAGCTTCTGACCTCCCAGCCATATGGCACTGTTCCTTTTCCCTTGGCGAACTGGACAACATCCTCAGCCCCACTCTTCCTCCTTAAAGGTGCAGTGTAGTCATTAGTTTTAAATCAGGTCTATGTCTGACACATTCCCATGACCAATCACCTGAGGCCATTCTCTGTGGGCAGTGTGAGTACTTCCTCTTCCAACATTACCCATCTGTTGTGTTGTCTGGTAGAGCTTATCTTCATTACTTTTGGGTCTCTATAGGAAGCTTCTAAAAATCATTTATGCTCTTTATATTTGTGTGCATAGAATATAAAAAGTGGGGGTCTGCTTTTATACTGTTTGGTCCAAACAATAACTTAATCTGTTTTCATTGTAAAAAGTCTTTCCTTTACCTCATTAATCATTTCTAGTCTATTAAGTGTAAATTTGTATCTACTGCATAACGTGAGGGAAGAAGTAATATTGAGGGCAAAATATTGCATCTCATCTTTTACCTAGTTCAGCCATTCATTTGTAATGACTTCTCCAATGCGCAAATAAGCACCATTATCTTGGGTTTCTCTTTATTAACACTCTACTCTGATATTTTTATAACTATAAAATGTGAACGCTTCAAAGATGATTAGATAGAGATGGGTCAGACAAGATGAGTCTGGGAAATGAAGTATAAAGACTACACAGATTCAGAGGCCTTCATTTTTATTCAGAGAATGGACATAATCTTGTGTCCTAGGGTGGTCCCAAGCCTGGCTGGAAAAACTGAAGCCTGCTAGAGTCTCCATAGGAATGATGAGGAACTACTGGTAATGCATCTAGACATTTGTTTTTTATATGTATGTGCTGTGTGCATTTATTTTTAAATAAACATCCACTGCTCGGAAGAGTTGTTTGATTCTCGTAAATCACTGTCACTGTCCTTGGAGAGAAAACAAAGAGCAGGAATTGAACAAGTCGGACTTGCTGTGGATAATCCCAGTGAAGCGCCAAGGGGCTGCAAGCCTAAACACTTGGTCAAGAGCGAGTGAGTTGTGGGTCTCTGCCAAAAGAGAGGTGATGGCAAGGTGCCTGACATCAGGGATGGCATTTCTCAGGCAGACTACAGAGGAGAGTTACAGTGTAGTTACCCCAAAACTGACAGAATCCATAGCTGGCATCTCTGACATCCATTTTGGGACAATGGCTTTACACTCTTGCAAGTATTCTGCATGAACACTGCTTGGTAGAGGCAGCCCTGGTGAGGTGATGATAACGATGTAACAGACTAGGCTTTCCATGTGTTTTTTGTAATGCAGATATTTGTCCAATATATATGGAATTAAGATCACTAACTCATTTCCTATAGGCCACCAGAGAGCCATTAGAATGACTACTGTTGAACCCTAGTAACTGAAGTACAAAATACTTATGAACTAGTGCCTCTGATGATGTATATTAGCATAACCTCACTGACACTCCTTTGGAGGTTTACTGATTTACAGCAGCTGAGGATCTGCCCCAATAAGAGTACAGGGTTTCAGAGCATAACTCTATAGTGTGATTGTGTTGTATATCCACTGGAGGATTAGCCATTGGGCTGACAGGGCCTGTGCCCGGGGGCCTCAGCCAACTAGAGGGCCCTGGAAAAATCTGCTGTACCTTGGCTGCCAGTCAGGGCAGGGGAAGCCCCAATGCCCCTATTATGCTCTCTGGCAGCAGTGCTAGCTGGGTGGGTGGGACAGGAGAAGCCCCCCAAAGCAGCCCCCAACCAGACCATCCCCAGAAAAAGCCATGGGATGGGGGAAGCCACACCTCCCCCAGCAGCCCTTGACCCTGTCTCCAGCAGAAGCCATAGGGCAACAGGGCAAGCCTACATTCCTGAAAAAAAAAATTACTAAGTGTCCAACAGCTGTGGTCAAATCTGTGATTAAGTCTTTATTATTTTATATATTTTACAATCATGCAGGTATGGTAGTCTTATATATTGACTACAAATAGGAAACTGAAATGCTGATCGGGGACCCAGCCCAGGAAAACAGTTAAGCATGTGTTGAAATTTAAGAATGGACTTAGGTCCCAATTATTTCAATCGGTCTAAGCACATGCCTATATGTTGTCCTGAATAGGGATACTTTCCTTAATGAGGGCTATAAATCAGTGTGTTTGTTCTTTATGAACTGTCAGAGATCAATATAAGGGATTAGGTTATTTTCTCACTCTCACTGCATCGGCACTATTGCATGTTCCTTAGCTGCATTGCACTTGAACACAAGTAATAAAGCAGGTTATGAAATCAGTTATACAGGAATGTAGTTTAATATTGCGGCTTTAAATAGCAGTGCAAATAGTATTATTTATCCCTGAGAAATACCAGTGGAATAAACAAAAATATCTGTAGCTGGAATATGTATTTGACTATTGTGAACTAGCCACACTATATAAAATGTTCTGCCTTGCAGGTTCTCTCCTGATTTAAATGGTAAGACGATATTTCTGCAGTCATATGCAAAATCTTGGACTACTGTTTTTTCTTAGTGATGAGAAGTTACTGGTACCTCATTAGCAATAACACCCAGAGGCAGGTAGTGATGTTCAGCTGGTGCTGTATCTTATGCTAAAGAAGCCTTGAATATTTTTCCCCACACACATTTGAGACGATTGGTGTAACTAAGCATACATCTTATGTCTCAGTTGTCATAGAAATCAATTGCTGCAAATCGTAATGAATAGGCAACGACCAGAATGTATTAAACTTGGAAGACAGAAGGGCAATAGGTAATATTAATCAATCACTATTGGGAGGAAACATAACTAATTACAATAGTAATTATGAACTGATAAAGACAGAACGCGCATTTCAAGTGGCACTTCAGGAGCAGTTTGCTGTGCCTTGTACAATTTCCTGAGCAAGTGATAGTCTCGTCCTGTATTACAACTTGACATCCAAATGGCTAGATCACATTTCAGAGTGACTGTTATCTCTTGGGTAATGGTTAAATGCTGATAAAAGATTGTAAAGCTCAGAGGAAAGATGGGATATTCCTATTTATATGGTGTTATCAGTCTGAAGAATCAATGAATTAAGTAAGATAGGCAGCACTCAGGCTATGCTCCTACTGTCAATCGGCTACCATTTGGGTGTCTCAGGTGTCAGGGTGAATGTGAGCCAAATGGGCAGTGGGGAGACCAGTTGACAACATGCATACATTAATGACAGCTTCAATAAATCTTGGCTCTTGTTATGGAACTTTATAAATGAACTTCTGTGTCTGAAATGTCTAATGCTGCTTATGTATGGAATATATGCAGTGTGAAAAGGGGAGTGGAGTGAGTTTAATGGCTGTCAGTTTTATATGGCTTTCTGTTATACTTATTTCAGACTTAGAAGGCACTGGGAATTCAAAATGGCAAGGCTGTCAGGGGGTAAAAATATGCAGCCTGTCTGTGAGAAAACAGCATAGAAATAAGAATTATATACATTCTTCATGCAATACCTTAGTAACAGTAACTCAGATAATGATTCAGGATTCTCGGGTGCCAAATGGGGGGGAGTAGAGTTGTTACATATCATTCTTAGTTTTAGAAAAATCCTTAGCTATTAATTAGCTTATTTGAGTGCCATATGCCTATCTAATTATGATAGAACCAAATAAAAATGCAAGTTAAATGAAATAGGACGGTATATGTGGTTGTTGTGTTATATATATATATATATATAACACAACACAACAACCACATATACCGTCCTATTTCATTTAACTTGCATTTTTGCCACATATACCATTCTATTTCATCAGAGATTAAGGGGTCTAGAGAGGAGTGTGTGGGTGAGGTTCTGTGCCCTGCCATAGGCAGAAAGACTGACTAGATAATCATTATGGTCCCTTTTTGGCTTTAAAGTTCACAAGTCCATGAGGAGCATGGGTAATGGTTTCAGTTTTATTTGTATATATATATATAAATAAAACCACATATACCATCCCATATACATATTTTGTGGGGTTTGGTTGTTTGTTTATATCACTAGAGAAAACTTTGCTGACAGAAATCATTTACTTTGATCCATAACTGAAAACATTACCCGTGCTCCTCATGGACTTGTGAACTTTAAAGCCAAAAGGGACCATAATGATTATCTAGTCAGTCCTTCTGCCTATGGCAGGGCACAGAACCTCACCCACTCACTCCTCTCTAGACCCCTTAATCTCTGAGTTACTGAAGTTCTCAAATCATGTTTAAAGATTTCAAATTACAGAGAATGCACCATTAACTATAGTTTAAACCTTCAGGTAACTTGCGTCCTATGCTGTAGAGGAAGGCGAAAACACTCCAATCTGACCTGGAGGAAAATTCCTTCCAGACCCTAAGTATGGCGATCAGCTGGACCTTGAGCAAAATCCACCAGCCAGCCACCTGGGAGCAAATTCTCTATATTAACTCAGCACCCTCCTCCTCTAGTGCCCCACCTCTTGCCATTGAAGATTTTTGCTACTAGCAGGTGCAGATGGGCTACATGCCTTTGCAATCAATCTCCATGAATTTATCAAGCTCAGACTTGAAGCCAGTTAGGATTTTGGCCTCACTGTTCTCCTTGGAAGGCTGTTCCAGAAATTCAGTCCTTTAATGGATAGAAACCATCTAATTTGAAGCCTAAATGTCTTGATGTCCAGTTTATAAGTATTTGTGCTTGTATCAACATTGGCCCTTAACTTAAATAACTCCTCTCTCTGATATTTTCCCCTATGATATATTTATAGAAAGCAATCATTCAGTCTTCATTTGGTTAGGATAAACAAGCCAAGCTCCTTTAGTGTCCTCTCTTAGGGTAGGATTTCCATTCCTCTGAACATTCCAGTAGCCCTTCTCTGCACCTGCTCCATGAATCTATCTTTCTTAAGCATGGGAGACCAGAACACCACACAATATTCAAGATGAGGTCTCATCAGCGCCTTGTATAATGGAAATAACACTTCCCTGTCCCCACTGAAAATATCTCACCTGATGCATCCTAGCACTGAGTTAACCTTTTTAACATCCTCATCACATAGTCATCTTGTGATCAAGCAATAGAGCCAGGTCTTTCTCCTCCTCTGTTGTTTTCAACTGATACGTTCCCAGCTTATAGCAAAAAATCTCATTGTTAGTCCCTAGCTCATGACTTATGCTTCCTCTGTCGGTTCACCCACCTATTAGAGAGACCAGGTGAGTGAAGGTAATATTTTTTATTGGATCAACTTCTCCTAGTGAGAGAGAGAGAGAGAGAGTGCAATGTATTGTGCTTCAGTCCATGTGCATCTCCCATTAATATCAGTTCACAACTTCAAAACTTACACATAGGGCTTTTCCCAATATTTGGGGCTTTTTCCTATGTAGGTGCCCTATCCCAATTTTTCACACTTGCTATCTGGTCACCCTAATGCAGAGTATTCAGGCTTCTAAATCCAAAGCCAAAAGTTTACTTTCCGGAGATTGTCATTTCATGTTAGTATCATTCTCTGAAATTTTCACCTTGTCCTCAAAAATGCCAGATATTGATATTAATAATTATCATCTTATTGAGAATGATACTTCAGCCTCACCTGCAATTGCTTGCAGCTTGTTGACATTTTTCAGCAAGCAGGTTTAAACATTCAGTAGGCATTGGGAAGAGGAAAAAAAAACTTAAATACAATACAATGGAAAATGCAAGTTAATAAATTTTGTAACATGCCTTTTTCCATATAGAAAATAATTATACATTAAGTAAAAGATATACTTTAAGAGAAATTGGTAAATGCTAGAGGATTTATATTATGTTGGATATTGAATTCAACAAACTATTGTAGATTATTTCTTAAAGCACACATTTGGGGGTCATGAATTACAAAGAAATGGAAGATGAAGTTGAAATTTTCTAACTCTGTAAAATAACAGAAAAAATAGTTCTTTTTCAGCAGCTCTCCTTTTTTCTCCTAAAATGGGTAACTTGTGATAGATCTGCCTTCTCAAGGATACATATATGTAGTTAAAATAATTTAGCATTGGCTGGCAACTGACATATGGAATGAATGCTTGCCAGAAGGGTCATCAGAGCAATTTATGCCACAAAAACGGACGGAGGAGGTTGTAAATGGAAGGAACTGGGAGAATAAGAAGTTAGATTATAAAACGATATTTTTTAGTGATATAAAACAATTATTTTCTCCAAGATAGAAATAATATTCGATCAGTGCTGTGTGAAAGGGACCTAGAAAATAACTAAATTAATCTTGCAATAAATTATTAAGATATGCACAAAGAAAAGTAAAGGTGCTTTTTAATTGCACCTCCTTTGTACTTGTATTGTCAGATGTATACTGGAGAACCAGATTCTACATTTACAGTGTATCCCAAGTTCTAGTCAACTTCAGTGAGTTTGCATGTGCAGAGAATGCAGGATTAGACACATATGTAGTTTTAGCATCATGCTAAAGCACTGTTTTTCTGTCTGTGGGGAAAGGGTTAAATAACTGAGATAAAATACATCCCCGCAGGGTAGTGATTGACATTGGGTATGGGTAAATGAGGCTGACAGATGTTAGCTTTTTTAGTAGCAAGGCTACAATCTTGTTTTCACAAACTATTAAGATAATTTACCAGGCTGATTAACATCATGTCTGTTAAGAACTATGGGCATTGGTAATAGCTCATGGGTATTTAACAAGCTAATCCTTTACCTCTGGTTCTTCTATCAGACTTTTTTTTTGTTTAAAAAAACAGTCCATTGAAACAACATTTACTTTTAGTAGAATAGCATGTCAGGAAGGAGATTATAAATGGGTATTGTTGTTGATTATACAATTCATGTAGCATGAACATTATGATACTAATGAACAGCATGATACTAAATGAATCATATCATTTAGTATATCTGACCTTTATTTGATCCTTTATACTATACTCTTTTGCATAAATCAGTATTGTATGAATTCCACTTTATTATGCTGTTATGCAGTGATGTTAATTTGTAGATGCTGTCTATCTACAATGTACCGCTTTTACTATCTGTCTTTTTCAGGGAATCAAGATTTGGTGTTGTGAATGTAAAAATATTTTAAAAAAACAACTTTTTTTTATATGTATCTTACAGGGAAAACTTGAGGTGTCTTACACTTTTAATCTTCCAGTCAGTGATTGCCTTGGGAGCATATTGTGGTGAATTGGTAAGTTTCTATTGATTTGCTTATTTCCTTATTCAAATAAACTGTTGTTTTGTGACATTATGTCATTTCCCTCACTTACCTTTTAAAATAGGTGTTTTTAACTGTATAGTTGACACTTGTGTGACTGTTGCTGGTCTGTGTCTAATTTTGATGCCCACAATTCAAGAAGGATGTTTAAAAATGGGAAAGGGTTCAGAGAGGAGCCATGAGGATGATTAAAGAATTAGAAAACTTACCTTATGACGATAGACTCAAAGAGCTCAGTCAAAAGAAAAGATTAGGAGTAGAAAGGAGAACAAACACTGGACTCTTCAGTCAAGCAGAGCAAGGTATAACACAGGGGAAGGCAACCTATGGCACGGGTGCCAAAGGCGGCACAGGAGCTGATTTTCAGTGGCACTCACGCTGCTCGGGTCATGGCCTCCATTCTGGGGGCTCTGCATCTTATTTTAATTTTAAATGAAGCTTCTTAACCATTTAAAAAACCTTATTTACTTACATACAACAATAATTTAATTCTATATTATAGACTTATAGAAAGAGACCTTCTAAAAATGTTAAAAATGTTTTACTGGCACGCGAAACCTTAAATTAGAGTGAATAAATGAAGACTCGGCCCACCACTTCTGAAAGGTTGCTGACCCCTGATATAACATGATGCAGTGGCTGGAAGTTGCAGCTAGACAAATTCAAACTAGAAATAAAGCATTAAATTTTGACAATGAGGGCAATTAAAACACTTTACCAAGCGTCCTGGAGGATTCTCAATCACTGACAATCTTTAAATCAAGATTGTATTTTTTAATAAAAGATCTGCTCTAGTTTGGGAAAGTTCTTATAGCCTGTGTTATACAGGAGGTCAGACTAGATGAGCACAATGGTCCCCTCTGGCTTTGGAATCTCTGAAATAATCCTCTGCAGTCTTGTGGACTCAGCATTCTCAGTTCCAGAAGTTTCAGGGATGTGCTTGCGTTGCTCAGCAGAAGAGCTGATTGCAATGTGTTGTTGTTGTTGTTATTATTATTATTATTATTATTATTATTTACACTGCTACCTTGATATAACGCGGTCCGATATAAGGCAAATTCTGATATAACGTGGTAAAGGAGCGCTTCAGGGAGTGCTGCACACTCCGGTGGATCAGCATGTCGTGTCTGGCTTCGATATAATGAAGTTTCACCTATACCATGGTATGGTTTTCTGGCTCCAAGGACAGCATTAGATGGAGGTAGCAGTGTATTTAAAATTTTTAGCAAAACATTTTGCCAAAATTTGCAGAATTTCCTCTCCCAGCTTCTTTTTTTTAGCAGCTCTGCTCAGCAGTGATCTTGCAGGTTACAGGAGAAGTCTGGGGGGGTAGCTGCATCTGTTTCAATCAATCCTTGGCTGACAGATGGTTTCTACACAGCTGAGATGAGTAAGGGAGTTAAGATAAGAGGAAGTGCTGAAGTTCTACAGGCGATCTGGCAAATCCCTACCTCCCAATAATAAAGTAATTGTCTAAGGATCTTTTTTTTTCAGAAAAGAAATACAGTGTTTAATAAAAATCTTTTTGCTGAATTTGCCTCTCAGCTGGGAGAACAAGAGTGGTATTCACATGTTCCTAAACTCTCAGAACAATTCTGAGAAATTCTGTGGTCCAATAGATAGATCACTGTCCGGTGGGTGGGTGCGTCGGGAGCCTTCTATTCCTTTCTCTGTTATTGATTCACTGTATAACCCCAGGCAAGTAATTTAACTGCTCTGTGCTTCAGATTCCCTTTCTTTCAGCCTAGCGAGAAGATACATATTAACTGTACTTTTCGCAATAAAGTGGAAGTCATAGTAACATTGGAGTCCAGGAACTCCTAAAAGCTAACCATGACAAGTTATATGGTTATTACTGAATCATTTAACTTTTCTGGGCCTCAGTTATTCCATCTGTAAAATCAGGTTGCTAATATAATATACCCTCATTTATTCAAACTTTCGTGTTTGAAACAAGATTATGTCCTGCCCAGCACTTTGAAGATTTCCTTTGAGCTCACTCCGTGTTCCCCATGACATGCATGCAACTGAAGTTGTATGGTACTCTGCTACTTCAAATGTGTGTTGCAAAGATTAACGAGCTAATTCTAGCAAAACTCCTGCAAAATAGAGGTCCCGTTCATGTAGAATCCTCCATGCAAGTAGCACTAAAATAAGTAAGTGAGAGTTTGATGCATTAAGGGCTTGTGGGGTCATGCTCTCAAAATATTGTGTAACTGCTTGTTGTTACTTTCATTATTTACTTGAATATACTTGATCAATAAAAATGTATGTTGGTGATATAGCTAGGACCACTAGCCACTCTCATGTGACAGTCTACTTTCAGCTATGGTCAATTCTTCACAGTAATGCAGGAGAGCTTTTAAGCAGATCTTTTATTTATAAAAGCACCACACGTTTCAGAGCCCACTCCTCCTTGCAAGAGACAGCTTTCTGGGTTCTTATTGCTATGTGAAGAGTGACCCTTTGAACTATCCTACCACCAACCATATCTTTGAATAACAATATCAGCTATGCCACCTATAGTCAATGTGTGATATTTTAGAGGAAGATTAGAACAATACAGTCAGTTGAGCAAACTGTGCCTGGAGGAACAATTTCTTCCTGATCCTTGCAACTTAATTTGTGCCCTAAATAGTGTGATTTGATCACTCTTAGAATTATTTTAGCTAGCATAATTGCAAATTTTATTAAAAGTAATAAAATTATCCAGTCCACTTTGTGCTGCTCTTAGTGTAAATGTATACCCACTGGTTCCATTCAGTAATATGTTTTGTCCAAGACAAATAAGAATGATCTTAGAACCAAATACATACCCTTAAGCAGAATTATCTACATCTCTAGTTTAAAAAAAAACAAAAAACCTTCTCTATTGCAGTACTAAGCCAATGATTTTAAAGAAAATGAAGTAAATAAATGAGATAAATATGCATACTTATATTTTATATAAAACAGAGATCTGATCCCTGAGTTTGTGTTTAAGTTTTTTGCTCTGAGTAATAGTTTCCTCTGCATGTTGAAGATCTTATTACTCAAATTTAAACTATGGGATTATGAGAAAATCATTTGTCCTAAACATTCAAAACTAAATTTATTGGGAGCAGTCATTGGAGATTAAAAGTCTGGGAGGGGGGGCAAGGAGAAACAGTTTAACATGGGTAAATTATGTGCTTAGATTCTTTTTTTTTAAAGCTAAACCTACCTAGGTATTGCCTATTATATGCTGCACATTATGTGCTATTCGAAATCATTCTAAACTTTCACACAGTTTCTTATGAAGATGGTTTCAGTGCTATATCAAGTGTCACATATTTCACCAAATTTTTGCTCGACAAATTAAGTGCTAAAGAGGATGATTCTAGGAGTGAAACAATTTATTCAGGTTTAAACTTTTAAAACTTTAAAAATCAGCTAATTTTACCTAACTAACTAAAAATCTATTCGAAATATAAACAGGATACAGCAGAAGCTGTACAAACTCAAAATCAGAAGGACAACAGATGACTGTGAATGAAAGTAAAAAAGTAATGTTTCTTTGTTAGCCTGGAAGTGCTATTTCAGTCATGGAGATGTATTTGAGGTTCCACTCTCTCTGTTCGTTAAAGGAGTAACAAGAAGGGCATGTCTACATGAGCACTTACAGAGCAGCAAACACCAGCATGCTGTGCATTATGTCCATGTGGACGCTCCTTTTAAGGCACATTGACATATTGAAGTCTGAAAAGGTTCTATGGAAACTTTCAATGTGCATCAGCCGGGTCTACATCGGCACTTAGTGCACAACATCCTGGAAAGCTGTAGATTTATACCCTTCCTCTGCTCCATGGTAAGTGCTCATGTAGACATGCTCTCAGAGAAAATTTCGCTGCCATTTAATTCAATGGCAAAACTCTCATTAAGTTTAGTGGGGCCAAAACTTCATCTTTAGACTTTTATAAATGGAGAAATTTCTGCTTAGCTATCAATGGCATGTTTTTAAGTTACAACTATGTAAGGAACTTTGCAGGAAACTGTGTCAATGTTGTTACTGAAAGACAACTGCTATATTTGTAGCTGATGAAAAAAGAATTAATGGAGTGGGAAGGGAAAGAAGTTACAATATTATGCTTGTTCTGATAATAGAGAGGGAAAAAAACCACAGAAAAATGATAGCTTCACTATCAAACTTTTTAATATCCTGTGTTCATATTCTGAATATGAGTGGAAAATAAAAACATAAAATTTGATAATACTAATTGTCAGCTGGACGTTTTAGTGCTGAAAATAGGATTTGGTGGTTGTAACTTCTGTGCCATTAGTTTGAATCCAGGGCAGATTGTTTGAGATTGAAAATTATTTAAATCTGACAATTATTTGGTGGTCTATGAAATCTGTGGGTGGACTGAGTCCAAATGCCATAGAGAAGGGACTATATGATGAAACGAACACAACTTATTAGACTATAGTTTGTTATACTAATAATATTATACTATAGTTTGTACCTTCTTTCAGTCTTAGCACAAAGGTCAAAAATCAGAATGGCCATGGACAAGCTGCATTTCATACCTAATAATGATCCATTTGGTTCAGAGATGGTGGAGAAGGTTGTGGAAGTCTGAAGTGATATTTCTTTTTTGGTTAGAAAGAGAACATCAGTTTTTAGGGTTTGTCAGTTTAGAACCTTTTGCCATCACTAATTTCATGTTTTAAAACAACCTATTGTCTAATCAAGGTAAACATTCAAGAAGAATAAAAAACCCCTCTCATAAGTGTGAAGTAGCCTAGAATTATTGTTTACCTGTAAGGGGTTAAGCTAAAGGTAACCTGAGAGGTGGACAACTGACCAGTGAGAAATTCCTCAGGAGACAAAGGATTTTAAGTTTCTGTTTCTCTCTGAGTCTCTGTCTGTTCACCTCGGCTATGGGATGAACACAGCTATGTCTTTCACTGTAACTATAGATTCTATTAAGTATTGTAATCAGTAAGTTTACCTTCTTTTTATCACTTGGAAAGTTCTCAGTGGTGAGTGTTGGCTGGGTGCTTCTTGATATTGTAAGCTTCAGCAGAGATATCAACGGTGGGAGAAAATTGCCTTGGGGGAGAGGTTTGGTTTCTGAATCCTTTTGTTGATTATGGTAGATGCTGTTCTATTGATGGTTATAAGGGATTTATTCCTTTCTTTTTTTCTTTTATTAAAATCTTTCTTTTAAGAAGCTGACTGCTTGTTTTCCATTGTGTAAGATCCTGGTTTTGGATCGGGCACGTCTCGCAGGATCAGGCGAGGTTTGGGTTTTTTATTCTCTCAAGCTTT
Organism: Dermatemys mawii; assembly: GCA_007922305.1. Classification (NCBI taxonomy): domain Eukaryota; kingdom Metazoa; phylum Chordata; order Testudines; family Dermatemydidae; genus Dermatemys; species Dermatemys mawii. Next base: position 24,154,147 of record ML677339.1, on the reverse strand, counting down.
CCAGGGAAGGAAAAAGTTTGGGGGGTTAGTGGAAAGGGAAAGAAGGGTCTCAAACTACCCTAGACCTAGTTTGATGGTGGCAGCGTACCAGGTCCAGATACAGAAGAATTTGTGTTCTGGGGAAAAACATTTTAACCCAAGCTGGTAAAATAGGCTTGGGGGGGTTATTTCTTTTTTCATGCGGGTCCCCACATCTGTACCCTAGAGTTCAGAGTGGGGAGGCAATCCTGACAACCCCTCATGTTAAATCTATACTGCTCCTAAAAATATCCTTAGAAGAATGTTAGGATGGCTTAACTCTGGCAGTCATCTCTCTTGAAGCAGTCGTGATTAAGAAAACAGTTTTAATAGAACTACAGAAGAGCTTGCTCTAACATGGTAATATTGCTAATGAATATGTTTTCAGTTCCAAAACAGGAGTGGTGTTAGGTAATTTAGGTCTTTTGGAGATCTGACATCATGATAAACACCCAAATCTCGCAAGGAAATCTTGGTAGACCAAACTTGCGCATTTTTGAAACATAATAAAAATGTCTGTTATCCCTGTTTTAACACTTAAAAATTGCAAGTGCTCTTGGCTACCATACACAAAAGTAAAGTTGAGAGAACTGTACCCAAATATTGTCACAAGTTACCAGTTATGTGACATACAGGACAACGTGAACATTTAGTTTGTGACAAGATAGTGTGTAAAATCTGCCACGCATGATCTTGCTGTCATGCATTTATTGTAGGGATAAAGTGAAAACTGCCAAAAGCCAAGCAGAATTGGACCTTGAAAAGGGAATTAAAACCAATAATAAAAGGTTATATAGCCATGTAAATAAGAAAAAAACAAGGAAAGAAGAAGTGGGACCGCTAAACGCTGATGATGATTAAAGATCATGTAGGCATGGCCGAACACCTAAACAAATACTTTGTCTCCATTTTAATGAGGCTAATGAAGAGCGTGGGGCAGTGCAGGGTGGCAAATGAGGACATGGAAGTAGAAGTTACCATATCTGAGGTGGAAGTTAAACTCAAACTGTTTATTCGGACTAAATCAGGAGACCCCGATAATCTCCATCCAAGAATATTAAAGGAACTAGCACATGCAATAGCAAGTCCATGTTTAATGAATATGTAAACTCAAGAGTTGTACCATATAACTGGAGAACTGCTAATATATTACTCATTTTTAAGTTGAGAAAAAGTGGTCTAGGAAATTACAGGCCTGCTAGTTTGACCTCTGTTATATGCAAGGTCTTGGAACAAATTTTGAAAAAGTAGTTAAAGATGTAGAGGTTAACAGTAATTGGGATAAAATACAACATGGTTTTACAGAAGGTAGATCATGACTGCAACCTTGTCTGCTTCTTTGAGAAGATAACAGATGTTTTAGACAAGGGAAATGCAGTAAATCTAATTTAACTTGATTTTAGCAAGGCATTCGTTACAGTTCCACATGGGAAATTATTAGGTAAATTGGAGAAGATGGGGATTGATATGACAGTTGAAAGATGGTCAAGGAACTGGTTCAAGGGGGAACTATGACCAGTCATAGTGAAAGGTGAGCTGTCAGGCTGGAGGGAATTTACTAGTGCAGTCTCTCAGGGATTGGTCTAGGGACCAAACATATTTAATATTTGTATTACTTACCTTGGCATAAAAAGTGAGAGTCTGCTAATAAAGTTTGCAAATGAGACAAAGTTGGGAGGTGTTGCCAGTACCAAGGAGGACCAGAAGAGCTGGATGATCCTGTAAACTGGAATAATAGAAATGGGATGAAATATAATAGTGCAAAGTGCAAGGTCATGCAGTTAGGGACTAACAACAAGAATTTTTGCTATACGCTGAGGATGTAACTGTTGGAAGTAATAGAGGAGGAAAAAGACCTGGATGTAGTGGTTGATTACATGCTGAGTATGAGCTGCCTTTGTGATTGCTAATACAACCTAAGGATGCATCAAGGGAGGTATTTCCAGTAGCGATAGGGAGGTGTAAGTACCACTATACAATGCACTGGTGACACATCATCTGGACTCCTATGTAATTCTTGTCTCCCATGTTTTAAGAAAGATGAATTCAAACTGGACCAGGGGCAAAGAAGGGCTACTGGGATGTTCCGACAAATGGAAAATCTACCTTATGAGAGGAGACTCAGAGCTTGGTTTGTTTAGCAAAACCAAAAGAAGACTAAGGGGAGATATGATTGCTCTCTACAAATACATCAGAGGGCTCAGTGAGGAGAGAAGTTATTCAACACAAAAACAAAGCAGCAATCCAGAAGTTTAGGCTTGAAATTAAGTGAAGATTTTTAACCATTGGAGGAGTAAAGTTCTGGAACGACCTTCCAAGGGGAGTAGTCCAGGGCAAAAAATCTAACTGGTTTCAAGATTGAGCTTGGTAAGTTTACGGAGGGAATGGTATGATGAGGTTACCCATAATGCCATGTGGGCCATCTGTAACTGCTAGCGACAAATATCTCCAGCGGTCAGTTATGGTAGCAAATATAGAGAGGGCTCTGAGTTACTACAGAGAATTCATTCCCAGGTGTCTGGCTGGGAAATCTTGTCCACATACTCAAGGTCTAACTGATTGCCATATTTGGTGTTGAGAAGGAATTTTCTCCTGAGTCAGATTGGCAGAGGCCCTGTGGGTTTTTTTAGCTTCCTCTGCAGTAAGGGGCACAGGTCACTTGCAGGTTTAAACTAGTGTAAATGGTGAATTCTCTGAAACTTGAAGTCTTTAAATCACAGTTGGAGAACTTCAGTAACTCAGCCAGAAGATCTGAATCTATTATATGTGGTTCTGTGGCCTGCAATGAGCAGGACGTCAGACTAGATGACCATGATGAGTCATTTCTATAAAAAATAAAATCTATGAGTTTATGATCCAGAAATTGATTTTTTTTTTTACAATCTAAAGCAATGAAAATCTCACCCCCATTCACTTCATACACTTTGTCAGCTTCTCAAAATACATACACAAATAAATTATATAAGCTTATCAACCTTTTAAAAATCTTTTACAATAAATGTAAAGGAGTCATAGTAGTTTGGCCTTTGAATATGAGGTCATTAACCTGAAAAGGCTGTGAAATGCCAATCTAGTCCAATCTCCCTTCCCCCCTACATTGGATTTATTCTTTGCAGTACATTTTCTATATATTATCCAGACTAATTTTCAGTCTCCTGAGTGATGAGATATGCTCTCTCTCAAAAGATATGAGAGGGTTACAGAAAATAGCAAAGCCACAGCTTCATTCAGAGACTGTAGCTACAATGATTAGTGATTTTTTATGTTCAGCTTCCAAGCCTCCAGAGTCAGGTAAATCCTTAAAGAAAGAATTGTCCTCTACAAGGACTATTATTCTGTAAGAACACTGAAATAGTTTCCTGTTGCTGGCTCAAGTGAATAAGACCAGATAGAAAAAGGTTTCTGCTTTTATTGGATTTACCAGTCCAAGCCTCTCGAGGAATATTTTATTATTGCAACCAACATGCTTAGCAATTTGCTTGTTGGCCTATCAGGAATTGGAAACTGCAGCTGAAACTGATTATAGATATTTTTGTGGTCACTTGAAACATACCGCCTTTTTTTTTTTTTTGAGATGTTGCAATGTAATATTCCCTCCTGCCTTTTTCCTACTATACCAGTGAGAGAATGATCTCTTCTTTTGCTAATGAAACTACAGCTTCTCTGTGTTGACGGCACATTCACTGTAGTCTCCTGAAGCAAGGAAAGTCTCACTAAAATATCACTGAGATAAGTATGTGTGCTATAGGTTAAATAGTTTCTTAATACCTTTGCTATCTCAAATATAAATATATCTTTGTGAAATAGATCTTGCGTACAGGTTAGGCTCAGTATATATAGCATTTACAGAGGACAATATCCTCTATGCTGCGAGTGTGACTCCTGCTGACCTATTTTCTTGTACACATGTCCACACACCCAAGCAAAAACATGTGTGAATTTTCCTGAGTGTAATGGCTCAGTTGATGTAATGTAGAATATTTAATAATGGCCATTGTAAAGGTTTTTACTGACTTTCTAGAGTCAATATTGTTTTGAAACTATTCCATTTTATAAATGGAAAGTATTAAATTTATTCCCAGAGAACCTCTCTGCAGTTGGATCATGACAAGATACGTTGTGTGTAAAGCTGGTCAAAAATTTTCTGACTGAAAGGTTTTCCATTGCAAAATGCTGATTCGACATTTAATGGAAATATATTGATTTTATTTTTTTAAAAAAATCAACAAATTATTGGACTGCTTCATTTTGACAGAGTTGAAGATCTTTGTTTTGACTTTATCATTTTAACTTTTGTGTTTTTTTTATATATATATATATATATAAAACTACAGATATATAGATACAGGTATGTAAAATCTATGAATATTTATATTATTCCTTGTAGATTTTTTTCTTTTTTCTTTTCTTGTGGGTGGTGTGGATGAACTAGTAGATGTCCTGTGGGATTGGTAATTGAATACAGAACATTCCAGACTGAGTCAATTTTATGAAGTCCTTTCTAGTTTATTAATGACTGAAAGGAGTTTTAATGAGGGATTTTTCTAATAAATTGGGCCTGATTAATTGCCTTGTTATCTGAATGTGCATCCTACCTTTTCAACATGGAATAAAAGTGAGGATTAGCTGCCTCTGAATTGTTAATCTTTTCTTCCCATAAACCATGTAGCATCCTTTGGGAGGGTACTGAAGTCATCCCCCTCACCTCTCACAGCGGATCTGCCTGGTGACCCATTACTTAAACTCAAACATTTTCATGACTTCCCTTACATTTTGTATTTTACTTCTCTATAGTAAATGTATCAATGATAAGCCTATATAATTTATCTATGGGGGCTTTGTTGTTTGTTTTGGGGACTTTTTTTGAGAAAGAGAGAGGTAGACAGAGAATACCTGACCTTGAAGAGTAAAGCTGTGCAGGGAGTGGGGGGGTGTGGCGGGGGGGTGAGATTTTCTTTTCTTAAGACTGTAGCAAAATTTTAACACCTGATTACACTCCTGATTGTGTATAGTGATTCCTCGTCCTTGTGGGTTGCAACCCATCTGTTGAGCAACTCTGGGCTAAGGATTCCTTGACAACATCTTGAGAGCCAGAGATGGTCCCAGTCAGTCAGTTTCTTCTGCATGAATGGTTTTGCTCTGGTCAGATCTTGGGAGATCATTAGTTCCCTTGAGGCCAAATATTACTGAGTATTTACTTGGAGGGATTCCTTTTAAAAATGCTTGTTCAGTTTTAAAGGTACAACAGTAAATGATGATAAACTATTAAAACGGCCCTAAACATTAATCCATTTGCTGAAGTTGAAACTCTGTTTTACAACTCTAAAGTGCTAAAGTTTGAATGACATATATAGAGTTGAAATTTTATAATGCATAATAATGGTCTGTTAGAGAGACTGTAATAAATTTGGGGAACTGTTTCTGTTTAGTTTGCTTGACAAATGCCTTGACAAGTGTATATATTAATTATTCTTTCATTTAGGAACTAGTGATATTAGTGTGTGGCAATCAGAGTATCATCATAACTGAGTCATGTGACAATGGTAATCAGAGAATGTCACTTTCTTCTGACACTGGACAAGGAATTTTATTCTAATATGCAAAACTATTGTATCTACAAGTCTTCCCCCACCGCAGCCCACTGTAAAGTGCCTGCTTAGTACTTCCCCAAACCTTGGCATTCATGCTAAAGGCTTTAAAGAGATTACTTATGTGTCTTCACACTGGGCCCAGACCCCATGTGCAGTTCACATTGTCCTGAATAATTCACATGCAAAGTTGATGTAGGATCAGACCCGCTGACGCTGAAGATGGAATTTTTTATTTCCATTGGTGGCTTTCATTTTGAAGTTTGGTACATTATTATAAACCTGGTCATTGTGATGTTAAGTCAAGGCCCTATAAGTCGAGGTATTATAGAGATAGTGTGATGCTTGTTATGTTCTAAAGCAATGTGGGATTTCTCAAAGGCATAATAAATCCTAAAGCACCAGTTAAACTAATTAGAAGCAAGTAATGTTGGTGCTACTCTATATCAATGAATTATATGAGATGAAAAGCAATTGCAAAAGTAGAAACTCACATTTCTGTGTTAGTTAGAGTGTGTTCCTGTGATTGTATCTTAAAATAGTATTTCAAAACTTTGATTTTTGTATTATCTTTATAATAAATCAGTTTAATGAGTTTTCTCATCGATAAATGAAACTAATTTGTATGTCTCAACTTTGGGGTGCATACATTACAAGCCTTCTTCAGCTTTGCTTATCTCATATATCCAAGATTTCTCCTAATTTAAATGACTTGCGTTATGCAGTTGGTTCAGTTAAAGTACATAAAACTGGTACTCTAGAGCATGAGTGGAGAATATAATGGGCCAGGGAGGCTAAGCCTCCCCAAACCCAGGCTGTGGCCCTACTCCTGCTCTTCCATGAGGCCCCACCCTCCTTCTGGCTCCCCCGAAAGCTGGCAGAGGGTCAGCCCAGGGCAGCAGCCTGGAACTTGGGGCTTGGGCCGGCCAGTGGCCCTGGGCTGAGGGTGGCAGGGGCAAGTGAGCCAGTGCTTAGGGAAGCTCAGCTGAGGCTTCTTCAGCTGTGTTTAAAGGCATGGGTCTCTGGTGGGCGAGGAGGAGAGTAGAAAGGGCAAAGAAGGGGTGGGATTGGGGTTAACCTCCCTGAACAGGGGGTTAACATACTGCCCATGCTCTGGAGCAGTGCTGGGCAACCTGCAGACTTCACATGGCCAGGCAGGGTAGTCCGTTGGGGAGCTGCAAGATAGTTTGTTTACATTTACACAGCTGCCCACGGCTCCTAGTGGCCACGGTTCACTGTTCCCAGGCACAGGGAGCTGTGGGAAGTGGTGGCCAGCACATCCCTGCAACCTGCACTGTACAAATGCAAACAAACTGTCTGGTGGCCCACCAGTGGATTACCCTGATGGGTCATATGCGGGTCGCAGGTTGCCCACCACTCTCTGCAGTCTGTGAAATGTAGGTAGATGTATGAGAAAAGCTACAACTTGTCCCCAATAACAAATCATTTGTTTTTTTGTCTTTGAAAGTAAGCACCATAAGTGCATTAGAACTAATTCTGAGAAGCTTTAAACAGCATATTCTGATCTTAGAACCTACGCAGGCTACCTGTGTCATTGAACCTTAACACCATGAGCCAGATTTTCTTCTCTCTCTCTGGTGTAAAGTAGAAGCAGTTCCACTGAAATCAACAGGGAGGTGTCCTGTGAATATCCATGTGCAGTTAAATAATCCTAGTACTCAGTGTTGAAGATAATACTCTGACTTTAACTGTGGCCACTATATGGAGGTTCTTACTTGGGCAACACACCATTCAAGTTAATGGAAAATTTTAAGTGGCAGTTAAAGAATGCAGAATCTGGTCTTATGTAAGGTATTTATTCCATTGTAGCTCTATGAAACAACTGAGATTACAGTATTCATTATCAACCCAGTCACTGTGTAACAGTTTTCAAAATCTTTTTTTGGGGTGTAGGAAGACTGGAAGTAAGAAGAAAGAGTTAGAAAACTGACCAGTAAACTTAGGGGAGTGATGATGATGATGATTCTAGTCAATCCACTATATATTGTTATATATTTCTGCTGTGACTATTTTATTTATAATATCAATCATGACACATGCCTTTCTACATAGTAGAATATATCTTCACCTAAGTCCCTCTGTTTAATATGCCAGCCTCTCATATCTCAGAAAAAAATATCTTTTGAATTATTCTGGAAAGATGAAGTAAAAATCAAGGTATATGCATAGATGTGAAAAATATTAATAGTGAATTAAAATGGCAATTTCAGTAAATGGCTTTTGCAAACATTGGGCATGATTCTCATATATTGTTCAGTTACCGTGCATTTCTCTGGCAGCACAAAGTTGCTGGAGAGGATAAATCCAGCACTCACCTTCTCAGTATTTTCCTGGATCCCCGGAAACAGTAGAGGCACTGTAGCAACTCTATTCCACCTACCTTCCCAAGGCATGGCCTACGGGGCTTTTCTGGAAGAAAGGGGCTTCGCTGTGCACACAGCTACCATTCGTATCATTGTAGGAGATCGGAAATGCAATTAACATTCAACAAAACAATGAAACTAACTAGACACAATATGCTGTCAAATACACAAAGCAAACTAAGAAAATTGATCATTTAAATCTTTCTTTTAATAATCTTTATTGTGTTCCTTACTGCAAAATCAATGGGTATGATGTTTTCAGATGGGAATTTGAGTCTCAAATTGATAGTATCCTTTTAACCTCTGTGTGCTGTTGACTATTATTGGATCATGGTTGTTTTCATATTTATTGAAGGTTTCCTGTTCTGTCTGGAATTTTTATCAGATCAATTGTTCAGTCTACTGCTGATAATTTTCTTCTCTCATGTATGTTCATATCTGTAACCTAACTAAATGATATACTTTTTTGAGCAGTATTGCTTTCTGTCTTAACAAGCCAGGCAGAGTTTCAATATTCATTCTAAAAGAAACAAAACAGATAAATATCAATAATAATACCTTATATGAATATTGTACCTATCCTGAATGATCCCAAAGCACTTTACAAGTTATTGCAGGGCTCAGAGTCCAGAGGGTACTAAATGAAGTTATTATCTAGACAGGGAACTCTGCCTCTTGGTAAGAGGAAAGAGAGAGATTTATGGTGACCTCTCTAGAGGGAACAAATCTGTGATTAGTTTTGCAAAATCAGTTACTAGATGAGAACTGAGCTTGCTCAGAAGTTATTTTAATGAGCGACAACACAAAACCACAATTTATATTCTGTGCTTTGGAGTCCAGTAAATTCCACAACAAATTCCCTGATGCTGCAATGTTTTGCACATGGAGGTAAGATGACCAGATGTCTCAATTTTAAGAGACAGTCCTGATGTTTGGGGCTTTGTCTTATCTAGAATCCTATTACCTCCTACCCCAATTTTTCACACTTGCTGTCTGGTCACCCTACAGGAACGGGACCTCTAAATTCATGTAGAACCTCATAGAGTGAACTGGATCTATGAGCAGCAATAATGTATGATTTGCTATTGGAAAAAATAATTGGATTGGAACAAATTGGAGTTGGAACAAACACCCCTATAGGAACAGGACCTCTAAATCCATTTAGAACCTGATAGAGTGAACTGGAGCTCTGAGCAATAATAATGTATGATTTCTTCACTACTCTGCAGTATATGGTGTATAAAAGGAAAGCTATTCACTTCTCCTGCTCTTTTACTAAATGACAAATGTGTGTTAAGTTCAATCGTTTGTGTCTTTCTGACAGAACAATGACTAACATGACTGAGAACGAATTCTGCATGGAAATATCAACTTTCTGTTACTATATATGATTATTCTACTCCCACTGTTTCCTGACTGTTTACATACTTATCTAAAGCAATAATTATTATAAAATGTAAGTCAGCAGCTCTTAGCACATATATCTTCGTTGCTGACAAATTCAATTAAAGTACTGCTGGCTAAACCAATCAAATTACAGGTAGCTTAGAAAAGGTCAACTCTGAGTTATTGTTTCCCATAATAATTTCCCAAGCCATTAAGTCTGTAAAATCCATTTGACACTGAAACCCATAAAAGTAAATTATAAGGTACAAAGTGCTCTCATTGTTTGTGGGCATTCTAAAGCATAAAGCTCAGCCTGTCCCCCACAAAATGACTCTTGCTAACGTTGTCCACGTTGCAGCATAGCGCGCGCGCGCTAAGGTTTGGGCAGCATGTGCATTACAAATCTTTCTTTCTAGGAAGCTATAGTTCAACTCCAGAAATGTTAACTCGAGGCTGAAAGTTGCTATGAAGATCTATATTTAACAATTGAAATAGCCCTGCCTTATGAATGAAGTAGTGTGAATTCATAGTAACTTCCATAATTTTCTAATCCTCCTAACTGAATTACATTTTCAATTACTCTGCACTTTTGGGCGGTTGCCTATTCAGGGAAATGCGCCTGGATCCTGCCGAAATGTCACAGCTGTCAGCTACACTTTAAACACTCGAGGGACAAATTGGGCCCATGCCCCAATGCCCATGGCAATTGGAGCAGTGTATAAAGTTCATATAGGAGCTGCAGTTAGCCAGGAAACACTTCTCCAGATGTAGGAGCACTGTGATCTGATGGAAGTGGCCACATACAGTCCCACTCACAAGATCTGGCACAATGAACAACTGTGCAGCCCATAGAGAACCTGGCAGAATGTCTGTTAAAATAGTGGAGTATTTATTTTTGAAGTCTACCAAAAGGAAGGGTATACATGCACAAACCTCTTCCAATGGCCTGTTTCACTTACTGCTGGCCAGTTCTTTGAGGGACCAAGGGTGGGGTACTAGAACAAAATGTTCCTTTCATTATGTATTTATCCTATCTTTTAAAAATGTATTCTTTACTTACTTTCTGATTGGATATCTGCTAGAGAATTTTAAGTTCGGAACACGAAGCAAATTAGAGTGTGCACTTGAACTCCAAAAATAAAATAAAGCAGAGCTTTAAATAAAATAAACCTGACTTCAAGCAAATAACTCTATAAAGGAATGTTTTTACAGCTTTAGCTTTTATCCTGAGTAGCTGTATTTGATGTTGCTTCCTGTTTACTTAGGATAGGGTCTTTTCCCACTTGCTGCTCTGCTAGGCTCTTAACTGTAGCTCAGAGCTCAGTTCAGCATAAGTTTTCCCATTCATTCCTCCAGTATCTGAACGTATTTATAGTTGCAAGTAAGCTTTACTTATCAAGTTACTTGCTCTTAGAGGTACTAGTGGTTCTTCTCATGCAAAGTTGGAAACAGATTCATGTTGGGGTTGATGTTTCTTTCCTTCTGCTCTAATTTTTAAGAGTTTTTGAGTGTCTTTTTTATTTTGTTTTAAATTTAAATACTTAGCTGTGTGTTGTTCTTTATCTTATAATTAATTTACATGAGAGAAACATAATCTCACACAATAGTTCTGATGTTGTCCAGGGCTGTGAATTTGCACTCCTTAGTTCTGGTTTTGTCTCTGGCACTGACCAGTGTGTGATCTTAAGTGAGTCACACACACCCACCCACCATGTGGCACTGATATAACTAAAGGAGTGTTTTGAAAATTGATTTAGCTAAACTGATGTTACATCCTGCATGGGAACTCTGCTATAAACCAGGTTAAATTGATGTAAGGGTGTCCACCTGGGAGTTTACATCAATTGAAGTAATTTGAATTTAAAAGTGATTTTAGTTAAACTAATAAAAGTTATTTGAGTGGGCATGCCCATAATCTCTCTGAAACTGATCCAAAGCACACTGAGGTCAATGGAAGGGCTCGTTTTGTCTCCAGAGATCATTGGTTCCTCAGTTCAGCAACCTTTATCTTGACTAGTTAACATAGTTCACAAGTACTCCCAGTGAAGCCAACATAAGTAACAGTGAAAGAATTGGTTCCTTAGTGTTTATGAAGCACTTTGAGATCATGTCATGAAAGGATCTATTAAGCATTGGAGTTGGTGATTGAAAATAAAATGGCAATGTTTTAAGACTTTACTGCAATCTTATTTATGAATGTATTATATTATAAAGCTGTATGTTATACTGCCAGCTTTAAAAAGGTATATTCAGTTGTAAAAGGGAAAATGTTAAATGACAAAATTTTAAGCTGAATACCTTTATATTCTCTATGGAAATGCATCCATCTGTTTTCAAAGCGTAAAATAATATTTATTACCTTTTATAAATGTTTGGAATGCTGGGGGTGGGAATAGAAGGCTTAAATTGTCTGAAAGTGAGACAATCAACTTTGAGAGTTGGATACAGTTCAGGCAGATGGTATATCTTATAAGTGAAGCTGTGTATTTCTAAAATAATCTAGAGACTTCACTCTGATAAAGTTATCTGTACCATAAACATGCGTTACAAAGAGATTGTTGCGGAAGTATACATTTTCAAAAACACACCACAGGGATGTAGAGGAATAGAAAGGGAAGAGCACTGTTTGCTAATGAAAATTAATTATATCTATCAGAATCAATGTCTTATTCTTCCCACTGCCTCCACCATGGAAGGTTAAAACTTAATTTTGCTTTGTCTTTCTTTTATATATGTATCTATTTGTTTTATTATTCAGTTGCTTCTAATGAAGGAAGTCATTTATTTCATTCTATTTTACTTTAAAAGTTTCTGCCATACAATGCAAATAGGTCATGAGAAAAGGGAGAATGTGGTGCAGGCTCTGTTCCCAAATCCTCCTAGAACATTGGTATTTATACTCCTTGGCTCACCTCATCCATAGGCTATGTGGAGAATATAGGTGTGATGGGTTGGGATCACAGAAACCCCTCTAGGAGCTGCCAGTCGATGTGCCAAGGCTTCTCCTGCCTCTGTTTTCCCACCCTGGTAGCTTGGGATGCCAGAATCTTGTCTGGTTTGAGTCAGGCTCACTAGCCTGCTGAAAACCCAGACTCAGGTCTGAGCCACTTCCCCCAACAGCTGTGGGCTTGCCTGGAAACAGGTTAGGAAGTGTTCCTGCCTTTAGCACTCAGATGCTCAACTCTCAGTGGGGTCCAAACCCTTAATAAAACTGTTTTGCCCTGTGTAAAGTGCATACAGGGCAAACTCATATATTGTTCACCCTCTATAACATGGATAGTGAGATATGCACAGCTGTTTACACTCCCCCCACCCCGGTACTAAGATGTACTGCAGGTTAATTAATAAGCTAAAAGTGATTTGAATAGACAGGAAGTAGGATTTAAGTGGTTCCAAGTAGTAACAGACAGAACAAAGTTAATTACAAAAAAAAATTAAATAGAACACACAGTATCACTAATACGGTAAAAAGCCTCCCCCTCAGAGGTGTTTCTTCTTACAGGTTAGCCTGCCTTTAGCTTGGGTCCAGCGATCACTCTCAAGCCAGCTGAAGACCAAATGGAAGGATTTCAATAGACTTTCCCTTGTGGGTGGAGACCTCCTCCTCCTTCCTATGCAAAATCCAGTTCCAAAATGGAGTTTCAGAGCCACATAGGCAAGTCACATGTCTCTGTAAGACTGAGTTCCTTACCAGCCAAGCCACATTCCTGAGGAAGCTCAAATGTGCACTGGTGTCTCCAAAGTTCATTGTTAGCTTAATTGGTTCTTGATTGGGTATTTACTGAGAATAGTTCCTTCTCAGAAAGTTGCCAAGCTGCTTCACTGAGACTGTTTAAAATTAACCAAGTACATAGCCAATATTTATAACTTCGAGTACAAAAATGACATATGCATACAAATAGGATGGCCATAACAAGTAGATCATAACCTTTATATGGATATATTACATGGCATATGCAGCAAAATCATATTCCAGTTGTATCATACATACATTTATAGGCACCCCCTATAAAACCTTATGGATATACTGTCATCACTCATCCACAGGCTTTGTGGAAAATATAAGACCTTTAGGAAATAACACAATTTTATGCCCAATATTTGCCAGCAACTGAGTACTGTGAAACATCACTGACAGGGTGCTAAGAGATTTTTTGTGAAATGATAGGGAGTTCTGTATTTGCAGTGCTATTCAATGAAGGTCATTTATTTATACTGACTGTATTTTGGACATATGTGAGCCTCTCATCCTTTCATTTCCTGCTTAATGTGAAGGATCATTCTATGTACATTTCAAAAGTACACTTTTGCTAAAATAAACACATATTTATTCTATGTAAAATAATTCCAGTCAGGTAAACTGGGAAGAGCAAAGTTCACTATCACTTTTATTACATGCAACAGGTGACTACTTTCACTCTCAAGGACAAGAAAATCGAAAACAAGTTAACAGTATTCAACTCCACCGAGCAATCCTTTGCAATTATATGCCTCTATGGTGATGTGAGATCCTGCCTTCAGGATGTGAAATCAGAGCAAACAGCTTGGAACACTGCCACTGATCAATCAGTCTTCTCTTCCAAAAAGAAACAAGCAAACAGAACCAAATCTTTGTTTCCCCTAATGTGGTATTAATTGAGTTTCTGGCAACATTTATTTTTAATCTACTTTTATGGACGGTTTGTGTTCAAACATAGCATCCAAACTCAGTTACAACTAGAGTATGTAAATGTTTATATGTAAACATTCACATATAAGATGAAATACCTACTCTATTTCATCACCTTAGCACATGTGCTTCCCTAAGATTTTTTTTGGGGGGTGGGCCAGTACTTGACCTTATCTGAAACTTGAACTCTTTATGAAATTCATGTAATAAGAATACTACCCTGCACTATTTAAAAGAGGAAGCACAATTATCTAATTTTTCAGCATTTTATAATATATTATTTTTGATTACCATAAACCATTAGGTAAGGTGTGTTTACTGTTTTTATTTGGGTCGTTATTTTGGTTGTGCAGTTTTGGTTTTGTGCTTTTATTGTTTTTGGTTTTTTTACTATGGACTCTAAAATGAGACTTCAGTGAATTGGACTGTTCTTAGTTTTGGTTTTCAAAAATCCAGTTTAATGAATACATGGTGCATTTTTTTACCCCACAATTCTAATCCAAGCATGTTTTCACATTTTTATGAATATACGTTCTTTCAGGACTATGGAATGTGGAAAAAAACCCAAAAAACCCCTATGACTAGTGTTTCTGTAGAAATCTGTTTCAAAGAAATGTGTGTAATGTTCAATTATTTGACTTTTTGCAGGAAACTTAGCTTTGCATGATGTCATATAACAGCGATATAAGTGTATTGCTTGGCTTTGTTTTTCAATATATTTACTATAAATTGTATAGTTCAGTGGCACATTTTGAGAGCATATTTTATGCTCTGAGAGAAAAAAGCAACTATAGCCATTGGATGGAAGATGATGATGATAGGAGAGTGGTTTGTCTTTCCCACTCAAACTCAGTAGTAATATGGCAGTCTCCATCAACTGTGTTCAGTTCAAGCCCTCCTAGTGACAGTACAAAGCTGAAGATAGATTTAAAAAGTGATTCATTGTTGAAACATTTTGGTGTCCATAATCATTCTGCAACATTTTTTGTTTGTATAATTTATTTTATTCAGTAACTTTGACTATTGAATTGAAAGGGCTCTGTCTAATACGGAACAATCTACTTCAATCCTCACCTGTGAATGCCTGTTTCATTTTCTCTGGTTCTGCACATTTATCTCCCATTTTCAATGGAAATTATACATGTAGAATGAGCAGCGAACATGCAATAGGAATTTGAAGTTCGTGTCAGGAATCTGCAATATTAATCAAAAAGGAAAAATTCTGCCTTCTCTTGGCTTGAAAAATCTAAACACTGTTAAGTGCAGATTAATGCAGTGTACACATTCCATTTTTTAAAAAATGCTTAAAAGCATGTTCTTAAATCAGTTTCTCCATGCACATGCAATAGCAAATAATGATGAGACAATCAGACCCCAAAGAGTGAAGATCAAAGTGTATCAGCTTTGAATGAGCAAAGTAACCAATCCCTTAATACATTAAACCAAAAACCCTAGTGTCAATTCTAATATGCACACATTTAACTCCTTGTTACATTCTAGTCTAACTCTACCCACATCTTATTTGGGTGTTGCAAGAGAATATATAATAGACACCAGAATGTGGATTGGAGTGGTTTGTGTCCCTGTTAGAATAAACTTTTCAGTTCAATACCTAATACTATTGGGACCAGAACAGGATGCCAGAGGAGCTAAAATATGTTCACGCCTTTTAAAACCATCAGCTGCACATTTGCCGTTACATCGCCCATTATGGTCTCATCTGCCACACCCAGATGTTAGGGTGGAAACACTGACAAGAGGAATGGATATCTGTTATAATCCCCAACCAGTCCCTTATCACTGACCCCACAAATTGTCTGCCTGATTTTGACCTACCCTGTCGCCGATGGTCCCTGTTGAAGAGGTTCCAGACCGTGCAAGGTCCTTGTGCAGCCAACCAGTATATCTGAGGCCTTCATGATAGCCCTTCATCCAGCTGCAGTGCAACACAGATGATGATGCACATTTTCAATGAGTGCCTGCTAACTAGTTTCAGTGGTGGCTTAGAAGAACCGCATCATGCCACTGAATATGCCATCAGTTGGTAAATGACTATGCACATCCTAAATAAAACTGCTGTGTATATTTTTCATGCACTTTCATCCAGGCAAAGGACAATCTATTCATAGTTATCAAAGTTCCTATGGCTGGAACAGAGCTGTGACTGTACAGCCTCCTCTCCCCACAGACCCAGCAGATCCAACAACTCCAGTGGGCTCCCAGACAGGAGCCTGTTTGTTGTGGGAAGCCAGCATGGTCAGCTGGGAATACGTTTTGTGAACTCTCCATGCTGAGAAAACAGGAAAGTGGAAGTTCAAAAATTCCTGAGCCTTTAAAGTGGGAAGGTGCATTTCTGTGTACCTGACTACAGGGCAGTGACGTTCAAACTGCTGACCAGAGTGGTCATGATGGGCCCTGTGGAGCACCTCTTGGGGATGACAAAAGTAAGCAGAATGTCTTTGCTGATAATGTATCACTCTACCTTCATCATAAAAAGTTCTGAGCTTTTCTTTGAAATAATTTTATTATGTCAGCATAGCAAGAGAGTTAAATGGACAGGAGGAGCATTGCAGTGTGCACATCTCTATTGTTTTGTCAATTTGTTGAAAAAAAAAACCTGTGTAGTGTAAGATAAGGCCTTAGACTCAGATTTGCTTTCTGTTGTTGTTGAGTTACTCCATTCCTGGGGGCAGGCTTTATTTGTATGTTTTGACTATTGTGATGGGGCAAGGCCGGATGGCTATAGGAAAGTGCTAAAGAATAGATATGTTAGTCTCAGGCTAAACAAATCCCTGGTACCAATGGAACCTTCTAGAAAGGAGTAGCAACAGCTAGCCTGATTCGGACACCTGAAGCCAATCAGGGACTGGCTGAAACCAGTTAAAAACCTCCCAGTTAGTCAGGTGGGTGTGGGTGTTAGGAGCTGTGGGAGGAAGTTGTGCTGTTGGTGAGACTGAGTGTTGGACAACATATCATACGCAAGGAAGGAGGCCCTGAGGTAAGGGTGAAGTGGAGTTTGAAGAAGCGGGAACTGCTTTAGGGAAGTAGCCCAGGGAATTGTATTGTGTTTTGTGGATAAAAGGTCAGCCATCTTAGCCGATACTGTTAGGGTCCCTGGGCTGGAGCCCAGAGTAGAGGGCGGGCCCGGGCTCCCCCATTTCTGCCTCCCCTAATTAGTCTCTGAGATTGGGAGACAACAGAGACTGTGCCAGGAAGGATAGCTTCTCCTCACTGGCTTATGATGAAAATGGCTCAATAGGTTGTGATCTTGTCTCTAGAGAGAGACGGACTAGGTGGAGGGTCACAGTGAGCCTCTAAGGCTAGTGAAAATCTGCCAGGAAACGCAGGATCCACAAAGATAAGGACAGAGCTTTGTCACACTGTGTAAACACCATGTGTATATTCTGTTCTAAGAAGAGTGGAAAATCTAATGGCTAAATATTTTTTATTACTATCTACCCTCTTGCTCAAGTAAGAAGTAAAATGGCTAACATAAATCTTATGTAAATTATCTGATCAAATAATACCCAGTGTTCTAAAATTATTATAAAAAGATAGACTGACAATCAAAATGATAAGAGCTGGGGCCAAGACTTTTGAAAAATCCTTGGTCAGAAGTTTAGCCGTTACTTGCAAATGCAGAAGATACCATCTAGCTGGAACGAGTCCGACACCATCCTGCTGTAGAAGGATGATGATTTAAAGAACATGAAGATCCAGTATGCCTTCTCTCAAATGTCTACAAGCTGTTCACCAAAACAACAAGCTGACCCTCACAGAGTCTGGAAAAGTAGCACCTGAGAGAGAAGGCAGGCTTTCAAATGACTTTCAGACTGTAAACCAGCTATTGGAATGCTCAAGGGAATACAAATTCCTTCTGTATATTGCCTTCGTCAGCTATGAAAACGCATTCAACAGTGTAGAGATAAATGGAGTGTTGAAAGCTCTTGCAGAGCAGGGCATCAACACTAACTATATCAAACTATTAAAGGAAGCAAATTCTGACTTCACTACAGATATAACTTTATTTGATATCCCCCTCCCTCCCTTTGCATCCCAGCTAAGAAAGGTGTGAAAGAGGGAGACATGGTTTCACCAAAACTCTACACAGCCTGCCTCAAAATGGTAATGTGGTAGATGAATTGGAAGGGTGGAATCAATATGAATGGAGAGCAGTTAAACTATCTCAGATTTGCGGACGATATTGTGGTGTTTGCTGAAATACTATCAAACTACAGAAAATGCTGCGAGAACTCCACACAAAAAACAGCCAGTTTGGACTGAAAATTAACCACTCCAAAATGAAATTAATGTGGTGTGATACCTTGGCAAATACCCAAATAACAATCAAGGCAGAATAGATAGAAGAGGTTGAACAATATGTCTGTTTGGGCCAAGAAATTAACATGTGCCATGATCAGGAAGGTGAACTCTTGCCAAGAAAGAAAGCAGGTTGATGTGCATTCAATTCTATCAAGGATGTCCTCCAAGGAAAATCCAAGACAACATATGCCAGCCTCTTCAACTCAACAGTACTGCCAGCAATGTACGGCAGTGAAACATGAGTGCTGATGAAGACAGAGGAGCAGCAACTGTCTGTCTCAGAGACAGCAATGGAAAGAAGAATTCTGGGAATTTCAATCTGCGACTGAGACCCAATGAAATGATCAGAGAGCAGAGTGTAGTGCAGGATGTCATCACTGAGAGTGGGCATAGTAAAATGCGATGGGTCAGGCATATAGTGAGGCTCACTGACAATTGATGGACTGTTGCTGAATGGTACCCAGAGGAACTGAAACTACCACTCGAGCGACCTCCAAAGAGATGGGAAGATTTTATCAATTAAAGACATGGCCACACATGAGGAAGGAAGGAAGGCGAGGATACAAGAAGACTGGAAGACGTGTTGTGATCAGCACAATGTGTATGAGGGCTGAAGGACCGATTGATCAAGGTGATTATAAAATCTGTGCCTAATTTTAATCTGCTCCTGAAAATCATATTTATTTTTAAATTGATTTGATTTAAGGTTAATTAAGCTCCATTGTGTGTTTCTTATTATTATTAAACACACTGTTAACTAAGACCCTGATTCTGCTAAGGGTCCTGAAAGTGTGTGTAGGAGATGAACAACAGGTTGGAGTCAGAGCCATAGTATTTCTTCTATACCAAGTGCACAACAATAAAAAAAATGATGCAGATTAAAGTGTATGAATCTGAGAATTCAAAAGATAGGTTAATTTGGTTGATAATATTTTATTGATAGTTAATAGCTGTACAGAAGGTTCACAAAAATTTCATAAATTTATTGATGCTGAAAATTGGTTTTTATTTTGCTGTGCTTAAAGAAAGTTTACAAAAATAGTTTCTTTAACCACTTACTTTATATTTAGCATTCAAATTGAGTTTGTGTTGCAGAGCAAGTATCTTTGAAAGCATTCGGTATCCCATAGGACAACTGAGCAAAAAGATTAAAAGAGTTTGAAAAAGTAATTTATTCTAATGTATGCTCAAGATGATTTAATAAAGGAGGAGGCACAGTTTCCCTGAAATTATGAGCTATTTACAGTTTGCTGTAAGTGGGCACACAAACAATAAACTGTATTGTTCAATGGTATTATTTCTTCTGTTACATATAGTTGAGAGGGCCATTGTACTGGTGCATGGGATTCTTTCCATTTACTACAGTGGCTTTTGAATAAGGCCCTTTGTCATTGCCAGGAATAGGAGAAAGGAGGACAAGTGTAGACCACTAGCAAGGGAATAAAAGGACCAAACATTCTGATTGCTTTAACTTTCTCACCATCCTAAACATGAAAAACAGAGTATAGACCTGATGCAGTTAAAAAGCATTTGAGGCTACTAGCCCATAGAATCTGCTCCATATCATTATGGGATATAAACAACAGCTGTGTAAAATGCTCTCTATGAAACATAAATAATTTCTTGTTCAAAACAGTCCATGTTTCTTGAAAGATTCAAAAATCCTATGGTTCATCATAAGGTCAACCATGACCAGCTGATGCTATGTTAAACCCAGCAGCACCTGCCTACGCTTAGTGATGAATCAGGTTTAAAATTGTGTTACTTACCATGGCCCCTCCAAGTTGTATTCTAACATGACCTAAGGTATTGGTAAAAACAAGCCCTAAAAAGAGGGCAAGCCTGTGCAAAGTAAATTGTTCAGCACTCTACAGTACAGAGTAGCCTCAGATTATGAAGACATTTTAGGGACATTCACAGACTTGACAACAAGGCTTTAGAGAATAAATTTGTAGGATAGAGCAGGGAGTATCTACTGTATCATGCCCTACATCTCCTGAGTAGATGAGAACCCTTAATGCAGATTAGATCTTGTCAGATGATTTGCTGGGATTAATTTGTTTCTTCTGTTCATTAATTTCTAACAAACATAACATGGCTTTTATTAATTTATTCATTATTTGCAATTGTTTGAGTGCTTTCTCAAATCAAATTCAAGCCTGTGATTGGTCTCATACTATTTGCTATGATTATTCAGTCACTATTCAGAATTCAAGCTGTGTGACTGGTCATTTAATCAAATGATATTTTTCTGTGGTGACTTTTTATGGTTACTAAAATGAGGAATACTTGTGGCACCTTAGAGACTAACCAATTTATTTCAGCATAAGCTTTCAAGGGCTATAGCCCACTTCATCGGACACATAGAATGGAACAGAAGTAAGATGTATTTACATATACAGAAAGCAAAAACCCCCCAAACTTTGGTTAGTCTCTAAGATGCCACAAGTATTCCTCATTTTTTTTTTACAGATACAGACTAACATGGCTGCTCATCTTAAGCCTGTTTATGGTTACTGTTGCTTTAATATTTGAAAAAATATGTCCAGGCAGATTTTTCAAAAAAGACAGTTGGAAGTGTTGCAACTGTATTTGTGTAGACACTGAATTTAAGAATGGAATGAGGCTGAATTAAGTTTGTGAACATATTTCTTTGTCTTTTTGATTAAGTGCTTAGTGTCAGAGTTCTGAATGTTAGTTGGGTAGTTCTATATGAAGCTTCCCATCTTATATACAAACAAATGCACTGACTGAATTTCCCATTGTTCCAGTTTCTATCTCTATTACCATTGAGCTAACTCACTGACCATAACAGACCAAAATTTTAAATTTAGGTGACCAAAATTAAGCACCTAAATAAGTAGTCTTTTCTTCTCCAGCTCCCATTGAAATCAAATAGTTCTGTCCAAAACATTCACATAGGCCTTGGGCAAAAGTCTGAGTAATATAAACATGCTCACAAACAAGTTGTAGCCTTGCAGCCAAGAACTTTGCTAGAATCAGATCAGGGCAAGCGGCCGTTGAGAAAAGTCCATCATTAGGGGACAGATTATACAGCAATGCACAGTATGTATCTGAGGGACTGAGTGGATCTTTTACTCATGGGAATCCTAAGACTTGTGTGAATGAAATACTTGTGTAAATCAAATCTGGCAAAATTAACAAAAGGTGTAAACATGAACAAAATTAAATGCAATTTATAATTCACAAGCATTTTCATGAGTAATTTGCATAGTTATTTAGCCAGCTCTAGTTCTGACTATATGGTGTCATAGTTTATATCCTAATGTGTTCTAAATACCTATCATGGTAAGTGACTTCAGATGAGTCTCATTGAATTGCATCATAAGACAGAACATATTTAGACAACTCTAATATGTGATGTAATGGGACTTGACACAATGCATCTTGATGCAAAGTGACTCTGCATACTTTACCTTTCAGACTAAATGCTGCCCAACCCCTTGGTGTTGAGCAGGGGGGACGGATATGTGACGGAGTCAGACCAGAAGGGTATAGGAGAGTGCTGGAAGGCAGCTATATCAGCCTCAGGATGTGCAGGTCCCTGTTCCCTGGATAGCCAAACAAAGGCTACTCCAGGCCAATCAAGAAGCTTCTAGAAAGCAGCAGAAATAGCTAGCTTGATTGGGACACCTGAAGCCAATCAGGGGCTGGCTGAAACCAGCTAAAAACCTCCCAGTTAGTCAGGTGGGAGAGCCAAGGAGAAAGGAGCTGGAGGAGAGGAAGTTTTGCGATACCCTGAGGTAAGGGAGAAGTGGGAGAACTGTGGGGAAAAGTAGCAACTCTGTCAGCGAAATGTTGGCTGCCAATTGCTACTACCATTAGGATCCCTGGGCTGGAACCCGGAGTAGAAGGTGGGCCCGGGTTCCCCTCAACCTGCTACTACTGAAACACCTCCTGGAAGAGGAAGGCAGGCCCCTAGCAGGACAGGCGGTTATACTGTCCTGAAATAAGCCCAAAGGGACAACAGAGACTGTGCGAGTTCTCTCACCAACAGCTTTGCTGGCTGATGATGAAAAGGGCTCAGTAGACTGTAACCCTGGCCTAGAGAGAGAAGGGCTACGTGGAGGGTCACAGTGAGCCTCTGAGGCTAGCACAAACCTCCTGGAAGCACAGGACCCACAGGGACAAGGCCAGAGCTTTGCCACACTAGCTAAACTGTTGTATGTAAAGTAAATAAGGTTTTTAAAATGCTTAAGAAGCTTCATTTAAAATTAAATTAAAATGCAGAGCCCCCCAGACTGGTGGCCAGGATCCGTGCAGTGTGAGTGCCACTGAAAATCAGCTTGCGTGCCGCCTTTGGCACACGTGCCATAGGTTTGCCTACCCCAGATTTAGTAGGACTGCTGAACTTGGTATTGTTTGCTAAGTGAAGCCTGAACCACTTCATACAAATGGCAAAAAAAGTAGATTGCTTAAGGTAACATCACTAGATCTTTAGATTACATCAGAAAGAATGAGATCATCTAACATTTGGGGCCAATTTATGCAGAAGGTAGTTAAAAATTTAACAGAACATCTTTTTAAAAAAATGCAAAGCAATTTCATACAGTTGCTAGACCTATTCATGAGAGAATAGTAGAGCAAGAAAGCTGACCTACTTTTTAACAAATGAAAATTTTATCCTGAGAAGAAACAATTGTTTAATGCCTTGCAGCTTCAGCAAATATTGTTATGGGGAAGTAAGCTGATTAAAAATGTTATTTTAAGATTTTTGAACGTTACCAATGCTAGTTTCTTTCTGGATCTATAATAAGTAATTAATATACTTGTTGATTTGGTCAAAAGATCAGTAATCCTGTATGCTGAAATACAGTGTTCTGTACTAAAGTAAACAGCAGTTTTCAAGTAACACATAACTCTAGGCAGAGTTCACAGACATGTGGTCCTTCCACTCTAGTCACACTAATTAGGCCTCAGCTGAAGTATTGTGTCCACTTCTGGTGACACATTTCAGGAAAGATGTGGACAAATTGAAGAAAGTCCAGAGTAGAGCAACAAAAATGATGAAAAGTCTAGAAAACATGATTTATGAGAGAAGATTAAAAATACTGGGTTTGTTTAGTCTGGAGGAGAGAAGACTGAGGGGATATAATAACACTTTTAAAGTAAATAAAATGTCGTTAGAAGGAGGAGGGAGAAAAAAAATGTTCTCCTTAACTGCTGAGGACAGGACAAGAAGCAATGGACTTAAATTGCAGCAAGGGTTGTTCAGGTTGGACATTAGGAAACAATTCCTAACTGTCAGGGTAGTTAAGCACTGAAATAAATTGCCTAGGGAGGTTGTGGAATCTCCATCATTGGATATTTTTAAGAGCAGTTTAGACAAACACGTGTCAGGGATGGTCTAGATAATACATAGTTCTGCCATGAGTGCAGGGGACTGGAATAGATGACATCTCGAAGTTCCTTCTAATCCTACAATTCTATGATTTATTTACTCTTTTGGGAAGACAAAGAGAGTATGAATTACAGATATGCTGCCTACTATAGTCAAACCGTCAGATCCACAGTAAAGAGAGCATTCTCTCCCCGTGAAAACACCTAGGAAGAGAGGAGAAATGAACAATTATACAGAACCGCACACATTCCTAATAGCCTGTAGTTGGGGGAGGGAAGGTCAGGGGGAAAATATTGCCACTTCCTATTAGAAGCCTGAATGGGACAATGAAAGAAACAAAAGAGATAAAATGGGGCCAAAGAGCAAGTAATTAAAATATGTTTTTCTCCCATGTGAACATGTGTCAATATATGATGAAACTGAGGCATTAAGACATGTCAAGTATGGACCTGTAGTATAATTTGGAGCAAGTGACATAATTTGCAGTTTTTGACAATTTGGTGAATAAATCCATCCAAAGGACCGTTTCCCTGACATTTCCATCTATTTAACTGTTCTGTCAGCCATTTTATCTCCCTATTCTGTGTGCATTTCTGTGTTTTCATTGCAAAGGGGACTTAATGGAAGGAAAGAGCAGGGGGTAGCAAGAGGGAGATCATTCTGAGACACTGAAGTGATGGAGTTTATATATCTTCCTAGATAATAGAGACTGGCCTGATGCATTAGATCTTCTCTGCAGTAGTGGGTAGAAAGAGCTAACACATCATCATGGGGAATTGTCAAGAAAAGGCAGCTACTAACTCCTAAACTGAACAGGACTAAGGTTTTCCTCCTGTAGATTTTATGAGCCAGCTCCTTTGGCTGTGCAGACAATACATTGTGTGGATGTGGAGGTTAGGAATACAACAGGTGGAGGGAGCAAATGCCATGAGGCTCTCCTATGGCCTACAAGAATGGAGATCTGCTCCTGAATGGCTTTGAAACCCTGGGTGGCAGCTGCCACCTCCTGCATGCCACCCTGCATGACGTTGTTTCAGCTTCTTCCACCCTTCATGCCACTTCATGCCCCTGCAGGCAACAACCCAATAGGGCTACACTTTAAGGTTTTAGAAGAGTGGAGCTACAATCCAGTCAGGCCTAGAAGCCCAGGATGACATCTGCCTTACAGTGCAAATTTTCATCTTCCCACCCTTCCCCCATCCCCAGTTTTACTGCTTGCTCTACACATTCACAGTTAGAATGCAAACTGGTATAGTGGGCAGATGCCAATAGAGCATGCTCAATTAACATTGCTGCGTAAATCCCAGTGTATTAAGTAATTCATTGCAAAATTTAGGGCATACTTCAGAATTTATGTCTCTTGTGCATCAGGAATAAGTCATTGGTTGATGTGGTTTTGTGACTTAATGTTCTTGTTTAATAATATTTAAACAAAGTGAAAATGGTTTAACTGATTTGTGTGCATGATTTAAAAAAACTAATTATCATTGCAACTTAAGCATGTGGAAGGTATTTATTAGTATATTTGAAACTATATATGAAAAATATTTTGAAATAATCACACTGATTCAGCAAGAAAGATACAATTGTGAATTTCTTTGGGAGAGGGTTGTCATTTTTTGATTAACAGATAATTCAGCAGACAATAATTTTTAAAAAATTACAAAAGAACAAACCAAAACAATAAGGCAAAAAATATTTATCCCCAAATCACTTGAATTCTATTTGCCATATTTAAGGAGAATCATATTAATAGTAACTTTTGTTGAAGCCGACATGTGATTCAGTGTGTACTGAAGTCAATGGGGGTCTTTTTATGGACTTCAGTGGATGCTGGATCAGAAGCAAAGAGAATATCAATGACCAGTAACATAACATACACAGTAATCCCTGTTGGGATATTTGCATATCCATCCAGAAACTTTCAAAAAAGTGATGGATTTGGCTTCAAAAACTTCAACAACCAAAAAGAAAGGGGTGAAAAAAATAACCATGGGCTCTCAGCATTTCAGTTCCTTGCATGACTGAAGCTAAACAACAATACCTGGACAGCGTATTTAAGCTTTTCTTGATCACTGTTGCCATTAGAGCTAGAAACTAGACCCCTGGGCTATAAGAAGCTCTGACTTTCTCTAATTTCTACCTTAATTGCACTTCCTGATTTTAGTTGTTAAAGGCAAGAGATAAATGAAATCCAAGTACATGGGCAAATTACAAAAATAAGTCAAATAATGGCATGTGGTCATGTGGCTTCCAACAGTGTAGTGGCTAGACTATTGATGGATGAGGAATGTGTCTGCACTGCTTTCTGTCTTAATTAACTCATGCCTAAGGGACACAGGTTAATGTTTTTGAATTTTAAACCACATTGCAGACATGACCATTTATAAACAACTTGGGTGAGATTAGTTAGCACTTCTTTAGCACAGCACATTTTAAAGGTGGTATGAAATTTAATATATATTTTAATAGTCATATTAGAATTGTTCATAATAATAAGAAATATGTAAAATTACAATCTCCCAGTTTCTATTGATTGCATCCAGTGTCCATTGGCATTATAATCTTCCTGCAAATAAGATTTGGTTCAAAACATTTGGCAACCAAATCCTCACAGATAGTGAATAGAGTTGTCCAAGCGTTCTGTTCTAGCTTTGAATGCTCTTAAAAATCAGCATTTGTTTGAATTCATATAGCATTTGTTTTGACTGAATGTGATCAATACAAAGTCTTAACACACATGGCAGGTCAGAAAGCAAGCTGTGTGTGAAGTTCTATCATCTATCCAAATGTCCCGTAAATAAAAGGGCACTTTCATCTGCTAAATAGAGATCACAAGAATTTATTCTTTATTAATCACATGTAAGAACCCACAAACTTTAAATTCATTATTTTAAAATTGAAACTTTTCTTTTATAAATTTCAGATTAAAGAGGACTTATTCTTTATGAGCCTTATCTTGCACTAATTGCAGTCAATGACAAAGTTTCCGCTGACTTCACTAGTGCAAAATCAGGTACTATTGAATTCCGTTGCTTTGACTTGCATTTGGAGAGGTGCGGGAGGGAGGGTAAGCATGGGGAAAAGTAAGGTTGGAACTGAGAAATATGAATAAGTGTTATGATACAGGTAGCAGCAGGATTCATATTGAGTATTAGTGGTGTCTAACAAAGAATTCAGGATTTTTTAAAAAAAAAACTGTAAAATGAAGTCCTTGTCACAAGTATCCATGATATTCAGGGGACAGGACTAGATGACCTCTCGAGGTCCCTTCCAGTTCTATAATTCTATGATTATTTCCTGCAACTATAACACACCTTTGTCAGATTCATAGACTTTAAGGCCAGAAGGGACCATTGTGATCATCTAGTCTGATCTTTTGACATCGCAGGCCACAGAATCTCACCCACCCACTCTTGTGGGTGATCCATAGCCTCTGGCTGAGTTACTGAAGTTCTCTAATCATGATTTAAAGACTTCAAATTACAGAGAATTCATCATTTGCTTTATCTTAAAGCAGCAAGTGACCCTTGCCCTGTACTGCAGAGGAAAGCAATACCCCCTCTACGGTCTCTGCCAATCTGAGTGGGGGAGGAGGGGGAGATTCCTTACTGACCCCAAATATGGTGATCAGTTGGACCCTGGGCATGTCAGAAAGACTCACCAGCCAGCTATCTGGGAAATAATTTTCTGTAGTTACTCAGAGCCCTTCCCATGTGTCGTGTCTGCAATCTTTGGGTATATTTGCTAATAGCAGTCAGAGATGGTCCACGTGCCATTCTTGGCCATCTCGTCATACCATCCCCTCCATAAAATTATCAAGCTCAATCTTGAAATCATTTAAGTTTTTTGCTCCCACTGCTCCCCTTGAATGTCTGTTCCAGAACTTCAGTCCTCTGAGGGATAGAAACATTCACCTAATTTCATGCCTAAACTTGTTGATAGGCAGTTTGTATCCATTTGTTCTTGTGTCAGCATTGGCTCTTAACTTAAAAAACTCCTCTCCTCTCCTTCCCTAGTATTTATCACTAGACATTCAGTATTAATGACTAATGTATTTATAAAGAACAATCATATTTCCCCTCAGCCTTCATTTGGATAGGGTAAACAAGCCAAGTTCCTTTTGTTTCCTTTATAAGGTAGGTTTTCCATTCCTCTGATCATTCTAGTAGCCCTTCTCTGCACCTGATTCAGTTTGAATTTATCTTTCTTGAACATGGGAGACAAGAATTGAACACCAGTTCCTTGTATGATGGTACTAACACTTCCCTATTTCTACTGGAAAGACATCACCCGATGCCTCCTAGAATTGTATTCACCATTTTTACAGCTGCATCATAAAGGCAGTTCATACTCAGCCTGTAATCAACCACTACAGCCAGGTCTTTTCCCTCATCTGTAGTTTCTAAGTCCCAGTTTAAAGCAAAAATTCTTATTGTTAGTCCCTAAGTGCATGACACTGCAATATTAAATTTCATTCTACTTCTGTTACTCCAGTTTTCAAGGTTGTCCAGCTCTTACATGATTTTCCAGCCTCCCTATTGGCAATACCTCTCAGCTTTGTGTCATCTGCAAATTTTATGAGCACACTATTACTTTTTGTGCAAGGTCATTAATGAAAATGTTAAATAAGATTGATCCCAAGGCTAGTCCCTGAGGATCTCCACTAGTAACCTCCCTCCAGCCTGACAGTTCATCTTTCAGTATGGCATGTTGTAGTCTCCCCTTTAATCAATTCCTCAGTTCCTTATACACCTTTAAATTCTTGAAATATTCCCCATTTCTCTAATTTCTCTAGTAATTTCTCTTGCAGAACTGCATCAAATGCCTTACTGAAATCCAGTAAGATTTAATCTTCCATAGATTAGATCTACTGCATTTCCTTTGTTTAAAACATCAGTTATCTTCTCAAAGAGATCGTGCCAGCCCAGCCCAATCTATCTTTCATAAAACCATGTTGCATTTTATCCCAGTTATTGTTTACCTCTATGTCCTTAACTACTTTCTCTTTCAAAATTTGAGATCAAACTAACAGGCCCATAGTTTGCTGGAACACGCCCCCCCGCCACTTAACAAAATGTACTATATTTGCAATCCTGCAGTCATAGAGTATGAACCCTGAGTTTATGGATTCATTAAAACTTCTTGCTATTGGGCTTGTAATTTTATGTGATAGTTCCGTGAATATTCTTTTAAAGAATTATCTGGGCCCCCAGTTTGGTCCCATTAAGCCATATAAATTTGACTTCCACCTCAGATGTGGTAATTTCTACTTTCAGATCCTTATTTTTATTACCCACTCTGCCACTGCCCCTAAACTCCTCATTACTTTTATTAAAAGCTGAGGAAAATAACTTGTTTAGGTGTTGGGCTATGCTTAGATTATGTTTAATCTCCCCCCATCCTCCATGTTTAGCAGTCCCACTTCTTCTTTCTATGTTTTCTTTTTATTGCTATTTCTTTTTATGGCTATAGAACCTTTTACTGGCTATTTTAATTCTCTTTGCAAGGTCCAACTCTGCTTAGCTTTTGGTACGTCTCACTTTTTCCTTACACTTTTTGACCTCCAAGAAAGGTAGTGTTCCTTGCTGATCCATTCTGTGTTCTATTCCTTGTCTTTCTGCTTTTTCTTAATAATCTGTTTTGAGATGCTTGCTCATTCAGATTCTATGATATCATCAGACTGCATAAGCTAAGAGTATTTGAATGGAAGGCATCTCCATGAAAAACTAAGAGTGCTGAAGTAAAGGTGTTTATAATTCTCGAGGAGAAACTCTCTGAATATCTGAACGTATTCCTCAACATGGGAGACACTGTTGTTTGAAAAAAGAGCACTGGCTCTTTGTGATAATTTTGTAAGAGCAGATATCTCAGCCTAAACATTCTGATCAAATCTCATTAAGCTAATTGCATTTTATCTAGTTGGGGCAACTTGTTGTCTTCACTACCTGTTCTTTACAGATTTACCTGAGTGGCACAAACAGTTGCTATACTTCACCCTAGAGGTGGCTGTATTTCAATGGTGGATGAAATGCGTTCTGGATATGATAATTTATGAAATATACTGTTTCATGTTTACATCATGCTAATTATGACAGTCTCTCAGAGTGTAATTTCTTATTTCTCTTCTATGGTTTTCCTGCTTGAGGAGGTGAACAGGCACAGGAAAAGCATACAGAAATATAATAATCACATTATCAACTTATTTCAGTTTTTCAGTTGGCATAAAGATGTAATGAGGCCAAACTTTAGAAAGCTGACTATCTTGAAATATTTTGTTTTACATATTTTTCTATGTGCTTACATCTCAAGATTCTACTTGTTCTATTGTTAATTTGAGTGTTTTAATATGAAAAGCTGAAACAGTTTAGACATAAGGGCAAACAGGTCTATATTTATGACTGGCAGGCTCAGAAGTAGCATTTTCTAACTGTTAGAAATATGTTCTGCATTGCCATATAATGTGCTTCTAAAAATGCAGACCCTTCTCTAACATAATTGTTTTTTTTTTTATCAGCTGTTCTCAGGACTGCGGCTTGACCTGCACTGACGTGCAGTGATTTTTGAACTTACAGATTTAACAAAGATTATTTAATTTAAATATATAATAGTGATACTTACTTAGACTACTTCTCTTACTGTGTTAGATGGGGGAAAAAGATGACACTTATTTGCATTAGGAGATTTTGCAGGTAGATTGGTGTCAACGTTGTTTTATATTACTACTTATGTACTGTTGTTACCTGATCTATGAGTCAGTCTGCAAATTTGCACTTTAATTTTTAAATGCAAACTCAAAAGTTGTCATTTCGTTATTTTGAAAGCTTTCTCTAAACATTAAATATAATTTGAGAAATAACTATTCAATAATATGGATAGGAATACTCTGTACAGTAAATGTAAACAGTGTAAGAGGAGATGTTTTCAGATTTCTGTGGGATGCTGATGAAAGCAGGTGATAGTTGTAGTTTGTTTGACATCTATTGTAAGAAATAAGTGCTGACACTCCTGTAATGAAATGCTGTTACTGCAAATCTGTCAGTTTAATGTTACCCCAGACCAGCCTTGTAGTATTTCATTGCCTATTATAATAAATAACATTTCTGCAGTTAAAATGTGAACAATGAATTTCAGTATATCCGTTTTCTTCTTCCAGTTAGCAATCAGTATATTAAAGAAAATTGCTGTATGGAAAAGATTTATTTCATGCATTAGTGTGCTGCTAGATAAGCTATGCATGAAAACTAAAACAAAGGCTTAAAAAGGAAATGAAACCAAAAGTCAAAGATTAACTAAATTGTGGTGGTTAAGTGGATGGTTAAAGCAATATAGTATTTGACATTTGATATGGAAAGTTTGAATTACAGTAAAATGTGAAAGCTAATGCGAAAAAGCAAAATATGTCCTTATTTATTATTTATGTATTCAACATATCTTTAAGCAACTTGGGCACTCCCCACTCTCAAATACTGACTGCATACAGAACTACACTTGAACATTTAGATGTTTGCAAAGTTTGACATTGTCATTAACTAGATATACTCTAGAATAAGGTAATATTTAAGAGGAATTGGTTACAATTAGATCATTCAGAAGTCATATATAAAACAGATACATATAACAACATACACAGACATTCAGCTCAATCTGACATCTTTACAGTCAGTGAATACTGCTGCAAACTGGTGTCCTTGGATGCACTGCTACACAGCAAGCTATATTGCTTCAACAAACTAGCTACGGGACATGTTAAATTTATTTGAGAGTCATCTTTGACATTTGACATAAATCCTTACAGGTAGATTCCCTTATTATCTTTGCCTCCACAACCAATACTGACACACGTGTTTACTTTTGTTTCCATTGGTGGTTGTAAACTTTGATCTCTATTCTTCTGTCTTGAAGATGTGTTTCTGTAACCTCAAAATATCAGAGATGAGTGAAATGATCCCAATATTTACCAGGGTCTCCCTCTTCTGCTACAACTGTTTGGGACTCTCAGCAGAGGATAGTTTATCAGTGCTGCTGCTGGTGCTCTCACTTCGGGAGTTTCTCATTACTGGTGCTGCTGGCTTGTTCTCCACAAGGGAAAATTTGCTATTACTTCCTGTGGAGCAGATTTCCTGGGAGCCCTCAAGTGTCCAAACTTTCCCACTGCTCTGCTCATTTGCTGTAGCTGTTGTTTTGTGGGAGTCCAAGTGAAAGCAGAATGGACATTGAAATAAGGAAGGTAGAAGAAAGATTTAGAAGGTTATTTTTAGCACTGGACTTAGCATCTTATCAAAACTTCCCTGCTTCCAGTTATGCTGGATTGGTAAAGATAATACAATATATATAACAGATTTGGTATGGGTTTATGGGGTGTAATTTTATATTCCCTTTCTGGGAATCCAGTTTTTTAGGATGGTGTTTACTTTTCACATTGGACTCAGGGGCTTTTCTTTGTTGGTTTTAGTTTTATAGCTGGTAGATTAAAAGTGCTCATTAGAAAAAAAAAACCCACTGATTGAAAAAAAAAAAGAGTTGGATGAATTGCAAGTTCATATGACTGAGAAGTGCTTCTTGTTTGTCCCTGTCTTGAAGAGGAAAGGGTGAAATAATAACCAGTCCAAAATAAATAACTTTTCTCAACAGATATTGCCTCCAGAAATAATCCTTGCACTGCTTTAAAGCAGGCCTGAGCTCCGACCATGAAGTAAATTCTAGTCAGTGCAGACTGAAAGATAGTTTAATGACCTAGATAGTGCTTGATCCACTAATAAGTCAATCCTGTCATTAGTGCTCCTTGGAGTAAGGAAACTGGCTGATTTATTTTCTTTTAACAATAAAGCCATTGGAATCTGTTATAAAGAAGAAGGTGCTTCCAGGGTGACTTCTGTTACAGCATCTTTGAACCAATGGGAAAACTCATTGTTGGATCTGTTGATTAATAATGGACACCAGGAAGATGATATGTAGGGGCAAAAAGTTGGGGTTTTTTTTGAGATTACTGACTCAGAAGTAAGGATTTTTAATATCATATTGGGAGATATCCGTCAGGCATTTTCTGACCCACAATTCCAAGCACAGGAGGAAAGCATGTGTACACCACTGTGCTGTAGAAAGGGTAGAAGGAAGGAATATACATGCCTCTCTCTCAGGTAGTTTGTTCTGCCAGCAGTCATTAATGGTCTCCTTCCTACTGCTCCTGAAACACAGAGCCAAGTCCTTGCTGCCTTCTGCACTGAAACGTTAGGGGAAAGGATCTCTCTGCATCATCCACAGAATTTCCCCACTTGAACAGGAGGTATATGATGTCAGTTTGATGAATTAATAATTATTTTACAGATTTAAAATACATTAGACTGCTGTCAGAGAAGTGGTCAAGTTCAATTTATGAAGACCTGGAGGATGAAGGGGTAATCACTAGCAGCCAGCATAGATTTACCAAGAACAAATCATGCCAAAGCAGCATGGTATTCTTCTTTGACAGGGAAACTGATTTGGTGGATGGGGGAGTGTGGTGGATATAATGTACATGGACTTCAGCAAGGCTTCTGACACAGTTCCATGTGAAATTCTGATAAGTAAGCTGTAGAAATGCAGGCTTGACAGCACTAACATTAAGTGGATACATAATGGGTTAAACACAACCTCAAACAAAGAGTAACTATTAATGGAATGATGTCGGATTGGAGGGAGGTCTCAACCAGGGTTCCATGGGGATCTGTTCTGGGTTTGGCATTGTTTACTGTATTTCCTATTGACCTGAATGTAGGTATAGAGAGCATACTGATCAGATTTGCAGATGACACAAAGGTAGGGGTGCTTACCCATGTTTTGGAGGATAGAGCTAAAATTCAGAGGAATCTTGATAAATCAGAGGACTGAGCTACAGAAAACATGAAATTCAACAAAGACAAATGTAAGGTGTTACACTTAAGGAAAAAAACCTAAATGGAAAAATACAGAATGAGGGAAAACTGGTATGGCAGCAGCAGCACTGCTGAGAAGGATCTGGGAGTTGTGGTGGATCACAACTCAACATGAGTCAGCAGTGTGATGCTGTTGCAAAAAAAGCAGATGCAATTTTTGGTTTCGTTAACAGAGACATAGCATGCAAGTCATGGGAGGTGATAGCACCACTCTACTCAGCACTGGTTAGGCCTCAACTGGAGTACTGTGCCCAGTTTTGATCACCACTGTATAGAAAGACTGTAGAGAGTCTGGAAAGAATCCAGAGGCAAGTGACAAAGACGATCAAAGGAATGAAATGCAAGCCATCTGAGCAAAGGTGGAAAGAACTGGGTATATTTAGTCTGAAAAAGATGTAAAGGGAGGACATGGTAATGGTCTTCAAATACTTGAAAGGCTGCCATAATAAAAATGGAGAAAAGTTGTTCTCTCTTGCTACAGAGGGCAGGCCAAGAGGCAGTGGGTTAAAACTATGGCATAGCCAATTTAGATTGAATCTCAGGAAAAACTTCCTAATTGTAATAACAATATGACAATGGAAAAGGGAGGTTATGGAAGCTTCTTCACAGGAGGTTTTCAAAAGAAGGCTGGATGGTTTAGACACAACAAGTCCTGTACCTTGGCAAAGGGTTAGACTAGATGACTCTTGCAGTCCCTTCTAACTCTATGATTTTATTATCCTGATGTGTAGGGTAATAAAGCTTGTGAACCAGGCAATAGAATCATGCAGTTTCATACCAATTGAGAATCTGGCCTATGTTTGTGCCACTCAGGTAAATTGATAAAGAAGCAACAAAAGAAATAAAAACTTCTAAACCAAAAATCAAATAATCTTAAAGGTAAGATTTTTCCTATATGTATTTATTTAGGTGAACAACTAGGGGCCCAGTCTTCAGTTCTTACTAAGATAAGTTATTAAGTTCACCCTCTCTCCCAGGAGCAAACAAAGTCCAACAAACAGCACACTCCAGGATCAATAGTCCTTCTATCCCTGAGGTAAGGGGGTTTCACAAAATTTTCCTTAGTGGGTCTGTAAGGCAACCTACTTCCCTACTGTGCTCTGGATTCCGGATCAGGGACTCTGTGGCAAGACCTCTTACTGCAATTCCCTGGATTACTTCTTACCTCAGCCTGTCTCTAGGTCTTTCCTACAGCTCTATCCTTGGCTGGTTGGCTGGCTGCCTGCCTCTCTCTCTGCCTTTTACCCAAGATCTACATTGAGGTCCCAGCACCTGATAACTGTTCAGTGCTACTGTGGGAGATTCTTCCTGCTGCCTGACCCTCTCTCTCCTACAGGAAACTTCCTGCCCCTTGCAGGTATCTCTACCAACTGCTCTGAGCTCCCTGATAGCTCTCTCTAGGTGATTGGTTCTGATGCAGATAAAAAAGCACAGGTGGGCTGAGGCCAACTCGCCTAAAGGGCCACCCTATCCTGTGACACCCTCTAGCTTGTAATTTAAGTAGCATACAGTATTGGTAAATTTCTTGAATATTACAGTTGTGGTAGGAAATCAACAAAGAGTAACATTAAAATTACAGCTATATCACTTAAATTACATCAAGTAATTTTAGCAATATAAAAGATAATTTACAAAAGTAGAGCGATACCTTTCCTGTAAAGAAGAATATCAACTTAGTTCCATAGAAGTGTGTTAGTGAGTGTCAAAGTAAAGAATAGGTAATCTTCATTCAGACTCTGGAAAAGTACATAGCTTCTTCACAGTAGACCACAATTCTCACATTTGATTGCACTAAACTGTCACTGGAGGGATAAGTACAGGATCCTCCATTATACTTTTCAAAGTGAATGCTTAGTGATAGGAACAGCTGCACCTGTTCAAATCTAAAGTCTGTCTTGGGCAAAGACTAAAACAGCAGTTTACATAATGTGAAATAATCTTAAAAGTTGTATAACTTAGGGGGACAATGTCTCTCTACGATGGTGGCAATCTGTGCAACTGTCATATTATGGCTAGCAACTGGTAACCTGGCACAGTTGCCGAGGGCCATGCATGCACTAAACAGCTATTTTTCCTTCCTTTAATGTTTTCTTAAAAGAAAAAAATGTTGCTGTTCTGTAAATAAAAGTTGCTTGCCAAGTTTTGATATTGGCCCAGATATTGGCCTGAATCACAGCTATGCTTAGTGCAGCTTACACTGCTCTACAGGCAAAATGTTTCTGAAATAAGTGTAGTCAAACTTTACTAATTCTGGGTCGCTGAGAACGAAAATGATGCTTAAAATTGTTGATTGGGTCTAGTTTTCAAGATATGCTATTGGGTCAGTATATACGACCCTTGACATGGGAATGGCGGAGGATAAGTGAGTTATGAAGGGAAGGGATCTCAGTTTAAACCAGAAATGACTAAAATACATCTTTGACTGGATCTATGAATAAATCTATGACTGGGTTTGGACAGTACTTGCTTTTTAGACAAAACAATGAATGATGCAATCTGAAGCTGGTATTGCATCATACATGATATGAATTACATCATGTTATTCCTAGAAGTCATGGATGATGCAATCATAATGAAGCTTACATCACTCTCCTGAACAAATTGCCCTATATCAGCTCTAGAAATCATACAGTGTCGTACTCTCTTATTTGTCAGTGTTTGATTTTGCAAAGGGACACATTTCTGTTTAGCCAAAGTGAGCAGAGATGCCTTGTACTTGTTTGAACAGTGCAGATAACTTCTGCTATGTTTGTGGTGAAGTGACTTTTGCATCACAAAAGCGCAGTATAACCACTATGGTTAAGAAAGCCTATCACCTTTATTTTGGCTGCAAAATTGGAGATCAGGACAAGAGATGGGCCCCACACATATGCTGCAACACTTGTGCAACAAATCTTCGCCAGTGGTTGAACAGGAAAAGGAAATCTATGTCTTTTGCAGTGCCAATGATTTGGAGAGAGCCAACAGATCATACCAGCAATTGTTACTTCTGCATGGTGCCTCCAGTTGGGAAAGGTGTGTCAAAGAAGAAAAAGTGGACTGTGCATTATCCAAACATTCCATCAGCTATACGCCCAATACCCCACAGAGAAGGACTACCGGTTCCTGATGCACCAGAATCATTCTCACTTGAGTCAGACGAGGAAGAGGAAGAGGATGAAACTTCTGGTCCTGAACCATCAATGTCACAGGACCCCCATTTTCTCCCATCGTCTTCCTCTGAACCACACCTCATAACACAAGCTGAACTGAATGACCTTGTCAGGGATTTGGAACTACCCAAGAGTAAGGCAGAGCTGTTGGGCTCCAGACTACAGCAGTGGAAACTCCTAGCAGGTGATGTTAGGGTTTCCATGTTCCGTGAGTGTCAAAAGGATCTTGTCCCATTCTTCTTCATGGAAGGTGATCTTGTAGCCTGCAACAACATCGATGGTGTGATGGCAGCCCTCAACATCGTTCACGATCCAGATGAGTGGAGACTCTTCATTGATTCATCGAAGACGAGCGTTAAAGCCGTTTTGCTGCATAATGGCAATGTTTTGCCATCAATTCCAGTCCATATGTTCCAGTCATGCAGTCCATATGAAGGAAACCTATGACAACATGAAACAACTTTTGAGGTGCATAAACTATGACCAACATCAGTGGCAGCTTTGTGGCGATTTGAAGGTTGTTGCTCTCTTGCTTGGTCTGCAGACTGGATACACAAAGTACTGCTGTTTTCTCTGTGAATGGGATAGTCGTGCAAGAGATTCCCAGTACATCAAGAAAGACTGGCCACTCCGACAGTCATTGGAGCCTGGGAGGAAAAGTGTTCAGCATCCACCACTTGTTGAATCAAGGAAGATTTTGTTACCACCCTTACACATCAAGCTGGGTCTGATGAAGAACTTTGTCAAGACCATTGACAAAACACAAGCAGCTTTCAAGTACCTCCGTGGAATATTTCCAAGGTTAAGTGAAGCTAAGATAAAGGAAGGTATCTTTGTTGGTCCTCAGATTCGTGAACTTCTTCGAGATGATGCATTTGACCATGCACTGCGTGGCAAGGAAAAGACGGCATGGAAAGCCTTCCAGTCAGTGGCAATACATTTTCTTGGAAACAACACAGCAGACAACTACAGGTTGTTGGTGGAAAACCTCCTCAAGGCATACAAAAGCCTTGGTTGCAACATGTCACTAAAGATACATTTTTTTGCACTCTCATCTAGATTTTTTTTCCACCGAACTGCAGAGCAGTGAGCGACGAGCACGGCGAGTGATTTCACCAGGACATTGCAACAATGGAGAAACACTATCAGGGCAAATGGAGCTCATCAGTGCTTGCAGACTATTGCTGGACAGTGACAAGAGATGCTCCATTTAATGAATACAAGAGACAAGCCAAGAAGCGCCGAGTAGACACTGAATAGGACTAAACTATGTACATAATAGTTTTTTGCCTTTTGTTTCATAATACATTTTATTTATATAACCCTTTTGCTGATTTTAAAGTGTTACATAAACAGGACAGGTGAAATATTATCATGTAAAGCAACCATAAACACATGAAAAGACTTAGGTTTACAATTTATGATTAAAACTCTACTATCTACACCATATACATAGACATAAAATGTAAAAACTTAAATATCCTAGAAACAGTAGCCAATCAGTTGTTTTAATTGTCATATTTGAATTCAGCACATCAAAATACATAATAAATATCACATTTTATCTCTGAAGCAGATGACTTCTAAAAAAATGTTGACAGATAATTATCTGTTCATAGGGGAAATGTGGCATTGTCTTATCTTTATGCACACTCTTCCCTCAACCCTGGGTCCAGGTAGCTGCCAGGCTGGTTCCTTGCATAGAGTATAGAAACTTCTGGGCTGTTTTACATTGTACTGCCTGTGAATAGTCTCTTAAGATTCCCATGTTGACCCCAATGCCAGAAACTTAAAGGGCCACGGTGTTGGAACCACAATGGCTTCACACTACCAGAATGATGCAAGACATCTAGAGTCCATTAAACAAATTTATTTTAAACTGTTGTGAATTTGACAGTTCTTCCCTACCCCTGAAAATATGCTCTCTCAGGTGAAAGAGGATTGAGGACAGCTTTAAACATCTTAAATGCAGAACTTCCATTTAGCTGTATCTGCTGCTGCTGGAGCTCAAGCAAATTTGAGCAGAGTATGAGTTTTAAAAATGAGAAGCACTGGTGTCATATTTTTTAAATGATTTATGCCACTTTTATATGATCATTGTTCATGATCATATAAAATCATTGTTCTAACAGTTCAGTCTTTCTTTAAGCAAGGTTTATTTATACACAGTTAAAGATTCCTAAAACTAAATTAAGATTTATCACTCATTCATCCTTCTTTGCTGATGCACCAATTTCCCCCCCCCCACCGAATTATTCTTAATGGGATGTCTGTTCAAATGAATGGAAAATTAGAACACACCTGAAATGCCTGGCCAGATTTGACATGCACATTTTGTGAACATACATTGTGCACTGAGGAGAAGGATAAACAGGGTGTAAAGGTTTGGAGAGCATGAACAGAGAGTGGCTGAAGGGTATTCGGTGGTTTTGGCAAATGTTTGTTATGAGGCAGTCTTGACATTATAAACTGCAATGCAGGTTAATTGAAAAAAAATGCCGAGATTTGCAAAAGTTTCTAGCAATTCCAAGGTTCTCTGAAAAAAACATCTCTCTTATTTCAATAAGTCTCTGTACTGTGTTCTTTGTGAAGCTGAAGAGTAGACAGGAAAAATATTCCTTGTATATCATGCACAAACCAGTCTGGTTTTTGTTCAAGGTGGAAAACAACATTACACAGAGACTATGTTGAATCCAAGTGTGGCGCAATGTTCTTGGATGCCATATTCATCTGTTTATTATCTTCCCTTCTATTCAAAAGGAAAAGATTATTTTTATTATGATGGTTTTGCTAATATACTGGGTGTAATAGACTGTTTTCAGATGCCTCATTATGTCTTCAACTAGGAATGAGCCAATGTATAGTCACTGAAACCATTTACACTGCATGGACAGAACCTATTTTGAAGATAATAAAAGAGTTAATGTATCAGATAAATATCCAGAGCCACCAGACAGTTCTTAATTTTTCAGGTAATTAGAGTACTGTGGCTTAGATAGTTGTTACCTTGGTGTTTCTCTGTTTTTTTTTTTTCTTGTTCTACATTATCCCAATTTGAAAATGTTTTAAAAAGAGTATCTGATACTCTGACAACCTTTGTCTTATGTGAATCCAGACAGCAAAATTCAGTGTAGATATTCTGAGGCTGCAAAATCTGTATATTAATTTAGTAACTCTGAAAATCAATGTGTGATGCTTAAACAATATCAATGTAGTCATATAGTGGAGTCCATATTACTCTCAGCTGCTGTAATCTTTTGGCTACATACAAATCCGAGAAGGTAAAGTCAAAAAAAGATTAGACCATGTAGGTCATCTTCCTGGAAATTTAGGATTGTTCCCTAAGCTACCATTTCTTAATGAGTTTACAGGACTGATGTTGACAGTCCCAGGTGGTAGGTTTCCACCACCTTCCCTAGAAGACTGTTCCAAAACCTAAAACGTATCACTGAATGGATGTTTTTCTTAATATTCAGTCTTCATTATGTTTCTTGATTTCATCCTGCTGTGCCTGATAATGCTTCTGTGCACTGCTATAAAACATTTCTCTCCATTGTTAACACCCTACAAATACAGGTCATTTTTTACTGTGCCTCTCTGCTCAGGCATTGCTTCACACATTTAGCTATCATTCTCTTAGTCCCCCCCCACCCCCCGACCCGAGCCTCCTGCTTGCTTTTAATGCACTTCTCTCAACATGCCATAAATTGATGCCTTTTTACATACATCTATATATGATAGATAGATATAGATAGATATCAAGAGAAACATGTACACAGAGGGATAACCCTTGAATTCTCTACTTTTATCTGCCATCAGCTACAATATTTGTCAATTTTCTGCATCATTAGTGTCATTCCTTTTTACAGTGTAAAATTTAATATCCCTATCATGCATAGGTAGAGCAAGTACTAGTATGTAGCATAAAACTCGCTATTCACTGCCACGATACCTGCACATCATGAAGGGGATCATCCTACAATTAGAGTAGAAAATTACACAGTACCTCCATCATCGCTGAGTGGCAAAGGTTGAGATTTTAATGATGCCTTGTAGTATGTCTCTGGTTAGTCATTGCTTTTCTCCATGAACTCCCATTTAACTTCTGAGTCTGGGTCTACTGCATAGGGATCTCTGCTCAAGCTACACATCAGAAGCAGTCAAAACATTTTATTGGTTTGACTAAGAAGCCAGAGAGAAGCCAGTAGTTAGATTTTTAATGGAATAGAGTGTGTCCAGCTATTACTTTGTAAAAATAACAGGCCAGGGGGAATGGCAAACTCCTTCCTTCTGCTAAGGATTTGTGGCCTGGGAGTCTGGCACTCTCCTCTCAGAAATATGTACAATAGTGGAGGGCACAGATTGTGATGATCAGATGTGACCTAAGAAAGAAGAGGTATCAGAGGACTTTAACTGTTATTTCCTTGGTATAAAGGACAGAGATGGCATGCAGTAGAAAGCTACTCTGGAAAAGTATCTAGCTTGCAACCAGATATTTGGTTAAAAAAAACATTTTGTTTGGGAACTTCACAGGTTTGCATGCATTTATATATACTAGTTGTATGTGAATTTAAATTCACTTGTTTTTGTATCTTGAGGACTGTTCTGTAGAGGATCAGTTTAGAGCTTGCATGACGACTGCTTTATCTCTCTCACTGACTGTATGCTTGACCTTGGAGTTTCTTTTAGCCCTGCATTTGAACCAGCAGCAAAAAAATGTACATAACTTCGCTAACAAATTAAGAGGCTGCAACAGAAACTATTCAAAACAGACAGCATTTTTCCTTGTTCAACTTCGTCACAGTATATTAATAGAAATTTGAAGGAAATTCAAGGAGGGCTATAAGACTATAGCAGGGTGCTTCCTATGATCCATGTAGCAGGTATATACCCTTATAATAAAAGTATCCATTTACTTTCCCCCAAAGTACAGAATATTAGAATAAAGTCCAAAATGTGCAAGTCAGAATGTCACAAATAGTCATAGGTAGTGCCTATATATTGCAGATTATTTCTGTTTACATAATCACAAAAAAAATAAGTAGAGTGTTATGACTATCCTCAGATTTTCAAAAATAGAGCCTGCACTGTGTTACAGTAAATCAAATCTTAGAATGTATACTTGCCTCCAGGCTTAAGCACAATGTATAAATCCTGTGTCTTATACAATACAAAACTCAGCCTTCTGTGTTGAACATTATGTTCTTAAAATGTTTCACTTCTCAACAAATTAAATTATAAGTAATAAAGAGATCAAAACTGATTTTTCCTAAAGCAATTTAAATGCAATTCTGCCTGTTAAGTACAGTTCAAATGTGCTTCACTACATAAAACTAAAGAATCAAATATACCTTAGGTTCTTGGTCTCAAACCACTGTATACTTGACAAATAAAGGATTTGCTCATTTTTTCATCATGAATCACAATTAGCATACAATTGCCTTCTTTCCCCCATTATCCAGCTCTTGCAAGACCCCCCACGATGCACCTTCAGAGTTGTACAATTGAAATACAAGCAAAGTTAGCTGGGAAAGAGATTTCTAAACCTTATTATTGTACTTGTGCTTTCAGAATTGAATTTGAAAACTTTTCAAAATGCTAGCATGTCATAAATCTAGGGGCAAGAATACAGTTTCAAGTATACTCTTAACTATTACTTCAACTTCATTCATCTCAGAAGGTTAGACTTTGTCAGTGAAAATGTATGAATGCATTTCATTTTTTCTTTGTCTGTGATATGTGACCACCCATGTAGCCAAACTATGTGTTTGCTTTGCACCCGGTGTCTGACCAACACCTTCCCAGTTGTCATTTCTTTATCAGATAAACTTTATAAAATCAAGTATCTACTTTTTGTTTACAAAACAGGCAACTTCACACACAATTGTGTCTGAGTAAAGACAGAGTCAGAACCTTGGTAAGGATATAATGATATGAGCAATGCAATGAACATTGTCCAATGCTATCAATATAGAGAAACCAGTTGACCTCAGTGAACACCGAATCAGACCTTTGGTCAGTAGTTTCCATTAATTACTTGTGTAACTCAGTTTTATTATCTTAAGAAAATAATATATATTATCAGCATCTCTGTATATGGCTAAGGTTTTAAAGAGTAACATTTTAAGGAGACTTCATTTTCAGAAAATGGGGAGCACCTGCAAATTGAAATTCAGGCCCTTAGAAGTGTCTCAATTTGGGCACCCAAAATCTATATATGAGCATGCACGCACATAATATAGGATAGATTTGCTTAGGTAATCATTATTGTGATTAATAGTATTGTTTTGTGACTCCTTCACCTACTGTGTCTTGGGAGATTATCAGACATAATTATCTTAGAGAAACCCATTTCTCTGTACAATAGTGAATAAAGCTGA
Source organism: Dermatemys mawii (assembly GCA_007922305.1). Taxonomy (NCBI): domain Eukaryota; kingdom Metazoa; phylum Chordata; order Testudines; family Dermatemydidae; genus Dermatemys; species Dermatemys mawii. Next base: position 24,110,971 of record ML677339.1, on the reverse strand, counting down.
TTTTTTAAAAAAGGGGGGAGGGGATTGCGTTTGTTCTCACAAAACTGCATTTCAGAACATTTTAACCAGCTCACTAATGAACAACCTTGTGGTGACTATTGAGTTGGGGCTCTAAGTACCAGTTAAGGGATGGGATTCCATGTCAGGCAGTCAGATTTCCATTAAACTTCTACAGTTGCATGGCACAGGGTCTTTTATATGTCAGTCTTGAGGAGTTTGTAGATGTTTTTGAAACTGAAGCAAAGTAAAAGGGCAGAGACCATACAAAAGAGAGAGACTGTTAAAAAAAAAAAACTAATAAAAAAAAGAAAAAGGTGAGGGTACACACCTTAGAAACCTGCATAAATAGGATTGTATAGTGTGCGGTTCAAACATTTTGCCTGGGTGACAAGCATATTTGTATGCTGTGCCATTTCTCTTAGAGGACAGGCTGTGATAAGAAAACACAAAAGGCTTCACCCCACACATTCTTCAGCTGAAGGGGTTAAATGAACATGCACCACAACAGCATCAGTTGGGAGCAGTGCTTCTTTAGAGATTATTTTATCTCAGAAGGTTTACAGGAGTTAGCTAAGGTTTCAGAAAGGACCATCTGCTTATGTTGTTTGAGATTTTATACATCACAGTGATCCTTTATTTAGCCCCAAAGAACATGCTTGTCTCATTGGTAGTGTGAACAGATCGACTGTAAGAATGGGGATTGGTCTCAGTCCCAGTCAGTCTCTTGTGGTAGTATTCACGTGGTAGAATTATTTCACCTTTCTCCTGGGGTTCCTGCCAGATCCCATAAATCTCAAATGATCAAAGTAAAAAGGAATTATTCTGAATTAATACAGCTGTATGAAATAAGAGAAGAGAGAGGCTTGCTCCAGCCAGTACCAGTGAAAACGTCCCAGCCATGCTCCATGAACACTTTAGCCTGCTGCATCTAAAAAGCTGACCCTGGAGAGTGGGTAAGGATTTTCCCTGCAGTCACTAACAGGCTCAGTTGGCTTGCAAAATACTAAGTCCTTTGAAAGCTCAAACCTTTAAGTATCAGTATCTGCAACCAGGGCTAGTTGGTTTATGTTCTGTAACTCCTAGTTCCTGGATTAATCCCTTATCTGCCTGCGTGGGGTCTACACAGCACACTTCTACTGGTTTTCTATACAGGATTCACATGCATCAGAGATACAAGATAATTCCGAAGAAAGCACCTCACATTTTGTGTCTCAAGATTGCATAACATAAAGTCATAGCAAAAGTCTGTTAAATCAATCCTTGTGGCTAAACACCCATTACCTCATGAACACATACTCATCTGTTATATTTGGTTTATGTATAATGACTAAAACTTTTTTGAAATCTAGCAATATTACACAAAATGTTAATTAAACAAATGCTTGGCATTTTGTGGAAACTGTATATGCTGCTATAATTGTCTTCCTTTTCCTGTTTCATTTCTGAGGATTTAGTGTATCCTTGGCTGTCTCACGTACTATATCCTTGGCAGGCTTCATTGCTTACAAATTGTGAAGTTGGCCCTGGGACTGCAGGCTAAGATTGTTAAGGGACTTGTATTTACTTTTTTATTTCTTATCCTCATCAGCAATTATCTATACACTGCTATGAGTGTAATAAAAAGGTGTTGTGCTACTCCAAGATAAAATAAAATTATATTTTATTTTAGTAGCTGTCTGAGTAGTTTCCACACTCTTCAGTGATTTTCCTGCTGTATGCATTAACTTGTATATGCTTCCATGTTTAAAACTGGGGTAATTTGTTTTAGGGATGACTATGGGCCCAATATGCAATTTACATGCTTATCAGATTCTTCTCTCAAACATGGGGCTCCAGGAGAGGGCTGGTTTTTGTTTCTTTGTTGTTTTCTTTCTGTAGTGTAGACCATATCTAAAACTTGCTGGTGTGCAAGTTTGTAAAGAACATTTTTGGCTGTTTGGTGATGATCTTAGAGACCCTTAAATATCTTGACACATTAGATGAACAGACAATCTAATACAGGGTCATTCTCCAGGTATGCTGCATGAAGGACAATGTGAAGAGGATTTCATTTATAGTACAAGAACATTATAAACTTAAATAACAGAGGGTCAATTTCTCAGCTCATGTAATTCAGCATAGTTCTACTTAGATTGCTTTTTATTCTATGTTTGTGCAATGGAGTCCTAGATTGTGACTAGAGTTACCAGATGTTCTGATTTTATAGGGACAGTCCCAATTTTTCTGTCTTTTTTTCTTATATAGGCTCCTATTATGACCCATCCCCTGTCGTGATTTTTTACACATGCTGTTTGAGGTTCCTAGGCACTTTGGACAATACAAATAATAAATAATATTGAAGTCATTCTTGCTATGTCAATTTATAGAAGCCAAAGATCTGGCCTATTATTATCGAAAAAAAAATTACTCCTTAATTATAGAATCATGAAAACGTAAGACTGGGAGGGACCTTGAGAGGACTTCTAGTCCAGTCCTTGGCACTCATGGCAGGGGACTGGACTAGAAATATTTTCTAGACAATCTCTGACAGGTGTTTGTCTGACTTGCTTTTGAAAATCAACAATGATGGAGATTCCGCAACCTCCCTAAGCAATTTATTTCAGTGCTTAACCACCCTGACAGGAAGTTTTTCCTAATGAACAACCTAAAATCACCTTCAGTTTAAGCCCATTGTTTCTTGTCCTGTCCTCAGAGGTTAAGAACAACATTTTTTCTTCGTCCTCCTTGTAATAACCTTTTATGTACTGAAAAACTGTTATGATGTCCCTTTTCAGTCTTTATGTTCTTACTAGTACCACCTACTTGTGCATCTTCATAATCCTAGAAAACCATGTTAATGTTCATTAGAAGAGAATGATCACTGTTGCATTATTTCAGTGATGACTAAGGCAGGATTTAAGATTATTTATCTCACAGGAAATAATTTAAAATTAGCCACAATATAGATGCCAGTGAAGTCTAACATAGCTGTATTCTCTGTTTATGTATTTATGTCTGGTTTCTCTCTCTCTCTCTCTCTCTCTGTCCATAAGAGTCATCTGGGGGTATGGAACCACGTAGCATTCTGCAGAATGTGTACACATATTAACCTTCCTGCTGAATCATAAGCTTTTTATAACACACCTTGTACTCCCAACTGTATGGATAACTGGTAGCTGGGGCCCTTTTTTCTGAGAAAATAAAAATGGGGTTTAGCCCACATGTCATGAAGATTTCAGAGTGCAAGTCAGGAGACTGAAGTTATAGAGTTGCTGTTTTCCTACAGTAGCCAACACAGGTAGAAATCATCCTAAAGCTTTGTGCTTATTAGCTCTCTCACTTGGGAGAAGTGATGTTTTCTTCTGCTCCCAGATGACAAGAGTGAAGTACAGGCATAAGTATCTTTGGGCCAACAGTATCCCTATCAGAAAGAGGAAAAACAAATCACTGGGCTCAGTGCCAGGCAGATGGTGAGAATCTTCATGGCTCTGCTGAGGGTGGGAGGAAAAGTAAATTAAGAGGAGAGGATGAAATCTAGGAGAGACAAAGGCAGGGGAAAGGACATAAAGAGAGAACACAGGGAAGAGAAGGAGGGAGTGAATGAGACAGAACACAAGCGAATCAAAGGAGAGAGAAAAGAGGTTCTGAGAGAATGGATCAACTCTGTCAGTCAGAAGGATTGTGGAACATCTGTAGGCTTGGGAGCCAAAGAGCTTGTTTTGGGCTCTAAAACTGGGAGCAGTAAAAAAACACATCACGTGTCTATTCCTCAGCCTTGGACCTATCTGCCAGCACATACTTTGGTGCCACAATGAAGTCGAAATGTCTTGTACTCCTGTCTCTGTGTTTGGGGAATTTCAAATACGGATTCATGTTCTAAGCTGCAGGTCTAATGAACTAAATTTATCCGCACTTATGGTTATTTCTGGAAATGCTGCATACTTGCAACTCCCATTGAAGCCTGAAGTGAGGAAAGGGAAAAGGGTTTTGAGAGAGAATGGCTTCATTAAGAAGAAGTTGCAGGTGTCCTATACTTCTTTGAAATTGGGCTTTGCTTCCCATAAAATATTAATTTGCTCTTAGTTATACATAAAAAAATAGTGTGACCAATCTCCCTAAGCTTATAACACTTATCTTGAGTGTAGAATGAATTTGATGAGAATTTGCACTATGAAGGAAAAAGAGAGAGACCTATTTAATGTGTGTCTAAGAAAATCAGTTTAATCTAATCTGGAACCACAAATACTAACACGCCTTAATCGTAATCATATGGTTATAGCATAGTGTTACTACAGCGGAGAATTAAGGTTGTTTTGGTATAACTTAATTTCCATACTTCATCATCTTTGGCTTTACTTTACATTTAAATGTAACATTGAATTTCCTGGGGCTATGATGACTGGGTTTTGGATTATCACAACATCACTGTAATGTATTTGACCATAAATTATTGATCTGTACTCTCATCCTTAACTCTGCTTTAACATGGATTTTGTCTGGAATTAAATGTGTGGTTCATTCTTTATGAAAATATTATTAGAATGTAACATAATGTAATTCTGTCAGTTAGTTCCACAGTAGCTGGAAGGTTACAGCCTCGTCAGACTCATAGTGACTCTTTGACCAATATTTATTTATTGTGTTTTGGTGACTAGCTGTATATCATTAACCATTCTGCTTCCCCGACCTTATTACTACATATATTTTCTTTTATTAAATGTGCACCCTAGAAATACAGAACACTGATAGATAAACATGTACATGTTTTTAAAATAGCTGTGATTTTTTTCTGAACATTTGCTACATAATCTCATAGTTAGCATAGTTTACAATCTCACCATAAAGCTGTTCTTTCAAGATAGGGAGTTTGTGAGAGATGATACATTCTATGTTTTAATAGAATTGGGAGCTAGGATATGATAGAGTGCTGGGATGGTTTGGTTTTGTTGTTTAAACGAGAGAGGTATTTTCTAGCAGATAATATATAAGGAAATTGCTATGAATTGTATTTAAAATATTTAGATCTAGTGAAGGGTGTAAGTGGCTTTCAATTTTTTTATCTTTACTTATGTTTCCTTCCTTCCCTCCATTCCTCTTCATTCAGAGTGCTGTGAGACAGCTGTGACCTTCTAGTTATTTAATCAAAATATTTTTTAAAAAATGAAAAATAAATGTTTTATGCATAGTTTTTCCATTTCACCTTGTAATATATTTGCATTTATTTAGAATCATATTGGAATCTATTGCTGTGGCATCTGGTATTTTTCATATCAGTGAAACCCAGCAATAAATATATATCTGCCTTTCAGTTTTAAAAATCGGTAGATCAGTTGTCTGTAGTTCTGCAGACTCTGTATTCTCTACTAGTTAGTAGGAAGATGAGCAATGGAAAAACAATGATCAGTAGAGTAAGACCTAATGCAAATGCACTTTAAGCTCAGGGTTTTTTACTACAAATGGAAGCCCATTCTAATGTAGTGTGATCTAAAACTTATTTTATTTTCCACTGTTAGATGTTGTGATTTGGTACACCTCAATGCCAGTGTTTAGAAATAACAAGGAGTCCGCTGACACCTTAAAGACTAACAGATGTATTTGGGCATAACCTTTTGTGAATAAAAAACCCACTTCTTCAGATCTTGTTGGGTTTTTTTGGATACAGACTAACATGGTTACCTGCTGATACTTGAGTGTTTAGAAATACATATCTTCAATGGATATATCCTTTAATGAACAGTTATAAATAAATATAATACTCAATATATTTCCTAAGAAACCCATCACATAAAATAAAGTATAGATGGCCCCATTCAATTATACACATGCTGTATTAAAAATTTAGGAGTAAGTCAAAGTTGAATAGTTTAGTTTATGCTTCAGTCCTTTGTGTGTTTTCTGATGAACGCTTAATGTGACAGGCAAAGATAACATAATGAATTGTCTTATGCTTGGAAGACCATGAAAAAAGTGACTGATACAATATTTTTTTCCAGATGCAATAAAAGGAAACTGCTCTCCTGGCCCTTAATAATCTAGTTAAGTGTTTGACTGACAGAATGTTGGTGCCAGCATTGGAAGAATTGATCAGCCTCAACTCCAGGTAGGCAAAATCTTACAAATTTGGAGGTTCATTTAAGACTGAATTTACAAAGTTTGCTGACTTCTAATAAGAAAACAGAATTAAAAATTCAGTTCATAATTCACTGGTGGAAAATGCCTTTATCTGTGCTGGTAATTCAGAAGTTCTGTTTTAAACTGCATAAGGCTATCTTTGAAACAAAGTGTACTTGCCTCATTGTATAAATCTCTTTTCAGAAAATTAGTGACAACTTCTGATAGGTAAACATAAGTACTCAGCTAGGACAGTGCCCGATTATTTAAAAAATAAAGTATGAAAACATTTAAACAAAAACATTTATGGATAATTTAGCATATTTTCTGGTGCCCCAGGAACATATCATAGGCATGTAGTAGAATCTGTCTGTGAGAAAGGTAAACATAGATATACAAAATACCTGTTTGCGCAGTTTGTTCTTCAATGGACACACATTATTTTGGTGTTTAATTTAAAAATCCTTTGACTTCCTTGGAAAGAGATCCCAAACACTATTTTTATCATTGATGGAAGTCCACATCTTGCTAAAAAATTGGGGGGAGAGATGGGGATGAACCAATGCTACTATTTTGAAGTGATATCACCAGAATACTAAGAAACATTATCAACCAGATACAGAGCTAACTTCTGGAATTTGCAAAATTTGGAATCTACAAAGGGATTCACTTTAATCATTATCCTCCCCAGTGTGAGACAGTCTCAAGATTAATATGGAGCAGCGGCACCTGCTGCTTTCTAAATGCATTTTTCAGGGAAGGAAAAGAAGAGGATAATGCAGGAGTTAGTGTGGGAAGGATACACTGAGACAACTGAGGCCTCCAATGATATCCTGTATGAGGCCTCCACAAATCAGCCTTATCAGAAATGGGCACATTGTTATGAATGTTCCTAGCACTGTTAGTGCATTTGGAGGGAAGGGTGGGGGGGCGCGGAGGGGGAAGACTGTGGAAAAAGGGATGAAATTTACATGGGATACTTCTAAACAGAAAACAGCACAATAAAAGTATTGCCACACAAAGCTGATCTCATTTGAGAGGAATAAGAAAGTTTAGGCTTATAGCTTAGGGTCACAATTTGAGGAGGGGGAAGATGGAGAAAAACACCAAAACATTTCCTTTCTTAAAACAGTTGGTGGACTCTCAGATTATAAATATTACCATGAACTATGTACTTCTTTCAGCCCACCTTAAATATTGATTTGTCTAATGTTCAGTAAGTATAAGTTTCACCAAATTGTCCAGAGAGTCTGTTGCCAGTAGAAGTTCATAGGAAGAGAAAAATCAGATTAGCCAAAGTAACGGTTGGTAGTTTCTCCCCTTTATTTACTCTACCTCTAAATCCCTATGGTAATGCAATTGAATGAAATGACTACAGCAGGGATCGGCAACCTTTCAGCAGTGGAGTGCTGTGTCTTCATTTATACACTCTAATTTAAGGCTTAGTGGGCCAGTAATACATTTTAACACAGGAGTCTTCAGCCTCCTGCTAGCTGGGGTCTCAGCACACTGCCAGCCTGGAGTTCAGCAGCGGGAACCCCAGAGTGAAGGTGGGTTGAGTGCTGCTCTGGGGTTCCCGCAGGGGGCTCCTGCAAGCTGGGGTCTCAGCCCACTGCCGGCCTGGGTTCCTTCACCCAGGCCAGCCGCAGGCGCTGATTGGGGCCGGTGGCAGGACCCTGGCTGGCAAGGATCCAGCAGCAGGAACCCCAGAGCGGTGGCAGGCTGAGCGGCTCAGCCTGCCGCAGCATGTGATCAGAAATCAGCTTGCTTGCCACCTTTGGCACGCATGCTGTAGGTTGCCGATCACAGAACTACAGGATTCCTGGAGGATCTGTTAAATAGCTGAAGGGTACTGATGGATAAACTTTCCAACTAGATAAAAGAACAGAAAAAAGAAATGTCAGAAGGTGTTCAGATACCATAGTAATGGGTGAAGTAAGAAAACATGAATAGTATAATTGATTCTCAGCACTGAAGATACTACTGAACATATTCAAAGCTCAGCATGTTTTAATCCTTAACTGTTCAGAGGCTCTTGAAAATATTGCTTGTCAGAAGTGCTTGCAGTTAATCAGTCTAATGGAGGGAGCTGAACTGCAGTCCCTGGTTGTTTTTAATCTTGGCTTTCCTGTAACTTGGCACTGTTTCACCTGACTGTTAAGCATGATGATAGAGTTGAAGTGGTGTGTTACATTTTTGCTCCATAACTGGCCAAGGGAAGCTGACCTTAACTCATAATTATGTATGCTGTATGATAAACAATTAATCTTCAAAGTGTTTCAAATGAATGCAAGGAAATGTGTTTTTCTGCTCTGAGGATTTTTTTGTCTGGTGATGCATAGAGAAGAAAGCAACTTTATGCAGTTTATTCTTGATTTAAATGGAGAGTAAGATTAGTTCTTGTCCTTTTTTTTTTTTTAAGTTATATCCTACTTTACTACCTGTTAGTATGGATTCCCTTAAGGTTTTTGACACTAGTTGAGTTTTAAAGTTTCCTTGAGGGCCTTCACAGTCCAGCATCTAACAACTGATATGTGAATAGGGAAGATTCTTCTAATTATGATATTGAGTTCATACACTCCATTTCTCTATTATGCAAAAGGCCAAAAGGTTTTATACAGTGGTTCTCTTTAAACAGTCTTCTAATTGCCTATTGAAAAACACCAATATTGATAGATTTTGTATTTTATTCAGCTAATGTCATGAGGTCAGCTGCAGAGATGAGGATTGTTACTGTTATCACAAATTGATTCTGGTTGATACATATGAGGGTTTTATTTGGAAGTGGTATGTTTTATGTAATATCGGTATACACTCTGGAGGCTGGTCATTTCCTGTAATTAGTTGCACCATGAAATTGGAATCAGATTTGTGTTCTAGGGTATCAGATATTTCAAAGGATGTTTTCTCTGTTCTGATTACATATTTATATTTAAATTACATGCTCTGCAAAGTCGCCTTGGGTTTCTATTAAAGTGATATGATCCTATCCTGGTCTTTAAAACTATATGCGTACTGGTAACCTCAAGCTTTAAGGATACAATACTTAATTTTGTGAACATAATACTCTAGCCAGCCCTTTCACAGTCTGAAAAGCTGAGAGGGTATCCTAGTAACGCCTAGGGAGTGAATAATCTTTGTATCACCCGACTAGGTTGGAAAGGAAAGAGCTAAAGGAAGAGAGGAGTAAGGCTTTTCAAAATTATGCTGCATCTCTGAAGTTTTAGGGAATATTGTGCAGCTTTCAGAGACAATTAACCACATTAGCCCTGTGTTGTAGCTGAGTAGTAATATATCTGTGTAAACTGAAGCCTTGAAAGTTACTCTAGGTTACACAGAGAGTCATCAGCAGATTTGGAAGTAGAACCCAGAACTCTCACCTCCCACTTCTCTGCTCTAATTAAGAGACCATCCATACACTGGAACACACCTCCCAGATAGCCTGTCAGGAAGACCTAATTCAGGAAAATAAGCATGTAGTAATTCAGAGACCTAGTTCTCATGAGATTTCAGAAAGAACAATGCTAAATTATTTAGATATGCTTACCCAGTAGAAAAAATATTACCCTATTTAATACTGGACAACAGCTTGAAGCTTCCTAAGAAGTGTGATTTAATTCAATTTAAAGAGAACTACACAACTAAATCAAAAACGGAGAGAGCTAGAGAGAACGGAATGTTAAGGACATTGTACTAAGTATGTTATAGATACTGTAACATGCTCCAAACCAGCATGAGAGGCAGCCAGATTCACCTCTGTATTGGTACTTCATGACCACTTTTAAAATGGAATGCTGTAGAATCTTCCCCCCCACACCCCAAAAAACCAACGCAAACACAAGGGAACAAACTGGGCAGACTATGTGGTGCCTCTGATAAAATCTGTGATGAAAAATTAGGCACATTGAGAACAAGGGAATTAATTATACTTGTGCCTAGTCTTACAAGTTTCTTCACAAAAGGTCTTCAGTGACCAGAACAGCAGGAATGAGGAACATGACAGAATTCTTAAAAAATTTTCCCCACCCTGCCTTTACACTGAAATGGTGTTTACAATACTTACATCAGTCTTGGGATATGTCTACTCTGAGAAGTTGTCAACAAAACATTTGTCTTTCACAGTACTTGAAAAAGTCCCCCTACAAAAGGCAAAAATTTTGCCAATGCAAGTGTCAGTGTGAACGTGGCTTTGTTGACAGGAATGCTCACTGTCCACATGCCCTCGGGCACTGCCCCACAGTTTCCATTGGTCACAGTTCCTGGCCAATGGGAGCTGCAGGGACGGCCTTTGGGGTAAGGGAAGTGCCCAGAGCTTCCCTGTCCATCCATACTTCTAGGTGCTGCAGGGACCTGTTGACCGTTTCTGAGAGCCACATGCAGCTAGGGCAGGCAGGGAGCCTGCCTTAGTCCCAGACCCCTACTATATTGTCATCCACACTTTTAACAAGCTGCCAACGTCCCTTTTCAACTGGGCCGTCTAGTAGAAAACCAGACACCTAGCAACCCCGTCAACATTAGGCCCCAATCCTGCAACTTCCTGTGTTCTGGGGATGAATCATGGTAGTGTAGTAAAGAAAGCTATCATCTGTAGGACTGGTGCCTCACTTGTTGCAGATGTTGAAAGATATGTTGCGAATGAGGTAGGGAATTACAAGAAGCAGAAGTATTGTCGCACTGTTAGCACTCAATTTTTCTGTCCAGGAGAACTGGATTTTATATCTGCCTGTGTTAGAATTCCTATATGATGTTAGGCAAGACACTTTAACCAACTTTTCACAGGTGATCACTGGTTCTATTCCAAATCTTCTGAGTGCCTGACTGAAGACCCTGGGGCTTGATGCTAAGCACTCACAGCTTCAGTTGAGGTCACTGTTCTTTGGACATACAAAGTTCTAAATAACATGAAGTATTCTGAAGAATGAGGTCACGGGTGTCTCAAACTGGGCACTGTAAATTAGTGGATACTTCAATCATTCTGTGCTTCATCTCCCATCTGTAAAATGGGGATAATTTCCCCCTCACCTCACGGAGGTTTTGGGAAGAAAGTAATGTTTGTGAAGCAGCAGGATACTGTGGTGGTAAATGGCATAGAAAAGTTTTTGAGGAAATTAATATTTCTGTCTACAGAACAGGCACTGAATAGTGTGAAGTAAATAAGGCCTAGACCACACATTGAATAACGAGGAAAAAGCAAAATAATGAAAAGTTGCTAATTAAGTGAGCACTGTCTATCCTGAGCACTGAGTGAGGCAGGGCTTCTGTGCAAAAAAAATGTGGATGTGGTCATATAATTAAAGACTGCAGAATAATGAATAAGCACAAGGGGGCTATAACTAAGGTTGCAAAATTAACCTAAATTATGACATTTCTTAACCTTTGAGTTCTTGACTTTGTAACCCTAATATTTTGACATAGTTTTCTGTGTACTATGCATACACCCACATGTACGACATTTAAAATATCAGTGTGTACAAATACAAACATATATACTGCTTATTCAAAGCAGTTTATGTAGTATTTTGCATCTCACCACTTGCTTTTAAAGAAAATAATGTATTTTTTGGCTTCTGAAATTCTTTTATCAGAGTAACATTTCCAAAGCAGAAGTGTAGAAAAGTAGGAAACTGTCATCAACATCAAGCATTTGAAGTTTACATGTTTTCCCATCTTAATTTCGTGAAGTCCTATTTATCCAATTTCAGTGGCACATATTTAATCAGAAATACATATTAATTTGTGTCTTTTTTTAAAAAAAAAGTTAGTTTCCAAGTAAATGTGCTGAAATACATAAAAACGTTTGTGCGGGCACCAAAGTGATTTGAGTGGTTTGGAATAAAGCATAAAAGGCAGCACTTTGCTCTCTATTCATTACCTTCTTTAGGGTACTGTTTGATCTGAAAATTAAAATCACTAAAGCGCATAATCTGAACTTCACACTGTATGTATTTGGACTAGTCTCTCTCTCTTAATTAGTCTTATAGATACTATGTTGCTTTTTTCTTTCCTCCTACAATTGCCTCTAATTAGATAATACAAATAAATTTGTTGCCTACAAGCAGTATGTCTGCAGATAAACATTTCTTTAGAAATGATTAATTATTTTTCTTTGGTAAGGTATGTTTTCAATAATTCATAGGAAATAAATTCTAAGTGCTTGACTTAGTAGCTTTGTGTCTTGGTTCAAACACACTGGCAGCATTTTAGTACTAGAAGACCCTCTCTTCTGGTATAACGGTGTTAGTACCGTTATACTAGGTACTGGTGAGATCTCATTTGTGCAGTTCTGGTCTCCCATGTTTAAGAAGGATAAATTCAAATTGGAACAGGTACAGAGAAGGGCTTTTAGGATGATCCGAGGAATGGAAAACTTGTCTTATGAATGGAAACTCAAAGAGCTTGGCTTGTTTAGCCTAATCAAAAGAAGGCTGAGGGGAGGTATGATTGCTCTCTCACAATATATCAGTGGGATAAATACCAGGGAAAGAGCTCAGTACCAGTGTGGACATAATAATAAAATGATATAAACTGGCCAGCAGGAAGTTTAGACTTGAAAGTAGATGAAGGTTTCTAACCAGCAGAGGAGCGAAGTTCTGGAACAGCCTTCCAAGAGAAGCAGTGGGGACAAAAGACTTTGAATCTTTCTTCAAGATTAAGCTTGATTAGTTTATGGAGGGGATGGTATGATGGGATAGGCTAATTTTGACTATTGGTGGTAAATATGCCCAATGGCCTGTGATGGAATCTAATGGAATCTGAATTACTACAGAAAATTCTTTCCTGGATTTCTGGCTGGTGAGTCTTGCCCACATGCTCAGGATTTAGCTGATCGCCATATTTGGAGTTGGGAAGGATTTTTTTCCCTAGGGCAGATTGGCAGAGGCCTGGGTTTTTTTCTCCTTCCTCTGCAGCTTGGGGCATGGTTCACTTGCTGGAGGATTTTCTGCATCTTGAAGTCTTTAAAACATGATTTGAGGACTTCAATAGCTCAGACATAGATTAGGGGTTTATTACAGTAGTTGGTGTGTGAGATTCTGTGGCCTGCACTGTGCAGGAAGTCAGACTAGATGATCATAATGGTCCCTTCTGACCTGAAAGTCTGAGTCTATAAAAGATTTGTAAGCCTTTGAATTTTCCAGAAAAATTGGTGTGAGTTTTTGGTTTGTAACCAAACTAAGGAAGCATGGTATAATTCAGACATATAGGCCTGCTGAGAATATCACGTGAGCAAGTGCTTCAATGCTCTTGATTAGGAAGGGATTTAACCCTATGTTTCAATGTTTTCCTGAATTGGAGCCTATGCATGCAGGTCCATACACATATACACTCACACTCTAAAGGCATTTATGACGTAATACAAATCAGATGCTTTACCACATGAGATAGCTGCAGGGACTTTTTGCCAGACTAAGAGAAGAAGCCATCCAGAACAAGAAAATGCTTTCAGACAAAAGCGAGCCTGGGGAGGTAGAGCTGTGTGGAAAACAGACATACTGTTTTATTTCTCAGTTAAATGGTTGCATTAAAATCCTCTCTCTCATAAGTATAAAGATGGCACATTGTCATATGTAATAGAAATAGCCTGTGTAGCTGCATGTCCTGGTTTCACACTATATTTCCTGAAGTGTTGTGTGGTAGTATAATAGTGCGATGTTCTGTTTCAATAAAGTTCATTGCTGCATCTTTCACCTCTATGATCGCTGCATTTCAGTGATGAGTAGAGCTGGGCAAACTTTTTCTGACAAATAGTTTATTTGCCAACTAATGGAGTTTTGGTTGATCTGAAATTGTGTGTAAATTTGACACTAATTTACCAAATAGATTCAGTCAAAGAACTTGGTGCTAGATTCTCAAAAGGACTTGGTAGTGTTCACAAACAACTGAAGGAGGAGATTGTGGTAACTCTCCCCTTCCCCCCATCACCTTAAGCCTAATGTTCAGGGCACTCATCCAGGATGTGGGAGATGCAGGTTTAACTCTCTCTCCTCAGGTAGACCATTGATTTGAATATGTATCTCCCATCTCACAAGAGTATGCCCTAACCAATGGGGTATTCTGGGACAGATCTCTGTCTTTCCTGTTTAAGCTATTCTGCTTATATAAATAATTATGTTTTCATTAAAGCGAGTGAGTCACCTAAGCACCAGTCTACACAGCTGGTCTCATACTTGCTCTCTTTCAGCCCAATGACTACTCCAGTATTCTATACAAAGTGGAACAGATTCAGTAGGACAAACTGAGAGAAAACTCATCCCAAAATACCCAGAATACTCCACTGTTCAGCAGTTAAGACACTTTTTCAGTAGGTGAGAGAGCTGAGTTCGAATTTTTTTCTACACACCTGCCAGAGGGGGGAATTTAATCAGGATCTCCCACATCCTGGATGAATGCCTGAACCACTGAGCTAAAACTTCAGTGATGTGTTAGGCAGCAGGGTTAAAAACAAAACAGGGAAGTACTTCTTCACATAATGCACAATTAACCTGTGAAACTTGTTGCCAAGGAATGTTGTGAAGGACAAAAGTGTAAATGGATTCAAAAAAGAATTCAGTAAGTTAAATAAGCCATTATGGTCAGGGATGCATCCCCATACTTTGGATGTCCCCAAATCTCCAACTGTCAGAAGCTGAGACTGGATGACAGGGTCACTCGATAAATTGTCCTGTTCTGTTTGCTCTGTCTAAAGCACCTGGGACCAGCCACTGTCAGAAGACAAGAAATTGGGCTAACCTGACTGTTGATCTGATCCAATATGGCCGTTGTTATGTTCTTATTGAATGAAATTGTAACATACAATTTGGGTCTTGGTAGATTCAAATAATAATAAAAGCACTGACCAAGATATTGCACCTGTGCAAAAATTGGAGTTTCTTTGTGAAATACTGGGAGTCTCTGCCTTTGTTTCATTACAATAGCTATGCCTTGAACTTCCTCAGAAATATGTAATGCAAACTTGGACATGCACATTTCAAAGACACATAGAAACCATCTCTCCAGGATTTAAATGTGAAAGCTCACTGACACTGGAGTCCAGAATTCTGAAGTGCTACAGTATAAAGTCATGAAAGGCTATCTCCTGAAATGTGAACATTTATTTGATGTCAAGAGTTCGGGTCCTAACTAGGTGAGGAATGGGAGTTCTAGACCCAAGTATGCTTTCCTTTTTTTGGTTCTGTTTACCTTTAATTTATTTTTGATGTGATCTCAGTAGTCTAAGAAACTAGGTTTCTTTTAAGTCATTTGGATCTGAGTGTGTTTGGGGAAATGCAATCCATTCTTCCTGGCCAGAAAAATAAACGCTTGTCAGCTGATGAAAAACAGATGTGCGGGAATGGAATGTGTAATGATACCCGAAGTGGTTAGAACCAAACCCCCAAAACAACAATAACTTGTATGATAAAATAAAACTAAAAATCTGAAAACTAGTCTACCAACTGATTGAAAACTGTCTTTCCAGAACAGAAATTTAGTGGTTAGAGAAGGGAATTGGGGCCAGGATGTTTTAATTCTATTCCTGCCTCTGCTTAAGGTCTGTTTGTAATAGAACCTTTGGCAAATAACTTAAGTCACTTTGGGGTTTTTTAAGCTATGTATCTAGATACAGACTTCTGCACTTAATTAAATGACTTGTTTTGCAGAGATGCCAGACACTGGTGACTGCTATGGTCTTTAAGCACTGGTGGTAAATCAGGCTACTAATAGAGATGCATAGCATACAGTCAATGCAGTAGCCGTGCCAGATTAGACCAGTGATCCATATGGTATGGTATCTTTCTCCAACAATATCCAGTTACTTTATGCTTCAGAGGAATTGTCTGTGATGGACAGTTGTGGAATAACTTTCCTACAGGATATGTTTCTTGCTAACTCAGTTAGTGGTTGGCTTATTTTCTAGAGGCATGTGAACATGATTTTATTTTATTTTGTATTGAATACATCTGTGTATCTAAGTATTTATTTTATCTTATCTAATGTAACTGGGGATGTTATCATTATCCAAATGCAAAAGGTTAACTTATATATTTTCTTATGATTTTAGAGGTATGAATGATTCCAGTAATATTCCCAATACTTAAACTATGGAAACCCACAGAGCCAGCAACACCTCTAAAAAATGAAATTAACTTTTAAACTGGTTCCACTTAACTATCTAGTCCTGCTAAATTCTTGGATTCAGTGTTGTCCTGTAGTAGTGAGTTCCACATGATAATGCATTATGTAAAATAATGTTTTCTGAATATGCATTTAAGAACCTAATTTGGGCATCAAAATGGGGTCTCATTCTTCCTATATTCCCCAACTGTAGATAAAGAGAAGAAGATCTATTTTTCAGGAGATGCAATCCGTTCTTAGTGGCCAGATTATAACGTAAGGATTATTACCGTAGACCTGCAAACTAATTTTTAAATGTTAGCTGTTCAGGCAAAAATATTAACATGAAACTTGCTCTTACATACACACATCACTCACCACTTCTCAGCAAAGGTTATGTAGCACATTTTAAGCTGAGGTCTGATATTAATAAGTTACTTAACCCCCCCCAAAAAAACATTCTACTATATATTTAGTAATATTTTATAGGGTACTATCATTAATATAATTAAAATCAATCTATTGTTGATACAGCGCATGAACTTACTACATTTAGTGATACATTGCCATTACTTTTTTCTGGTGTCCATTCACAAACTTGCCAGCTAGCAAAGCACAGTATTTCTCAGTGAGTGTCTGAGTTGTTGGTGTGAATTATCTGGATTTTATTATATTATTACAGTCCTCTGCCACTTCCCCCAAAATAAGGTGGGAATATTTTCTAAGAATCTTTTGCTAGTTTTTATTGCAACTCTTATGGAACCTCCTGTCCCTGTAGTAAATGGAGAAATGGTAGACACACCATGTACAATACTTTGTCTTTCGATAAGAGTATTATTCAGTTTTCCCAAATTAAGCCTTGTCTACGTGATGAATTAGTTAAATTGAACGAAGTCCACTTTACTTCAGAATGAGAGCATCTGCACACTAATGTGCTTTAACAAATGCACTTCACATTCACACTTTTAGTTAATTTGCCTTTTTTTTTTTTTTTTGAGTGTCTCTGTAGAGACAAGCCCTCACAATAATTGTTGGGGATGGGGACTCCTTAATTATGAAATTCTGTTGACTTAAGACTGTTTGCAAAATAACTTGCTTCAGTTAGCTACATACCTCCTTACTTATATGGCACACCCGGATACTTTATGCGTCTTCCAGTCATTCATACCCACCCTATAGATAGCTGTAGGGTTGGAGGGGGATTGAGGGGGGAGGTTTGGGGGGAATAAAACTCATATCTAATCATTGCGAATGAACAGTGTAGCCTGACTTCTCATTAAGTTACTTTTTTATATTAAAGGTAAACAGAATTGTTGACAACACAAGTTATTTTCTTTCATGAGCAGTAAGAGCCTGTTTTTTTGAGTTGCCCACTAGTGCCCTCAGTTCCCTCTGAAGTCCACCACTTTGCAGGAGCAAACCCTAACATGAAGGGTGTCAGATACATAAGATTAAAGAACACAGCCATGTTAAGGCATCACACCTTGTCACGTATATGTATGCATTTATTTGTATTGCCAGAGATTTCAAACAGATGGTTAGATATGGCTTGCACCTACCCGGGGCAACCCCTAGCAGGTTCTGTGACTCAGAGACACACTCCTGGATGCAGTTGTCTCTTGGATTCTCCTTGCTCTGGACTGATAGTAATTTGCTGCTGTTCACTATGACACTTTTCTCAAGGTAGCCTGGACCCATAAGCAGTGCCGGTGCAACGACTAGGCGGCTACCTAGGGCGCCAAGTAGCTGGGGGCGCCAAAAAGTGCACTTAGGAGAGGCAGTGGAGCGTAGGTGAGCTGGAGCAGGAGGGCATGGGGTGGGCCACCTACAGCAAGTAACGCCTCCCCTCCCCCAGCCCTGCTTCTCCTCCCCTCCTAGGCTTGCTGGGCCAAACAGCTGATTGGTGCCGCAAGCCTGGCAGGCGGGAGAAGTGGAGTGTGGCAGTGTGCTCAGGGGAGAAGGTGGAGCAGAGGTGAGCTGGGGCAGGGAGCTGCCGCCCACAGGGCTCCCCAGGCAGAGCAAGTGAGGGTGGGGAGCTGCGACAGGGCTCCCGGGATGTCGGGGGGCACAAGGTGAAAGTTTCACCTAGAGTGCAAAATATCCTTGCACCAGCCCTGACCATAAGCCCTGTTACCCCATGTCTTAGAAAGAATGAGCTTTCCTAGAGACTAGACTGTGTGCCAGCTCCATGCAACATCAGTCTGTCCACTTCAGCGTCCAGCTCCTTGAATTCTGCTACTCTTTACCTTGCCTTGCAGGCAACAATCTGTGTATCCCAGATGAGAGGGACTGGACACTCAGACGTTATTAAATCTTCTGCCTCCAAAGAGAAAATATACACACCAGTCAGTTGGTTTAACTGAAGACTCACACTTCATTCAATATAACAACACTGAGATGGTTTATAGTAGACTTTAAAATAAGTTTATTAAGAAAGAACAGAAATGTAAGTGATGCAAAGCTGTCAAGGCTGATTCTCCACGCTGGCACTTTAGTGCAGAAGGTGGGAGCCTGCAAGGATTCTAAAAATTAATACTGGCCACTCTAGGCTGGTATTAAACTCCCAAGGTTACAGCTTCTCTTTGACCTTGGATGGGTAGATGCTGCTACCGCTCAAGTGCATATAAAACCCTGTGAGACCCCCAGAAGGTGCACTGGGAATTCCTCCCTCAAGCCCTTTCAGCCCCATCACTGGGAAAGCTGTTGCCACCAGCTAATTAAACAACACATTCACAAACCTCTTTAGGACACTAATCCTTACAAAGGTAAACTTTATTAAAAACAAAAAGAAAGAAAGGTCCAGCTTAATGATTACAAGCAAAACAAAAGCATTTGGTGGTTAGCACAGAGGCTTCCACAAGCCTTACAGAAATAAAAGAGAGAAACTTAATTGTGTCTTTCTAGACATTTCCTGATTTACTTACGTATCTTGGGTTTCAAACTGAATAGCTCTAGGTATGATCCAGTGATTTTCATACCTGGTTTACAGCTTTTTACAACACAGCTCTAGCCACTTCTGCTCTGTCCCCTCTCTCCAGAGAATAACAGATAGGCAAAGGGAAAGGTATTCTCCCCCCACCCCCATTTTAAAAAGTTCTAGCCCTCCCATTGGCTCTTTTGGTCAGATGCCCATTCCCTTCCTTTTACCTGTGTGTTTTTTTTAACCCTTTACAGGTAAAGCAAGTAGAGAATAGCTACTAAGGGATTTTGCAGCTAACTGGCTGGTTGGATGTCCATAAAAGGGAGTTACCCTGCCCCCCATTCATTTATCACGTAAGCAGAGATAAGAAAATGGTTCCAAAAAAACCAAGCAAACTTTCTAGTGACTAAAAGTGAATTTTAGCAGGTTACAATCTTAGTCTAAGTTGTTTTCTCACTTACATCAAGTTAACCAGTAACTCCAATCCTCCTAGTCAGGGCATTCAACTTTCACAGAATTAGAAGGTGCTGTTCCTATTGTTCCCTAAGGGTTGTATAACTAGGATGTGTTTTTGCTCTCCTTGTGTTTCCCAAGTCCATTCATTTGGTCTCAAGAGCCAGGAGACTTCTTTGCAGTGCAGATGCTTTCCTCCAGTGAGCTCACTAAGCTGTTTGCTCCCTGCTTGTTAGCTTGATTGCTTTGTTTGCCTTATAGGTGAATGTGCTTTCATTGCCCTCAGCCTGTAATCAAGCAAGACGGGGAAAGCCATATTACTTTGTCTTGGGCAGGCTTGATTTATGCACAGCCCCTAAAACTTTTTTTAAGAACACATTTCCCGCACACATACATAATTCTTTTATACAACCTTTATATACATTACACGATGATATTCCTGACCAGAGTGTCACCAAAGAACATATATCCCAAGACTCCTTTTGGATACATATTATGACAACCATGTGTTGGAGGTGGTGACTGTGCCAGGCCTGATTATGATTATAATATAGTGTGCTCTCTGCTAGTGGGCATTGGGGGGCAATTAGTGTCACATTCACAACACTGACTGGATTGACTGGCATGTTCAAGTGTATCGGAATCAAAACTCCACCCATTCCCTGTCCCTCTGTGCTCACTACCCTGGATATAAGAGCCAGCTAGCCTGTGTAGAGAACATAAGAATGGCCATACTGGGTCAGACCAAGGGTCCATCCAGCCCAATATCCTGTTTACTGACAGTGGCCAATGCCAGGTGCCCTGGAGTGAACGAACCTAACAGGTAATGATCAAGTGATCTCTCTCCTGCCATCCATCACTCCCCTCTGACAAACAGAGGCTTGGGACACCATTCCTTACCTATCCTGGTTAATAGACATTAATGGACTTAACCTCCATGAATTTATCCAGTTCTCTTTTAAACCCTGTTATAGTCCTAGCCTTCACCGCCTCCTCAGGCAAGAAGTTCCACAGGTTGACTGGGCACTGTATGAAGAACTACTTGCTTTTATTTGTTTTAAACCTGCTGCCCATTAATTTCATATGGTGGCTCCTAGTTCTTAAATTATGGGAACAAGTAAATAACTTTTCCTTATTCACTTTCTCCATACCACTCATAATTGTATATACCTCTATCATATCCCCCCTTAGTCTTCTCTTTTCCAAAATGAAAAGTTCTAAACTTTTTAATCTCTCCTCATATGGCACTTGTTCCAAATCTCTAATCATTTTAGTTGCCCTTCTCTGAACCATTTCTAATGCCAGTATATCCTTTTTGAGATTAGGAGGCCACATCTGTACTCAGTATTCAAGATGTAGGCTCACCGTGGATTTATACAAGAGCAATAAGATATTCTCTGTCTTAGTCTCTATCCCTTTTTTAATGATTACTAACATCCTGTTTGCATTTTTGACTGCTGCTGCACTTTTGACACTATGTGGATGTCTTTAGAGAACTATCCACGATGACTCCAAGATCTTTTTCCTGATTAGTTGTAGCTAAATTAGCCCCCACTATATTGTATGTATAGTTGGGGTTATTTTTTCCAATTGCATTACTTTACATTTATCCACATTAAATTTCATTTGCCATTTTGTTGCCCAATCACTTAGTTTTGTGAGATATTTTTAAAGTTCCTCACAGTCTGCTTTGGCCTTAACTATCTTGAGCAGTTTAGTGTCATCTGCAAACTTTGCCACCTCACTCTTTACCCCTTCCTCCAAATCATTTGTGAGTCAGATGAATAGGATTGGTCCTAGAGGAGAATGGAAGTTCTGCTCACCTGTCAAGTCATAATCTAATCAACAACCGGGGACCCATTTGTTCTAGGCACTGCAAAAATACATAGAAAGATAAAGTCCTTGTGCTGGTGAGATGACAAAGTTATAGATAAATGCCTTTTGAACTTGGTAGCAGCCCATCTACCTCCTGTGCTGCTTCCATTTTATGATCCAAAAGTGTCCCTCGCTCCTGAATGATTACTATCAGGTTATGCTACTCTTACTCACCCTAAATAATACTTTCCTCTGTGAGTACTTCCACTGAAGTCAGTGGCACTCTTTGCAAAGTAAGATATTACTCAACATGAGTAAGTGTGGCAGAATCTGGCATTTAACATTCGGAGGACTATGATATTGATTTAACAATCATTGCCAGGAGAGCTGGGGCAAAGCAGCTGCCCATTATGCTGCAGGGAAAAATCCTTTGTTTTAAGCATTTTAAGCACTACAAAAGCCTGGCTAAAGGAAGATTTTAGGTTTGGTAACTTAATTTTTCCTCCTCATTATACTGTTGAGCGGTCTCTCTTCACACATTAACAAAATCATTAGTAATTAGATAGGTCCCCTCTCAACACAAGAACTCACTTGCTCTTTTAATCTTTTTATAAAAGATGAAAGTTTACTCCTGAAAGCACTGAAGTTAATTTGAGTAATATTGTTCCAACATCTCATTGCAAAGATCAAATGTGTTTTATTTTATTTTTTTGTCTGCTACTCTGATTAATTAAGATGCGTGAAAAATACACTCTCAAAAGCAATAGGCCATAAACGACTGACTAATTCATTGATTACTGATACTTTTAAATATTGCTACAATTTGTGCTGACACTTATGAGTAACATGATTTAGGGACAACACTTTCCCATTTAATAATATAATATATAACTTTATTTAAAAAATCATATTGCTATGTAAAACCTATTACACAGGCAATCGAATCCCTATCTTCAGTGCCCGGATATTTATGTTATAGAAATTCAGAGTTATTTAAATATTTATAAAATGAGAGTTGAGAGCAGCACTTTTGAAAAGCAGTTAATAATGAACAGACATCAAGGGAGTCGTCATTATAACAGCAAAGTGCTTTGCAACTCCAATAACTTCACTGGTGCAGAAGCAGGCCATCAAATTTAATTAAAAGCAGTCAAAAATAAACAGAAAAATTGAACTGTAAAAGCCCATCCTTTGCCAACAGCTGAAGGCAAAGAGAGAAGGGAGAGCCTTGAAAGTAGTAATGAATTGATAAGCCTTACAGCCTGCAACTTGTAATTCGCTCTGTCAGATTTTAGTCTCAGTTAAACTAGATTAATGGAGAATCAGTGATTGCTCTATCTTAAATCCTTCTGTGCATTCCCTCCATTATGGGCTCCCAGGATAAATGGAAACCTGAGTTGGTCAAAATTTCAACTCATTTCCTTGCTCATTCACTTGTTTTAAGTAATTGTGCCATCTACATTTACTAGACACAAGCAAAGTCTCCAAGACAGTTTAATGGCAGAAATAAACCCTTTTATTGACTGATTTTGGACCCTTGCAGAGAGGTTTAATACCTTTTTATTTACTAAAGGTAGAAATCTCTTGGAATGCGAGCTATTGACATCTACATCTGCCACTAGAGGCTCCCATGGTGAAATGAATGATAAGGAATCTCATTTGCAAAGTATTGTTGCTTTATATGCTCAGATTAATGTGGATCTGTGCAAACTATACCACAAGGACAAAAACAATTTACCTTAGATCATTTCATTTTTTTATAATAATGTTCTTTAATGAAGCTAAAGCCTCCCTGCTGTGACCTTATTATGTTTTTCAACATCAGTGGGAAACAGATTATGTCAAATTGTAACAGAGCTCATGAAACAGCAGGAATTTTAAAGCAGAAGATCAATTATTTTATTTAGCCATGAATGTAGAAATAGAAGAGGCTAGAGTGAAATCCGTTTAAGACTCCAGGAAATAAAATAGCTAGTTTTAAAAATTCAAAATTATACAAGACAAACAAAAAGTTAAAGTAAATGCATTTTTTCATGTTGATCATCATAAGTGGTTTACATAGTGAATCAACATGAGAGCTTTACACAGTTCAATTCTGATAGGATGTACTAGAAACAAAATACGTCTCTACAGAAGAAAAGGTAGGTGTGTTAATATGATTTTAAAAGGAAGGGCTGATACGAATATTACGGGTTTAAATGGTTTATTAAATTGGTATATTAAAGTTTAAAATGATATAAAGACTAAATATGAGGTTGGAGGGTGAACTAAAATTTGTAATAACACGAATAATTGGTAATTCATTCTTCAGTAATTTAACAGTCCTCATGAATCAAAATAATTAGTCTCAGGCAAGGACTTTTTACTTTCCAAATATGAGTTTTTATTTCCTTCCCTTTTGTTTCTTATCCCTAATCAGTACCTGAAAAATAAACAGCAAGAAAGAAAATAAAACCAAGCAATCCCTTTACTTTATTATCTTAACCTTCAGCAGCAACAGTGAAGCTAGTTCCCTTAAATGCAAATACAAAGCAAACCTTTAAGAAATATTTACACGTTATTTTTCAGGCCTCAGAAGAGACACCCTAAAGAAGATGAGTTCTAGTGTGAACGCTTCCTGTCTTAAAATTCCATGGCTCCTAGTCAGAGGTGCAGCAGGGCTAAGGCAGGCTTCCTGCCTATCCTGGTTCTGCGCTGCACCCCTGAAGTGACCAACAGGTCCGAATCCTAGGTGGGGACACTAGGAGGCTCCATGCACTGCTCTCACCCACAGGCACCACCCCTCCTCAGTTCCCATGGGCTGTGGTTCCCAGCCAATGGGAGTGCGGAGCTGGGGTAGGGGCTGCAAGTGGAGCTCTGTTGCCACCATGCCTAGGAGCCGGATCTTCTGGCCACTTCCAGGACACAGTGATGTGCCAGGACAGATGGGAACTAGCCTGCCTTAGCCCTGCAGCACTGCCAACCGGACTTTTAATGGTCCATTGACCCGAGCCACCAGAGTTCCTTTTCAACCCGGCATTCCGGTCAAAAACCAGACACCTGGCAACTCTAGTGCAAGCCCAGAACAATTAAAATTGTGAATAGTTGGGAGGTGTGATTTTACCTTCAGTTTATAGATGAAAGAATCATCTGGGTTTTGCTTCAGCCATGGACCTGAGTTTGGTAGTGCAGTAAGGATTGTGAAGTTGCTGCTTCCCAGTCATTATTAGAAGAAGCGTAGACTAGCCACTGTTTTACATGGCAGTGAGAGAGTGAAAGGATTCAGACTTCGTTTCCAAAAGGGGATGGGAGAATGATTTCGGTGGTAGCTGAATGCCTTTATGACTGCTATTTGCTTGCTGCTTTCATCACGATTGATTTACTGTTCTGTTGGCATAGGCATAGCTAGGAGATAGAGCTGTGCCTTGGCTCAGCACAGAATTTGCTCCATTAATTTCAGTGAGATTTGAGGACACTGAACACTTTGGAAAACAGGACCTTAGACGTATGTCTACACTGTAATTAGACACCTGCAGCTGCCCTGTATCAGCTAACTGGGGCTAAGCGGCTGTTTAATTATGGTGTAGACACTTGGGACCCCACAAGGGAACTTTAATCGTACAACTGGTGCAATGTTGGTATAAGTGTTTTGTCTTACTAAATGAATTTTAGTTTTGAGTGCGTGTCTTCCCTTTTTATGTTTGTCTTTTTTAAAGTGGTCAACAACCACATAACAGTAGCAATAAGATTTAGTTAAAAATAATGGAGCTTTGCTTCCTACTAAGGTTCCCAGGGGAGATTTTTATCAATTGAAAGTAATGCAAACCTGTGTTCATAAATGCATACAAAAGAAGCAAATGTAGTTATAACTTATGGAGGACATAGTAACTATATCTCCTAGCTTTGTTATCAGTGGGGTGCTGTCTCTAATACAATTAAATTCAATGTTAGCTAACATTTTGTAGTCAAAACAGCTTTTTAGTAAAGTCAAGCTAGTGCAGTTGCATTTTTCCTTTGATCTCCTGCTTAATCCAGGGAACTCCAGTATGCTACCTCAAAGTTGACTAAGTTTTGGATTAGTTTATTGAATGATTCAATTAAAAGATATGTCACTGGCTATGATTTATCATTTTAATGGGATTTTTCCCCCTTCAAATGTTATTTTTACATTAATATATTGATGTATTTCAAGAAGTATTTGAAACATTCCCAAATAGATTTTAAACTATTTGGGTCAGGTACTGTCCTATTTTAACTGTATATGTGTATGTTGTGTAGTATAAGGGTACTTGATCCCTGGTTTGGGTCTCAGTGCACTACTGTAATAGAAATAGTAAGAAACAATAAGAAGAAGAAGAAGAAAAGCAGATTGATTAATGGAAAAAAATCAAGGCAATATTAGAAATATTCTGAAACTGTGGTTATGAGTGCAGGAGGAGGGAGAGGAATGTTAATTAATTGACTGGGTGGCTGAGTCTAACAATATTGTATCAGCCTGGGCTTGACAATGAGCAAATATTTCCGAAAGAAAGAACTCCAAAGTGAATAGTTGCTCTTGTTTGCATAGCACCGGCTTTAATGGTGCCAGCATCATCTTCTGCTGCCATGGTCTATTCCCTTTCATTTGATTTGTAATGTTAGTCTAATGCTGCTTCTATTACTCTGGACTATACTATTGATATATGTAACTTACTGGAAATTCTTTAAATTACAGCAGTACAGACATATTGAACATATATTACCTTTTGGAAATATTTCACCACATTTAGCTTTTGAAAAATAGAAATGTAGTTTTCATAAATCCAACATCTGCTGTATTGGCTCCTACCTAATTAGCAACTCAGTTCAAAATTTGAGAAGTATACAAATTCAGAAGCTGCTTCTGAAGAATTGGATTTTTTTTTCTAAACAGAGAAAACAAACTACATTTAATTTTATATCAAACAGAATTGGTCAATAAATGCAAAGCCCACAATCATAAATGCATTAATAAAACTAACCAATTACTAATTAAAACATCTTTTCGGATTTTAAAGTCATTAGTCGGTGCACTGTATAAAACAATATTCATCATGTGGGCGGGGAATCTCATTTTCTCCCTTCACTCTCTCACATTCAGATATTTAACATTAGGCAAAATGTTCAGCCACAGACATTCAGCATATTTCAGATGATAATGTAGCTGAATGACCAAATATTTCTCCCCTGTCTACTCACTGGCGTTCATTCCTCTCCCTGGGGTTTGGGATCTTCTCTCCCAATACCAAGAGAGAGGGGTCCCAGTACTAAACTCTTCTCCACCCCTCACCTAAACCTGCATTGATTCAGGGAGTTGAGTAGTGGGTAAAAAACACTGGGAAAGGAATTAATATTAGCTTCATCCCCTTCCTCACAGGCATTGAGTAGAGTAAGCCCGGAAAAATGTTTGTGTTTTAGGGAGGGGTTCTTCTTTCTCTCCACTCCCTGTCCCCCGCCACCCCCATGAATTTGGGCAGTGGCATGACTCTCCAAGTACCCAGTGAGTTGCTGACCACAACAGAGGAACTTTTATCAAAGTTTCATTTTCCTGGTAGCTCAAGACTTGCATTGTCTTCTAAATTTCAGAGTACCTTTTTAAGGCAGTGATAATTAACTGGTATTATCCAAACTCAACTATATTCTGTAGTTATATATATTTGCATAAGTTGTTTAGTTTTCCAAACTTCTGCATGCTTCTTTTGGAATTGTGTAATAATGGTATGTCTTCTTCTCTTATTATTTTTTTTTAAGTGGCAACTGAGTTATAATCCATGGTAGTAGACATGCAGTCCCAATCGTTAATAGAGACTACATGCTTCATTTCCCACCTAGTTGTCAGTGCCTCAGAGAGTTAAATGGCTTATTATTGGAATTGTTTATATAGTTCAAAACAATATCTACTATTCAGAGAATGAAACCATGGATCGAATCCCTGAAACTCTGAGAATTGAATCACTAAAGAACAAATTCCAGAGTCCATGATTTTTATGTACATATGAGGAACATGTGCATCATAATGTTTATTATCCTACAAAGGTTGATCTGTAAATCACCATAATGAAGATAAGTCTGGTGCTATCACGGTATGTATTGTGACGGAGTCAGACCAGACGGATATAGGAGAGTGCTGGAAGGCAGGTACATTAGTCTCAGGGTGTGCAGGTCCCTGTTCCCTGGATAGCCAAACAAAGGCTATTCCAGGCCAATCAAGACACCTGGGGCCAATTAAGAACCTTCTAGAAAGGAGTAGAAACAGCTAGCCTGATTGGGACACCTGAAGCCAATCAGGGACTGGCTGAAACCAGATAAAAACCTCCCAGTTAGTCAAGTGGGTTGTGGGTGTCAGGAGCTGTGGAAGGAAGTTGTGCTGTTGGTGAGGCTGAGTGGTGGACAACTTATCGTACGGAAGGAAGGAGGCCCTGAGGTAGGGGTGAAGTGGAGTTTGAAGAAGCGGGGACTGCTGTGGGGAAGTAGCCCAGGGAATTGTATTGTGTTTTGTGGATAAAAGGTCAGCCATCTTAGCTGATACTATTAGGGTCCCTGGGCTGGAGCCCAGAGTAGAGGGTGGGCCTGGGCTCCCCCACTTTCTGCCTCCCCTAATTAGTCTCTGAGATTGGGAGACAATAGAGACTGTGCCAGGAAGGATAGCTTCTCCTCACTGGTTTGTGATGAAAATGGCTCAATAGACTGTGACCTTGTCTCCAGAGAGAGAAGGGCTCCGTGGAGGGTCACAGTGAGCCGCTGAGGCTAGTAAAAATCCGCCAGGAAACGCAGGATCCACAAAGATAAGGACAGAGCTTTGTCACAGTAGCTTAATTTGGAAAAACATATGGATCATAGGCAGGGTTTAAATTCAGAGATTATTTCCCAGAGCTGCTTTCCCTCCACCCCAGCCCACCCCCCACATTCGGGGCTGCAGGATTCAGCTGCAAGGCAGGGGGTCTCAGGGCTTTGGCTCCAAAGGGGAGGAGTGCAAGGGCTCATAGACCAGGATGAGAGGGAGTGGGGCCCACTGGCACTCAGGGTTCATACCCCCATAAGGGGGAGGGTGTGGCTCACCAGGGCTCAGGGTTCATAGCCAGGGGAGGGTGGGGCTTGGGTGGGGCTCATCAGGCTCCAGAGCTTTAGCCCCACAGGGGAGTAGTGGGGCATTCTGGGGCTCGGGGCTTTAGCCCCATGGGAGATTCCAAGACTACTGAGGGTTTAAAAATATTTACTGGATCTTTGTTCCGGATGGCTCCAGCTGAATTTAAGCTCTGGCCATAGGTAAGCCTACTGTATGTAATTATATGTGCCTTTTGAAATTCTGCAGAAATTCATCTGCTCAAAGGTTTTCTTCCTGCTTGCATTCATACAGGATACTGTTCTGATTTATTTAGGACCCCTTTGTTGATCTTCCTTTCTGCAGGAGAAGCAGCGTATTGTGATCCTGTTCTATCCCCAAAAGAGTCCTCAGGGATACTGATCTGAGATTAAGATAATAATCAGACCACAATCAAATACAAACATTAGCTAAATCTATCACACTCCTTGACCATCTTTCTCTCCCCAGCATGAATTGATGCTCTGTAGGTACTTCTTATCTATCCTATGCAGGTACTTAGCACTGGCATGCTGGAAGATTTCTCTGGTGCCATCAAGACATCCCTCTCCCTCCCCTCTAGGGACTATGTATCAAGGAACTTTTCTCTGCTCTCCATTGAAGGGAAGGAGAAGGGAGGGATCCAAGCAGGAGCTCTTCTTTCTAGATCTGGCATAAAAAATTTCATTAGGGTTTTTTTCCCCCACCACAAAATATATTTTAGTATGGTAAGTATTTTCCATTTTTTTTTCAGTTACATAGTTCAAAATGAAACATTTCAGTTCAAATGCTTTCAAACTGTTTTTTCCCCTGTTCAGTTCCATTTGATTCTAAACAAAGTAATTTTTTCCTCCTTTAGTCATTACATCAAAATACTGGAAAACTTTGTGAATATTTTAAACAAAACAAAAATATTAATTCATAGAAAATAATTCTTGTTTTTTTATTATCCTTATTTCTAACCCCTTCCCTATTAAGGATACAGCAAAGCACTGAATCATGTGCTTAAGTCCTTCACGATTAAACCAAGCACTAAGAATATGCTTACTTTCCATTAACTGCAAACCCTATCAAAAAGTAATCTGTGTGATGGAGATGGCCTAATATTGTTTTCCTCCACTCACCCATTATTTATCTTTGACCACCACAAAGTGTTTGAGTCAAAGTCCCGTGAAGTCACTAGAGAAACTCTCAATGACTTCACCAGGTGTTGAATAAAGGCCTAATATGAATGTAATTGTTTCTAAAGCATCCGGTGTTGACTTCTATAATATTTGGTGATATTCTTAAAGTTACAGGTACTGGAGTCCTGTGAATGTGTGAGAATCTCAGTTTTTTGTTTTTGATTTGTAAGAAAGTTTCTAGCCCTCCTGGTTGCAGTGAAAAACTTGAAAATGTGAACCCTAAAGGCTCTTCAGGCAAATACAATTTTTGGATCCTTCTTTTTCTTAAAATCTCATAATTTGAGAAGTGTGATTCATGATTTGTGAATGCATAGGGTGGGTAACGAAGTTGGTGTGTAAAGTTAGGACAGATTTTAACATATCCTATTTAAGGTATCTCAGTATCCTATAGAACAGAATTCACATTATAGCCCCACCACACACACACACACAGCATTACCATTCCTCTTCCTTAGTAACAGAGTCATCAGTACACAATAATTTGCACTCTTTATTCTCTTCATTCCTGATTGGTTCTTAGAGGTTGTAAATAGAGATGCACGTATGATCTAGAATTCTAAATTTGTTTGACAAAATACTATTATACATTGGAGGTACAACAATAATGAATAACTTAAACATTATGCTTGACAAGAGAGTCCTCCACCTTATAATGAATGTGTTAACTCCACAGAGCTATGGCTAGCAATTTTAAATGTCTTCCCTACAAATAATGGCTGGTTCACGCACCTCCCCTCAGACAGCTTATTCACCCAAGCTAGTCTGACCCTTACACTAACTCTCCTCAGGTACCAGTACACATTTCTAGCAATGTTTTAATATAATACTAGATGAAGACAAAACACTGGAACTGGAAGTGCATTTTTGTTTTGTTTTTGAGAAATGTAACCTGTAAGGAATTTATGTGCATATATAGTGATGTCCGGGGTGAAAGCAGCCCTTCCATGCTGCCTGGCCCATGCCAGCAGCCAGGAGCCCCAGACCCTTTTAAATTGCCAGGCCTTGAGGCAGCTTCCCCTTCTTCCCGTCCTTGTTGCAGCCCTGGGGGTGAGGTGCCGTGGCACCACTTTAACATGGGCTGGTACTGGCGGCCACTTCTTACCGGTGCACTGTACAAGCCCACTTTTACCACTGGTGATGTCCCTGGAATGTTCCATACTTGAACCTATGGTTTGCTGTAGTTTACATTCTCTTAATGGTAAATAAAGGTTCCTGTCACTTCATTATGAAGGGTCAGGTTTTAATAGTAGAATTGATCTGATGGTATTGAACTACCCAAGGGGAATATCATAGGCTATGGTTTTCATTGCTAATTTGAAAACAGCATGTACCGTGATTGATTTACCCTGGGATATTTTTGTATTAGTTTTGTTCACCACGTATTGTATACATTGAAGATATATTGGTGTAGCCATAAAGCCTTAACTGATCATTTATCTTGCCCCTTTGCTCTGAACTCACTTGCCCCTTTTCTCGGTACTCTCTATTATTAAATTCCTTAGACGGCATTAAGTGATTTTACTTTACATTCTGTAAATTATGGGTGCATGCCAGCTCAATAAAGTTGACTTGCTGTATTAAAAAATGTATAGTTGCTTTGGGCAGGTTGTATTCCAACCTCCTGTCAAAATGATCTAAGAAGTTAATTTTTACTCCCAAATAGGGTTTTATTTGACGATAACTCCCGGGAAAATGACAAAAATGAGACTGAGTTTATGAACTATTTTTGTTAAATTTCACTTACAGTCAAAAATCTTTCATTTTCTCCCCATCTGCTTCATAAAAAAAAATGCAAGGAAAATCAAATTCAGTTATAGTTTTGCCTGTCACACACTCATATGACTGAGTTTAAGCTGGCATTATTTTCTGATTAGCCAATAAATATAGCACAATATATTTACAGGGACATTGTTTAGTAATAACTACCATTAAAAATATCCTTACCTCTGTTACAAATAACACTTTAGATTATTAAAAATTACGTATTAAAAAAAAATAAACTCATGCTACGGACTTCTGCATATTTCTCATCTTGGACAATGGAAACTGTAGTTAATTTCATTTTATTTTGTTCTCATGCATTAGCACACTGATTAAACGTTTGGGTTGCAAGCATGGGAAGGATTTTATTTTAAATGATAAAAATGTTTGTTTTCTTAAGTCTTGTAACATTTATTATTACAAAATATAAATCTGGGGCCAAATTGGGCCTACTATTTTCCTTTTAAAAAAAGGTGTGTGTTGCTGTCATATAAATGATTAACAGATACTAATTGTGAATTTCCTTCTCTAATTGATAAAGCAAATATAAATGGTGATTCTTTAGCCCTATCGAGGTCAATTAGAGTTTTCCATTGACTTCAGTGGGCCAGGAGTTCACCCTTAATACAATGCTTTATTGTTAGAATTTTTAGCATGTTTCTTAGCCATCTAAATGGCAATGGCATTAGGTAAATAATCCAAAGGTTTGGGGAAGGTTTTTACTTCCTGGGATTTCATAAATCAAACATAAATCCCCAAATTGCTTTCCTTGCATGATTATTATTTATTATTATTAATAAATCATAATAAACTTGCTTTTATGTAGCATTTATTTTCAGTAATCCCCAAAATTATGAGCAGCTTTATATATACCTAAATTCATAACCCCACTCTATATGCATATGCTATAACGACCCTCAAGTTCAGAACATTACAGGCTTTCATTAACGATTTTACTTCATAAACTTTTATAGTACAACAATACAGTATGCAATGAGTTTGTTTAACTGCTTATATTTTGGAGGTGGGGGTTAAACCTTCTGTTCTCATATTGGGACCCTGATTATTATGCCTTCCGCTTCTAAGTTAGATGCTGGAGTTTTGGCCACTGGTCAGGTCATAAGCTTCCCCTCTGCTGTTTTCTCTTTTGTGGATAGGTTGTCTGCGAACTTGTTCTACAACCACTGAATATAGTTTAATTTCTCTATCTTATTCCTGCAAAGCTTTGCTCCTTTCTGAAGTCAGTTTCTTTTGTTCCATACTAGTAGTGAGTGGTCTGTTAACACCCTGAACCAACTGAACAGGTAGGGTCTCACTTGTTTTACAGCACAGCTTTAAAAGTTGCTACATATTGTAGAACAACACTGCTTTTCTATTGGAGACCAATTCTGTTCAGTGGGACACAGTATTTTGCTCAGAAATGTAACGAGGTGTTTATTATCTTCCCCACTTTGGCATCAGCACAGTTCTGAGACCTATGTTGGATAAATCAGCACCTCCCACAATATTTTCAGTAATAGTTAACCAGACCGATAAAAGATTAGATCCATTTCTTACTTTGGGGACGATTCACAATAGCTTCCACTTTCAGGAAATCTGGATGGATTGGGACTCTGCCCACCTAATGAACCAGGTAAGAGAGCTTTGCTGCCCCAACCATATGCTTTGACATCTTGGCTGTGAGGCCTGCCTCCTTTAGGCTCTTCAGTACTGTACCAACATACGTTCTGTGTTCTCCTCAGGTGTTTCCAAATACATATGGCAATGCTGTCTGCGTAACTGGGAGAAAAGTCTCAGAACTCATGTAATTCCTGATT
Organism: Dermatemys mawii; assembly: GCA_007922305.1. Lineage (NCBI taxonomy): Eukaryota > Metazoa > Chordata > Testudines > Dermatemydidae > Dermatemys > Dermatemys mawii. The sequence goes on along the minus strand of ML677339.1, from coordinate 24,077,764 downwards.
AACCAGCCTCTGGAATGTGGCTCATTCATTAATTCAAGGGTATACCTTAAACTCAAAAAATCCAAAGTAATAATGAATGCAGCCCTTTTCTGTGCTTCCGGAATCTAAGGGAATTTGGCAGGATCCCATAGTTAAATCTAAAGTAGTTAAATATTTAGCTCTGCTAAGTATATTCTAGCATATCATGCACAAAAGGCAAAGGCTAAGCATCTGGGATTACAACAGCATTAAATTTTCTATAATCCACACACAACCTTACTCTATGGTTCTTCTTTGGATTAGGAAAAAGGGGGACGTGCGGGGGAATGTATTGCACCTTCCCCTACATCTGTTCCCTCATTTTCCCTGTTGTCCTACAAACCCTGCTACTTAGTGTCTGAGCATCACTGATAATGTAATGGTCTCTCAAATTAATCAGATGGGGTTTGTTTGTGAAAATCCTTATTTGGTTTTGTTCCAAGCCATGACTTCCCTCTTTTTCTGGTCAGGTTATCCCGTCTCTTAACTTCATGCTCTTTGAAGGAGTCTCACCCTTACTTTTAGACATTAAGTTTAGGAGAGATGATACATGGTGTCCTCATATGCACAGCATATTATATTAAACCTCCCTGTTATGGTAAACTTTTAATTTGTTAAAATGTACAGTTTGGGGTAAACCCTGATCACAGGGTTTCTGTACATGTTAAGTGATTTCATTTAGCGTCTCTATCACCTCCCATGAGTTCTGCATTTTATGGGGGGGGGGTTTCCCTCCAAGGGCCAAATCCTCTCCATCAAAGGCTCTTTAACATGCCTTTTTGTCATACTATGTTTTTTGTATAGCGTGGCTTTTTTCAAGATTACGCTGTACCAGCTTCATAATGGATTTTTGTTCTGCCCTGAACTTAGATGCAAATTCAGTCACTGGTTCCCCTTCTGAGTCAGTTACCTTCCCATGCATCTGTGACTGGATCTGGACAGTGGGGGTGTTTGTCTCTACTCCTTCCATACAGGATGTTGATTGGGGTTAGCTCTGTTGATTCCTGGGACACTTCTCTGTATAATAGGTAAGGCAGTAATATATCCTAGGTAATATATAACCTGAAATAAACAATATAGTAATATATCCTAGTAATATATAACCTGAAATAAACAAAAGAAAATAATAAACCCTAAACATGTACTTTCCTCCCTCACTATTGAATCCATTAAGATCTGTTTAGAAAGTATTTGAAGTATGTGCACCAAAATAAATTCATAACCACAATCCTGTGTACATATCTCATAATGACCAACAAGTTCAGAACCAAAGCGACAAAGAATCCTGGGGCACCTTATAGACTAACAGACGTATTGGAGCATAAGCTTTCGTGGGTGAACACCCACTTCATCAGATGCATGCAGTAGAAATAGTGCATTCATGCAGTTCAGAACAGTGCAGGCTTCCATGAAAGACCTTACTTGATATACTTGTAGAGTAAAATCATATAGTATTCATTCAGCTGGCTTGCTTATTTTTGGTCAGGAGGTTAAACCTGATTTTCACCTGGGAGGTGTCTAGACCCTGATTGTCACAAAGCTAGACAAAAACTCTAACAGAGTTTAAAAAAAAAAAAGAAAAAGACAAGTTCCTGGATGATAGGTAGAGCCCTGCCACAGTCATGGCCACAAAAAAGGCATCAGAGACTGTGAAATCTGGCTATTATAGAAAGGTTTTGGTATTGCCACCCTTATTTCTGTGCTGCCTTCAGATCTAGCTGGCTGGAGAGCAGTGGCTTCTGGCCAGGCACACAGCTCTGAATGCAGTGCGAGTAACAGCGAAGAAGTGAGGGTGGCATGGCTGGGTGGGTGGGATTTGTCACTTTTTGTGGCGGGGGAGGGGTAAGAGCTGGCTTTACAGGTGGGTGACTGCCCAGGGCATGGTGGTCTAGGGTTGTGACCACAAACCTCCTCCCCACTCCCAACACACACCTAGCCCAAGGTCACTTAAGTACTCCGCACCCCTCGAGTGCTGGGCCCAGTGCTGGGGATGATTGGAGCTGGGGCACCCCAGCTGAGGGCTCCTACTCTGTACCAGGCTCTAGCATCTAGTCTTGGCAAAGCAGAGGAGGGATGGGAATTCCTCTTCACAGGCTACTCCCGGGGCCAGATCAGACCCACTTCCCGGAACCTCCCCGGCTACAGGAAGCTCCACAGTTGCTGTCTGAGAGCCCAGCTCTGAGTTGAGTACAGCCACCAACAGCCACACAGCAATAGGGATGGCAACACCACACACCCCTATAATAGCCTTATGACACCCCCCGCCCCCCCCCCACCCCCCGCACACACAACTTCTGTTTGGGTTGGGACCCTCACAGTTACAACTCTGTGAGATTTCAGATGTATCTAACTAAAACCATGACATTTAAGATTTTAAAATCCTATGATAGTGAAATCATACGTAGGGTCCTAGTGATAAGTTCATCAATGGCCATTACCCAGGATGGGCAGGGATGCAACACCAGTGCTTTGAGTGTCCCTAGCCTCTTTTGCAGAAGCTGGGAGTGGATGACAGGGGGTGGATCACTTGGTGATTGCCTGTTCTATACATTCCCTCCGAAGAACCTAGCATTGGCCACTGTCAGAAGAAAGGCTACTGGGCTAGACAGACCATTGGTCTGACCCAACATAGCTGTTCTTATGTAAGTTTTGCTTGCATAAGGACTACATCATTATGCTCAAACCTTGTACAGAATTATCATAGTGCTTTTTTCTTTGCTGGTGTTATCTGATGTAGTAAAAACTGTTGTTTCACTAAGCCTTTAAGGTGCTTGAGTGATTCTATCATTAGATAATACTTTCAAATAATGATTTTTTTTTAAATATCATTACTTGTATAAGTAATTCTATATGCAGAAGTATTTAACTGATCGAACAAACTCTGTTGCATTTTTACAATATTTTTAGATTGTGGTTGAGTTAGTGACATACTGTTATATTTGCATACATAATATATTAAAAGCTAATGCATTTTGAGTGAGTGGATCATGAAATATATTTAATTTAATGGTAGACTACTTTCTGTAGATATTGTCATCTATTAATATACCAGCCCCATATAAATATGCATACATTTGTGGGGGGAATATCTTCACAATTTTTGTTGTTAAATTGGAAAGAGTATTTTTCCTTCTAAACTGCAAACTCATCATTAAAATCCATTAATCAGCATGTTAGCCATCCGTAACACAGTTTTATGAAAAACACCATGCTAACCACACATTTGACAGACGTGCCTCTTCAGGTAGAAATCTGCCTGCCTTATCTAATTTATGATGAACAATATATGTGCATCAGCAATCAAAAACTATTATAGTCTGCAAAAGCAGGCACTGAACTTTGTGTTTTGGTGCTACAGTATTTATTTCTGAAAGGAAAAGAAGACAAAAGCTTATTGTTCAAGGGCTTAGAAAATTACTCACAAAATTGGTTTCACTTCTTTTTTAATAAGGTGATGTGGCATATATGACTTTGTAAAACCTATACATATAATTTGTATGCACACAGTCCTCTTTTTTTATCAGATGTGTTATATAAAACATACCAGTTTGATCATTACCTGTTGGATTCACTCACTCGGGGGCACTTGGCATTGGCCACTCTGGGCTGGATGGACCTTTGGTCTGACCAGTACGGCCATTCTTACTTTCTTATGTTAAGTATAATATGTACTTTATTTTTGTAAGTTTAAGGTAATAGTGCACAAGTCACTTTGTTCCATTTTGTCTACAGCATCATATTTATACTATATAAACCAAATTCTAGCATCCTTTGTAGTCGTTACTGAGGAAGTTAATTGGAATGTTGACTGAATAAGGGCCATAGAATTGTGTTTTGTGTATATATGCATTAGTGATTGGTGATTCTGTAAAAGTTTGTGAATATATACAAAAAGGTTGAATTCTTATCAAATGTGAATCCACATGTCTCTGTCTACTGTAGGTTATTGGGAAATTTTCAATACCTGATGGTTTTGACTGTTAGATAAAACACAAGTTAACTTGCTCATGTTTAAGTACTTCTGCTTTAAGTCCCCCCAAAAAGCAGGAACTTCAGGGATCCAATAGAAATGTCCTCTGTCTGGCTAATCAAGCTTTTTCAAAACCCCAGAAAAGGAGGTCAGTGCATCTCAAGCTCCTGTGAAAGTTTGCATCAGTTTTCATCATATCTGAATAAGTTTGCTTATCCAGGAGACAAAATTCTACCCTTTCATATACACAAGAGGTTCCCATTTAAGGCAGTGGGAGACATTTTGTGCAACAGAAAGCAGAATGTGTTTCTTAATATGTATTCAGATATTGTTTTGCTATGCTAATTTAATGTGCATAAAGTCTCTAATTTTGTCACTGTTTGATCACAGTCATGTATGTGACTGACGAACACACAACTACAAGTGATTAAAACTATGGGCGAGATCTTGTAAACATTTACTGCCAAGAATAATGCTTAAAACCACCACAATTACTTACTACACTTGGCAGTAAGAGTTTGAAGGGTTGGGACCTCTAGTTGCAGAAATATTTCATATGCTTTGTTTAGACATGGTCCTGCAGTCCTTTAGCAAGCAAAAAATCTCAGTGGCTTAAATGGGATTTATGCTCACAAAATGAGTTCAGGTTTGGGTCTGTCTTTGAAAATTGCACACTGTACAACTATAGAACTTTAAAGGCAGATGGAAAGATCTACTACTAAGTTATACAAAAAAATAAATGGTGGGTCACATCGTTCTTGCTCCTTTTCTCCACCTGTTGAATTGCTTAAAAATGCTAAAAAATGTGTTTGATATTACTTTCCCATGTAAACAATCATATTAATTACCACAAGGACGCTATTAAGAAGTCAATAGGAATATAGGTGGGATATCAGACAATCTCTCTATTAAGGTGAGTTAGGTAGACCTGCATATAACAATTGAACTGAACGCACAAAATTGTGATTTTTTTATAGGAGGAAAAGACCTTTTTTTATTCTGACTAAGCTTAAAGTTCAACATGTCTCTTAGATTTTGTGTGTCAGAGAACGATGTGCCAAGTGGAGCTGCTGAGTATCAAAATATAAAAGTGCAGTTATAAACATCTGTCTGTAGAAAAGAACTGTCCCTCCCTGGATATAGCTGAGGGAATGTGTGATTGGTGTATTTCTATGGTTTCAGTTCCAAAATTTTACTAGGTTTGCATTTTTAAAATTATTTTGAGCCAAGACTTTTTAGCCTGTGGACTGACCCAGGACCTCACCTGTCTCAAAATACTGATGGACCTGCTTCTGAGGAGAGTACTGAAGAAGAGGAACCAGCCAAGCCACCATCTTCAAATGCTGAATGAAAGGGAGGAATTGTTGCTGTCTTGCTTGCTTCTGCCTGTTGCCTGCAGTGGTTGCAGCTGCAGCTGATGGTTCCTGGGCCCAGGCTATGGAATGCCACGATGCGTGACAAAGAGGCCTGTGCTTTCTACAATCTCCATGGCCACCTGGGCTCCACAGCATGTAACATCTGAGATTTGACATCTACAAGCAAGTAACCTTTAGCCAGACCGCAAGTTGGTCAACACTAAACATTGGAGTAATAAGACAACTGACTTCTCTTTTCATCCGTGTACCAACTTTCTGAAGTTGAATGAAGCCACAAGAATGACAACCACCATCCTGCATAAGCATCAGCTTTGTTGGTTTTGATTTGAAATCTCTTTAGTAGAGGGATGCTTCCAGCTCAGCATTCTTGCATTTGTTCTTAAATTCCAGCACACAATGTATAGAAAGAATCCATTCCATGATCCAGGACAGGTGTTTTTTTTTTATCATAGTTGATTCCAGGATTTTGATTTTTACTAGAGAGATCAGTTAGTTTATGGTTAGAGAAGGAGCATGCTGTGTTGTGTGAGCTGCAGGATTAAACAAGTGGTCTGTAACATCTTAATTTGTAAGTATATACAGTGCCCATGTGTGACTCCTTCTAGAAGATCCTACTCAGCTAGGACGCAAGTTGCAACACAGCAGATGGGAGGTGGCATGTGTATGTGTGCAGGAGTGGATGTAGCTAAAATCCACAGAGTTTATTTGAAGATGATGCCTATAGAATAGTTTCTCAAATATCTATAACAGCCCTGAGTTAAGCAACCTTGTTGTCTAAAAGATCATGAACACATATTTCATAGATTAAGAGTTGTATGTTGTCAGAGAAATCATATTATTTTACCTAAATTTGCCATTTGAATGTTAAATGTAACAAGCTGTGAATGGTACCAGAATGTTTCATTGCAATACTATGCTGGGTGGAAGAGAGGAGATTGGCTATCACCTAACAATCAGTAATGTTGGCAGGCTACCTTAGTGTGGGCAGGCTACCACATCAGAGCTGAATAAATTTATCTATCTTGGGGGTGTTTTGACCCTCCCTGTATCAGTTCTTCAGCTGGAACCTGGGGAATATATCAGCTAGCGTCGAGATGGATAATGCCCTGTTAATTGAGGGCTAATAGCTGAACAAGACTAATGCCTTTCCAAATTATTACATAGAGATTATAAAGAATCATTGGTTTCTTTGATATAATCAACCTGATAATATCAAATCACCATATTAGTCTAATTAACTCACATTCTTTTAATTTGATTTGTTCAGGGGTGGTGGATATGAGCTGGTCAAACTGACCTGTTCTCCTTAGTAATACCGTACTTTTCACAGTGTGGTTCAGAATAAGGAAAAGTTGGGAAATTGCACTTCCTTCCCCCTCCCCCGAGATTTACGGGCCAAAGAGAAGCAAAAATCTGTTGAATTATTCAGAATAAGTATTAAATGGAACAATAAGAATATATGTTTCACAGGGTTGTTTTTTTAGGTTAGTGACTTATGCAAGCACTAAATATTTTAGTGTATTTAAGTTGTACCTTAATGGATGACGGTGAACATGACAAAATGGGAGGAGGACACATTAAAGAAATCTGCTCCATCTACAAGGTACTTGGGTCTGAAGCAGAACCTTCCAGAGCAGGCCATGAGGCCTGCTTTGGCATCAGGAATCTTCAGATCCTCCAGCCCTGCACTCTCCTTTGTAGCCGACACGGAATGTCGCTCCCAGTTCATCTTCCTAACTAGCCTGCAGGGAGTGTTCTGATAAACATATTCTGGGTTTACCTACTCATTTGGATAGGCAGGGTTACACAAAGCTAAGGTGAGGGGAGACGAGGAGGCTGTGCCTCACAACTTTTAGTCCAGTGGTTAGGGTACACTCCTTAGAGAATGGTAGACCCTAGCTGAGTTCCCTTCTCCCCATCAGGCAGAGTGGCACTTGAACTGGGAATCTCCCATGTTTCAGGTGCAAACGATCCAAAGAGTAAAACATGTTAACTTGACAGATAACTGTCGGTAAAAAATAAATGAGTCTAATATGTTTATGGATAACTTGCCAACAGAAAAACAGACTGTGCTGAGTAAATTGTTTACTCATTTCAACTCTGCATCTAAATAATTGCCAACGGTTGGGGTGAGCCCACAATTTGTCTTTGGATGAGAATGACTGGTTTTAAGAATCTAGAAATAAGAATTAGTGATGTACAGTTCTGAATATATATATATATATATATATATATATAGTGACAAAGTTCCAAGTTTGTACTTGTGGGTCCTGCTCTTCCTGGCAGATTTAGGGGCCTCAGAAACTCATCTAGGCCCCAGAGTGACCTCTCTTTCTCAGTATAATTGGCAAGAGTCACCGCCTAGTGAGTTACCTTCATCACAGGCCAGTATGGAAGATGGAAAAAGCGGGGAGCCTGGGCCCGCCCTCTACTCCGGGCTCCAGCCCAGGGACCCTGATAGTATCAGCTAAGATGGCTGACCTTTTATCCACAAAACACCATACAATTCCCTGGGCTACTTCCCCACAGCAGTCCCCGCTTCTTCAAACTCCACTTCACCCTTACCTCAGGGCCTCCTTCCTTCAGTATGATATGTTGTCCACCACTCAGCCTCACCAACAGCACAACTTCCTTCCACAGCTCCTGACACCCACAACCCACTTGACTAACTGGGAGGTTTTTATCTGGTTTCAGCCAGTCCCTGATTGGCTTCAGGTGTCCCAATCAGGCTAGCTGTTTCTACTCCTTTCTAGAAGGTTCTTAATTGGCCCCAGGTGTCTTGATTGGCCTGGAATAGCCTTTGTTTGGCTATCCAGGGAACAGGGACCTGCACATCCTGAGATTAATATACCTGCCTTCCAGCACTCTCTTATATCCTTCTGGTCTGACTCCGTCACAATATATAATTCATTTTAAATTTGAATATTACTAAACAGTCCTACTAAATAATGGATTTCTCATCAGAATCTCAAATATGAAAATCAGCATATGGTTTATACAGATATAAATAAAGCAATCAGTATATGTGGTAACCCAATGGTATCAGTATTTTCTAAGGTACGTAAAATATGATGGGGCAAGAATTAAGCACACTTAGTATGCATTAATATCAAATTGTTGTAAGGACTTTCCAATAATAAATTAATGAGAGGAATTCTTAAGTTTTATTAGGTATACTCTATGAAAATCATGAAGAAATTGGCTTTGGAACTGGACCACATCTGCTCTTGTTTATCACAAGTTAACCCAATACAATGTCATATTGCTATGCATACCCCATTACTACCAATTTTAGCTCCATCTGTGGACATTTGGCAGGTAATACTTAAATTATACTGAACTGAAATTGCCTCTTTCACAGTGCAAGATCTTGTACATTACAATTTTGAGTCATTACAGTTATTTCCTGGTTCCCAAGAAATGGAAGTCAATATGCAAATCTATCCACTCTGATTGCTACTATCCTAAATACTTACCATCCATTTACCATAACAAACAGTGTCATCATCTTCTCATTACCTCTGAACAATGTGTCTTTTTTTAAAAAAAAAGCAAAATAAAACTTTAGACTACAGCACTATCCCCCACACCACATCCGGCCCATATACACATAAAATACTTCCCTTGCTACTCAGCCTAGGCCTCTTTACAGCTGGTTCTCTCAAACACCACTCTCCATTTATAAAGGATTATCTTCTATCCCTTACTTTTATTAAACAGTATTTGCTTTAAAAGCTGAATCTGGACCAGCATGATATTAGTACAGAAACAACTCTAATGCAGTTAAGCAGGAGATGGGGATGTTACTTGTGAGGTGACCATTGAATCCAATGGTGGGAGACATATTGTGGTGGTGGTTTTAAATATCTCTCCCCCCCCCCTTCCTGACTCCCCTGAAAATAAATCTCTGCAGGCCTTGCAAAACATGCAGCCCAGACCACTTCCTCTTCTCATCTCATAACAGAAGAGCTGAACTAAGTTTCTAAACAACTTTGAATTCAGCTTTCAATATGCATTATTTGATTTCATAGAGCCCTTTTGGTCATTCTTGTACCAAAGCTATAGGAAGAGGAAAACAAGGAGAACACGTATGTGAGACTTGCCAAAAACACAGATTTCCCCATTTGTTCCACCAGGGGGCAGTGTTTGCCCTGCTGTTGAACAGGCTCAGTGCTGGACAAACAAAGATTATAGGTAGGCTCTCTCAGGATACTGATCTGCATGTTGGCTTTGTGCTGCTGGCATCACCCACTGCTACACATACACATTGACTGGCAGTATGTTTTCATTGGAGCCATGCTACTATTCTTTACCCAATGGTGGCTGCCCCAAGCCCCCTTAAAACAGAGATTCCCATCACAGAGGGGTAAGTACAGCCTATAGGGTTCTATTATTTTTCCAGGAGAATATCTGCAGAGCCAGTGGAGGGAATAATGCAAAAATTCTGGCCAATGTCCATTCTCTCTCCCTCAGTATCTCCCTCTATATCTGCAGTATTCCCTCCATTGGATTTGAGAAAGGAGAAGCTGTTCCAGAGGCAGTTCAGTGCAGAGTGGAGAGCTATTCTTGCACAGTCTGGCCCATAGAAGTTAAGCCTTCTTGAGGAGTTCTCTCTCTGTGTAATTGCTCACCACATGCCTCTGGTCCTGTTGATAAAGTGATCCTGTTTTTATATAAAAATCTTAGATCTGTTTTTGGTGACATATTTCAGAATAGCAAAAAATAGTCATAGAAAAGATGAAAATGTACTTTTTAAAAATAAAAGGGTACTGGTTTCGCTACTACCAGCTTCTCACTCAACAGCAATCCATGCGTATTTCTTTGAGTGGAGGATTCCCTCCCTCCTACAAGAAACTGGCAAACAGAACAGGTTTATCATGAAACATTCAAAATGTGTGGTTAATATTCAGTATGAGTAGAACAGTTTTGATCGATGAAATGAAAATCCGGATCACCATTTAGTTTCCTGAAAGAAGTTCACAGGATACCATCTTAAAGTCTGAGATTGTACTGGTAAAAAAGGAGCATATTGTTACTTTAAATACAGAGCAATGATTCTATGATGCCTTCCTGTTCTTGAATACCATAGTGCCCTTTATGTTGTAATTTTTTTGGAGGGTCTGGTTCCTCGTACGGGGTGTCGTGGCATTGTATGGGTAGCCATCCCAGGTCTTTCTAGATATAATTTCTACCCATCTGCTCTTTTTTGAGCTGAATAATGGACAGAAGCCTACAGATCAGCCTAAAGATACATTATTTTTATCCACATAGAAAGTGCCACAAATAGTAAAATACCCATAAACTAGTGGATGCAAATTTTTGCTTCCATATCTACATATTCCAGACCATCATCTCAATTGTATAGAGGTTATTTAATTCACAATTTGTCCCAGTGCAGATCTAAATTACGTTTTGGCATTTGTTTCACAGCTGAATTGTGGAAATCTAACTTTAACAATTTATTGATTAAACTTGAAGATCTTACTTTCAATACCTGATGATAATGTAACACCCAGTTTCTTTATTTTCAATGTATAATAATAGAAAAGGATGATAAAGGGATAGCTAGAGTTATTTATTTGGCAATGTTTGTGTTGCTTTTTTTTGTTTGTGCAATTACTTGTGTAGGAAAAAAATAAATGGCATTTTTCTTTTATTGTAGAGTTATACATTTAAAAGATTTTGATAAGACTATCTGCCCTATATAAAATTTAATATGTGTGGTCAATTCAGTAACTTTGTTATTTCCCCTTAGTTTAAAAGATGAAAAAATGAAGCTGCATTATAATTTTTATTTGGAAAGCCTATGATTGCAAATATATAAGCCTCTCCCCTAATTCTGATCTTTTAAACTGAAAAGCCAGTCTAATCAAAATCTAATACAATGTCTTCTTCAGCTTTTAAGTATATAAAATATTGTTCTGTACAGCAATAATTCAATAGCTGTTATGACCTTCAGTCTATTTTATTTCATTGTTTAACAGAAATAAAACAATCAAGTGTCAAGATAGTGATTGTGTGATGAAATTTTTGCTATCTGATTTATGTTGCTGCTGCTGCCTTAAAGATTATTCATGAGGAATTACAGAAAGCATTAGTGTAGTATCTGCACACATTCATTGGAAGTCTTTTCTTCCTCATTGAAAATCAGAAAATGTACCTAAAATTAATACAATCCTTAAAAAATATGAAAATCATATTCAGTAGCTTCTAAAAAAATTAAAACTAATATTGGGTTTATAGCATTTTTTAAATTTTAAGATATCATCAAATTGCTACAATCTCAAACTTCAATATTATAAAGTTTTTATCTTTGACCCCATAGTATTAAATTGTCATTTCTTTCTTATAATGGGATTCTATTCAGTGCAATCTGACAGAACTCAGTTCTCAAGTCAAGCCCCATGATTCTGATTTTTCATCGCTCTAAAATATCCTGTAATGTGCACAACCATATTTCCTTGAATTTCTTTCCTGTTTTGCTAATTATTTCTAAGCACCTCTTTCACTTTTTGTCAGCACTATGAGGCAACTTTAAGCTTCTTCACAGATGTTATGCTAGTTCAACCACAGACATTATCAAACTGTAAACCCAAGGGGCCTGTTCCAGTTTCAAATTGCTGGAGTGTTGCCCCAATTGAAGCATATATCACAGGTAGAATAAGCTTAGAATGAAAAACTAATTTGAGACAGTATCTTTTCATTTTACAGTCACTTCTTTTGCCTCTTCTCCCACACCTAAAAATTGTTTTTGGAAAATGAAACATTTCTTTTGCCTATGCAAAGCGTCATAGGCTTCCACATCAGCTGTTACTTTTAGGTAGCTTTAATTTATAAACCAACTGTGATGCAAATTAAAAAAATAACTGTGATGGAAAATGAATTTGTCTTTGTATACAAATGAGTGGGCCCAAAGACTTTTATATATCTCGTTTGCAGCAGAGGAAGTATGACAAACAGACCTTTTTGATTTCCATCATTCATTTCAAGAGCAAGGTAGTTCTTATACCCACTTGTCATACAACCGTATGATAGACAGGCATTCCATTACAGAGAAATCTACCCTATTAATCACTGGATTGGTGCACTCTAGTAATTTTGTAGTTATTTTTCATATTGGTGAAAAGACGTGTATAGGATTACACAGATTTAAAGGAGCAGCCTGCAATAGTGTGAAAGAATCTTAAAAACTGAAATGCATATTATTTTTCCACTTACTTTTGCTACTTCTCTTGGAAAAAGTGCTGAAGAACTCAGTAAACTGCAGGGAAATTATGTATAATGCCATTGAAGAACAACTTATGTTAAGAATTTTAGAGGCCTAACACAGGTGTAATACCCAAACCCTACTAAAATTCAATGGGAAAGGTACATCTACATTCATTAGACTCCTTTAAAAATCCCAATTTTAAGGGCCCAGGTTCCTCAGCATATTACCACAACTAATTTATGTTGAAGCCACTGAGAGCTCTGTGTGCATGTGTGTGTTTGTGTGTGTAAAGATTTGTGTATACTAACATTTCCTTTGGTATAATGTACTTCACTCAGGCTGTGAAATAGTTCACACCCCTGAGTGATCTAAATTACACCGACCTAAGTGCCGGTTTAGATAGTGCTATGTCAGTGGGTGAAGTTACCATCTCTCACAGAGGTGGAGTAATTAAGTCAAAGGGAAACTCTCTCCCATCGAGTCTGAGTGTCTTCGCCAGATGCACTACAGTGGTACAGCTATAGGTACTGGCTCCATGGGGCTGTAATATCCATGGAAGAAAATATTACTGGGGGTTCAGCATCCACCAACCACCCACCGATCAGCTGTTCAATCCCCGCCCATCATTTGTTTGGCGGGCCCTGTCCATCAGCTGTTCAGCAGCGAGCAGGAAGTGCTGGGGGAATGGGGAAAAGCAGGGGTAAAAAGAAGTAGGATGGGGACTTGGCAGAAGGGCGGAGTGAAGCGGGGCCTCCGGGCCAAGCAAGGATGGAGCACCCACCCAGAGAGAAGAAAATTGGTGCCTGTGGGTACACCACCGTAGCACTTATAGTATAGTATAGACTAGCCCTAAATCTTGTAAGATCAAACTCAAGAGAAAACGGAGGAGGAAGAAAAGATATTGGCTGTTGACCTTTGGAAAAGTGCAACTAATCCTGTCCATTAAGGCTGTTTTGTAAGACAAAGAGAGATCTGGCATTTTACATTCTATTAGGCAAATCCTCAGTGGGTGTTTATTATCATAGCTCCTTTGAAGTCAGTGGACAATTCACACAAGCTAAGGATCACCCAGGCATGGAATATCATCTTCAACAACTTCTAAAACAATTAAATTTCTCATTTCTTTTCTAAAATGTTTATAAATATAAAAATCCCAGTGCAGCTCTCACTCACAGTGGTGCAAATTAAGAGTAACATCACAATTATGTTAATCTGGTAGAATACTCTTATAAATAAAATCAGGAACAGGTCCACTGTAGTTACTTTCTCTTCAGTATGTATGTGTAATATTCTCCCTCTCCAAGCAAAACTGCATATAACCCTGCATCCAACTGACAACCTCAATCTAACTGAATGTGATGTTTTGTTTTTTATAATGCGTGGTGAAGTTTTGTATATTTTATTTTCATGCAAAATTTTAAAGTTTCTACCTCCTATAGAAACACTAGGAATATGCTAATCAAATATTGTAAAATGTTGCTTATTTTTATCCATTTTACACGATAAGTTTTCAGTATTTCATTACCCTGAATTGATGATGCTTTAGTGCAAGTTTATTTTTTGAGTAACTCTAATACACATCTCAATTGAGATTTGATTCAACAGTTATGCATCATTTCCTTTTTGGTTTTACAGTATTAAATCACCAAGTAGAATACCTATTATGCAGCTATAATCCCAGTACTCTATATAAAAGATTGGTATCTGGAAAAAAGCAACAACAAGAATAGAAGACTTGGATAGAATGATTAGTCATGGCATGGTGAATGGAATTACCCACTTGCCAGTCATGCATATAAAACTTTCCATGTTGACTGGAGTGAGATTAACAGTTTCTACAAAATTTGGGCTCTAATTCAAAAGGAAAAGAAACCTATTATGGTTGCAGAGAGACTCTTCCAAGAGAGAAGATATGTTCTTCCCAGTCTGCAGAGAACCTGGCAAGAGAGAGAGGTGTAAACCATTCATCTGAATGAGTTGTGCTAACCCTGAATCCTATTGGTCGCTTGTAGGCTCTAGCACTCCAATTAGCTTCAGTCATCCTTGCCCTCTTAACACCACATCTGTGTGCACATTGAGTTGCGGTGATACAGAATAGTGATTTAGTGAATGGTGTATTAAAGGCTGAATGAACGAACATCTCTCTGAGATTACATACATTAGTTACATTAGCTAATTGCCCCTTTGCCGCAGTTGGGAGATATCTGCATTTTCTGTCCGTCCATCTCAGGACTGAATTTCTAACAGTGGCCACATATGTATTTCTTAATATGAGGATTCTTGGCACTGAAATTTGCTTCTTCTGGATAATTCACACAATAGTTAATGCAGCAAATTTAAAACAATATAAAGGAAGGGAATATTGGGTCCAATCCTGCAGTCACTATTCATGGGAAAATACCTTTTGCTTTCAATGGGACATTTACCTGAGTATGGACTGCAAGATCACTTCCACATGGTTTAAATATTGGCAAGAGGATTCCTGGAAAAAAATCTTATAAAAGACACCAATCATCCCCACACAGCTGCTGTCTCCTTTGCCCTTCTGGTTTGCTTTCTGCAAAAGGACAGTTCAGATCCATGCAGCTTCAAATGTGATATTTCAAGCACCTAACTCTTCTGCCACAGAGAGGATGTCCCTTGTCTGACGGAGTCGAGCAATAACACCAGCCTCTCAGCAGGAATATTTCTTTTCCACTGCAAAAGCCTTGTGCTGAACAATGTCCCCCAGCAACTGGTATACCAGGCCCCCTTTAGAACGTCATTCCCTATGAAATCAGTAACATAGTAACAGAAAACACTCCTTTTCCTGACTCTCAGACTATGAAATCTAAAATGCCTTCACTGTTTTTTGCTTTTCAGGGAAGCAAAAGACACAAGGCATACCTGCACTATTAGCGATGGATTCCCAGCTTTTGTAGCTATATTTGCTCTACCTTTTATTCAGCTACTGCATTAAAAATAATACGGTAGCCACAATAGCATGAACAGCAGCAAGTGGCAGCAAGGACTAGTTGGGCTGAGTACATACCCACTGGGTTCAAGCAGACTTCTAATTGCCATGGCTAGTCTATGCTGCAGCTTTCTGCTGCCCATGGTGCCATGGCTATACTACTATAGAACTAGCGAAACTATGTGTATATTAGCTGGGAATCACACCTCTAGCACATAATGTAGACATACACTAAAGATGAAATGCTGGCCCTACTGAAGTCAAAGGAAAAACTCCTATTGACTTTACTGGAGCCAGGGCAGCATATGTACATGGAGTCTTTGTATGACTTTAGTGTACTGTACAATTTGCAACCGGTGAGCTAGGACAGATTTTAGAATCCTAGAATATCAGGGTTGGAAGGGACCTCAGAAAATCATCTAGTCCAACCCTCCAGCTCAGAGCAGGACTAGTCCCCAACTAAATCATCCAGTCAGGGCTTTGTCAAGTCTGACCTTGAAAACCTCTAAGGAAGGAGATTCCACTACCTCCCTAGGTAACCCATTCCAGTGCTTCACCACCCTCCTAGTGAAAAAGTTTTTCCTAATATCCAACCTAGATCTCCCCCAGTTAGAGATTGGGCTGCATTCCTGGGGTGATGGGAGGACACATGGGATCTCTAGGGGCTGCCTTCTGCTCCTCTCCTCTTCTCCAGCCTGCTTGTAGTGCTCCCAGGAGCAGGTGCCAGGAGCTCTGCTGTGCTACACTCTCCAGCATACAGGGAAGCCAGAAGAGGGGAGCAAGGAGAAAAGCAGGAAGGAGAGAGAGAAAAGCAGCAGGAACCTTTAATTCATATAGTCATCACAGATCAGGATGAGATTATTCTAGATCTCCAATGCTAATATGGATTGGACTACCTAGCAAACCAGCTATATTACATCTTATCACAGTATAACAGAAAACAAAGAATAAGGGGGGAAAAAACAATTTGTTTTAAGATTAATTAAAATACTAATGTAGAAACAAACAGTTTTTAAATCATATTTAATTCTTCCCAAAACAGTGATGGGAAGGTGGGGGGGGCATGTGAGTAAGGCTGACAGAATCTA
Source organism: Dermatemys mawii (assembly GCA_007922305.1). Lineage (NCBI taxonomy): Eukaryota > Metazoa > Chordata > Testudines > Dermatemydidae > Dermatemys > Dermatemys mawii. The sequence goes on along the minus strand of ML677339.1, from coordinate 24,061,149 downwards.
TCTTATATTTGGAATGTTTGCTTGGACTTTAAGTGATTTATTCATTTTTGCACTGATAACCTGAAAAATGTTGTTATAGTAGTGTTTTCTTTCCAAGATGCACTTTCTTTAAGATGCACTTAATATATTGCTATGCATTGTATTTTGTTTTCAGGATGATGGTTTGAAAATTAATTGTGTTTTTTTTCCTTTTTGAACAACACAGTTAAGATACCTGTGATCAATAAAAACTACCTAGCCCTGAACTGTTTTACAAAACTATTAGAAGCAAGTGACCTGTTAACAGCATCCAACGTGAACATAATATGAACAGAGTAGCTTTAAATATAGTTAGGATTTCATTATTCCTCATTTACCAGTTTTATCATAATGGTGCTCCCATCTATTTTAACCAGAAATATATGTATACCTGATTGCATTGAATTAATTAATAAATTAATTGGAGAAAATTCCTATTTTTTATCAATTTGTGCAAAACAAGATGAAGATTTCACTAATTGAATTTTTTTAAAAAATATTAGCAGACAATAGCTTTGATTTATCTCTTCTTTGAAACTATCATACTTATGCTTCTGTCATTACAGAGGAAAAAGCAATTGGCAGTTGTTAACCTGTCCAAGACACCCGTGAAATGCTTCTTAAGTATTTTCTCTTGAATTGAATGAAAATACAGCTGTTTCTTGACAATTTGAAGTTATACCACTATATTATCTGCTTGAGAAAAATTAACACCATTTTTCAGTTTGTTTTTTCTCTTGGATTTAATTAGTTCATCAGTAGTTGCAAGCATTTACAATTCAGTCTGAAATAGGAAGTTCTGTTTTTTTGAGGCAAATGCTGGACACTTCCCCAGTAATCTTAGAGGGACTCTCACATGTGCCAAGGAGAGAATCGTTCATATTCAATTATCCCCCCACCTTTTTCCCTTGTAAAATCAGGATTAAAAGAATTCTTGTCTTTACATTTTCCCTTCAAATACTCCTGGCTTCCCCATGAACCATGCTTCAGTTAGGGAAGCACAGCTATATTACTAGGGATGTTGCAAATGGCAGAGGACCTATAGGAATGAAGAGAAACACAATGATCTTTGGATCAAATGATAACTTTATTAAACCTTGTGTTGGAGCTTTCTGACCTCTGTCTGATTAGGCAAAGGACCATCTAAGTTGATCAGTGACATCCTCTGTGCATGCCTCTTAGAGACATTTGCTGCAGCAGGTTGCCTGTCCCAATATGGTCTGCGTAACATCTTTCTTAGTGTAACCTAGTCTGGCTTGTCACAGATGAATGGTTAGATTCCTTTGTCTACAGTCACATCACTGTGACTGAAAAACAGTAGGGGTGTGAAGGGGTGGAAGAAAATGGATGTGTATTATGGGATCCTGTTGCTGGAACTCATAGATCAAGGGGATCTGCCATAACTTTCTGGGTGTAGGCAAAGCCATTCATGGGCCCAAGGAAAGAAAATGTAGAATACCTGTTGCCAAAGTGCTGCTAACTCTAAGACTCTTGTAGTATGCTGTGGTCTGGAATTCTTATGCATGGGAGCGAATGCCTTCTCTGTGCTAGGCTGTAAAATGCCAACACCACTGTTCATTTGGCAATTTAATTAGTGTAATTGCAAATGCAAAATGGCATGTGGAGAGCAAGAGCTTGTAAGGAAAGGTGTGTTGTGCAGAGGGTGAAGTAGGAAAATGCCTGCTTATGCTCAACATCATGTTTTATGGATGACTATTGGTTGCCATCCTGAGCATCGCTGGCAAATGGCTGCCGTTGGTTAACCCTAAAGCTTTCTAATAAAAGAAGGCTCCTATAAATAAGTGGTTGGTGGAGCCCCATGCTTCTTGCCCTGCAATCCAGATTATATAGTTAATTTGCTCCCCATGTTGACCTGATTTAACATAAAATAATTGTATTAGTCACTATTATTAGATTTTATATACATTATTTACATTAGTGATCACTATACATTATTTACACTAGAATTGCTCAGCCAAAACAAATTAAAGTATTGAAAATATTCATAATACAGAAATTATTCTTGTACCATGTCATCAAGAATCAGAGGGGTAGCCGTGTTAGTCTGGAATTGCAGAAGTGACAAAGAGTCCTGTGGCACCTTAAAGACTAACTAAAATTTTAGAACATAAGCTTTCGTGGGCTAATACATGCATCTGACGAAGTGGATATTAGCCCACGAAAGCTTATGCTCTAAAATTTTAGTTAGTCTTTAAGGTGCCACAGGACTCTCTGTCACTTGTACCATGTCGTGGTTTCTGCACAGCTGGCACCTGATTCTCCATTTAGACAAGTTTAACACCAAAGTAACTATTTTGACTTTGTTGGAATTGCTTCTGCTTTGCATTTCTGTAAAGGACTTGAGACTTGTTCCCTTCATATTTAGTACTGCCTTACTGTATGTCTTTATCCCATAATGTGTCCTCTATTGGGCCTCAGCAGGTTGAGAGAGAGAGTTCAGAGAGTAAAAATGATGAACACTCTTACTTTACTTTCATACACATCTTCCATCTTTCCCTTATTTTCCAGTACTCTTGCAGTGACATTAAAACTTCATTCTTCTGCAACACAATGGACTGGGCATGAAGAATGAAAAAACAATATGCGATGTGAAGATAAATGTGTGTTCAATTCTACTGTATTTTATATAACTCCTTACATAAAAACTGTATGTAAACCCTCAAGGTGTAGGGTATTTAATATTAACAGTGGGGACTGGGAAAGGAACTGAAAGGTATAGCTCAGGGAGAAAAGACAAGTTTTCAGATTTAAAAAGAGGTCATGTCTAGTATATTGAGAAATACAGGATTTTCCAAATTACAGGAACTGCAGAGGAGGTTTTCAAAATAACATCAGGGGATATGTTTGATGGGAGGTCAGTGCTGGAGAAATGTAAGAGAATAAAGAAAGGCAGGTCTGTGGAGGGTTTCGAGACAAAGAGCAATCATGAACCAGATACTTAAATAATCAGGGATCCCAAATGGCTGTTTGAGGGGAAGGGTGATGTAGTTGTATCTGTTTCGGTGTTTGAGAAGACACATCCAGGGGTCTGGAGATCTCCAATTTCAGGAGGCTAAGTAGAAGGGAGCAGTGATAGTTCAGGCAAGAGAAGATAAGTGAGAATTTGGAAGAGGTGCAGTCAAGGTAGTGCATTGCAATAGCAGTGTGGGTGAGGGAATTATATGCATCTTGGAAAAACCAGAAGAGGAAAAGGGGAGTTCAGGGTTAAGGGTGACCTAAATATATGTACAGTGGGAGGATATGAGTTGAAGTGTGAGGTAAAGCTTTCTGTTCTCTTTATCTTGGATGAACTATTTGGGGGATAATGTTCTACTTTCACCATTGGGTTTGGGGAGTGAAAAAACATAAAAAATGATCACAGTAAATGATTGCACTACTGGTATAGACCACATATGTTATGGAAAAAAGCTAATTTAGAAATGTGTTAGAAAGTTAAAAGTTTTATTCTTACTCCTTTTGTTATTCATCTCCCTGTAAATCCAGGTTCTTTGATTTCTGTGCCTCCAAATTTAAATGACTCAGAAGGAGCCATAATACCCTCTAAAATTGACCTGAAATAGTTCTTCCCTACATTAAATCCATCAGATGTTAAGACTGTTACTCTGAATCTTTCCAAGGCTGTGAGCAAAAGATATATGCATTATTGGCAAGCTGAAATCTCATCTTTTCAATGGTATAAAACTCTTGTTTCTAGCCCTGTAAGGCTCACAGGGCTAGAAAACTGTGGTATCACTTTATGCATAGAAAGATATTACCAGAGCAGGACTGACACTTGCTGTCTTAGGCCTTAGGAAAATGTAAGGTGTAAATTTGGGGGGTGGGTGAGTCAGGGGTTAGGAGGATTTAATATGTAGAGAGAGAATAAAAAAAAATAGTATGTCTGGGTTTTTTTGGTTTTTTTAATGCCAGGTGTTTGAAGCTGCTCAAAGGAAAATATATCAGTGAGCAGAGGAAGATAAAGTGTATTAAAAACAATGGCTGTTCAATTTATCACAAGGATCTCTCTGCCACATATATGGTATACATCCATGCATGCTTGCATACACACAAAGACTAAAAGGGAAGAAAAATGCTGACATGAAATCCTGCCTCATTGAAGTCGATGGAAGCTTTTCTATTGACTTCAGTGGTGAAGATTTCATGCCTGATGTTTTGGAATCACAATTTATTGCTGTCTTCTTTTCTGATAAAACATTTCTCTCCCTGCAAAAACCTTAAAAATGTCAACGCATTTTGAGGATACCAATAGATACTACCAATGCTGAGGGGACAAGGGTGTCTGGCAGGCAGTGGAAGTTAATTTATTTCCTGTTTTATGTTCTATGTTCTTCTGGTTTCTGTTACAGCGAGAAAGAGAGATGATGAAAGAAGTCTGAAACTAACAAAAGTTCACAGAAAATAGAATTCTTAAAATATAGTATTATGGAAAAAAAATAAATTTAACGTTAGAAAGGTCTATTTTTATTCTGGCTTTCTTTTTCATCTACTTGGTATAATACATGAAAGTAATACAGATCTTTGCTAAAATGGGATAATATGCACATTATATATATATATATAGCTGGAACAAAGACCAGACATGGGAGCAAAAAAAAGTAAAAATCTCAAATAGTATTTAAGTATATCCTACAATTCAAATTGGCTTCCCTGATAGTAGCTGAATAATTCTATTTAATGTTACCTGTGACATACTACCCAACATTATGCAAAATTTCCTTCCTTACAAGCCAACTTTAATCTTGTTCCATTGAATATTCAGAGCCTTGTACTAGAAGATGTAAAATGAAACAATCAGAAAAAATGAACCTTTTTTTGTCACGAATATTACCAGCATTCAACTAGGGGCTGAATCTATGCTTACAATGCGCAATTCCGATGTAAGAAGTAAATGTGAGATACCAGCTTCTTACAGCTGGAATTCAAAGAACAGTAGGGACGCAATTCTGCATTCCTTGCATAACATCACTGATTTCAGTGGCAATTTTGAGCATGCAAAGGATCAGGCGTTAATTTGTCTTCTATTATGATGTGACTTAATCCTGCAGTTGGATTCTGTGGATCAAAGTCTGTGCTTCCCATGATTTGGGAACCTTAATTTGCAGATCAAAGTTAAGAATATGTAAATGATAAGTTCTCTGTTCTGCTTTCTATTGATATAAACTAACTGAAAAGCACACCTTCCAAATGTGTAATAATCATTAGCTGCTTATGTTGCATAACTAAATTCCTGTCATTTAGTTAAAGGCAAAGATGTGAAAGCCTAAATATATAAGGCAAAAGTATGTGTTTTCCTATGTTTAAAATCATCTGTATCTTATTAAATGTGCCTGTTAGGTTATTCATAATTTTTATACTAAACATACTATAGTACTGGTCTTATGTTGCTATAAAACCAGACCAATACATCATGTTGCCACAGCTCAACTGTTACAGTATAACAGTAGTTATACAGCGATAAAGGCCATTTTATGGAGTGTTAAGAACACTTTTTTAAAATCCATAATACATAAAAAGGAATCATGACTGATTATACACTCAGTTCAATGTATAAGGATTTATATGCTAAACTTGAATTAACACTAATGGAAATTATATGTATAAATCCCTGCAGACTGAGATGCAAATGTACCATTCTTAAAATTCTAAATGTTACTGTAGGGGTATTAGAGGGCTTGACTGCACCTTGGCAGTAATGAAGGTAAAGTACCACAGGTCAAGTTCAGCTAATTGTAGCATTCCAACATCTCTGATTGTTGCCAAGAAAGCAGACAGAACACTAGTTTGCCATGCAGCAGAGAAAAATATTAGAAACAAAGGTCAAAGCATCATCAGTACCGTGAGCTGTGCGGGGCTAATCAATCAATAGAAACACTTACATGCATGGCAGACTTTAATAGCCATCTCAGCACTAAATAGCATCTGCTTAAAATGATATCCAACCTTAGAAATGCACTGCAATAATAACCATTGTTCACATGTGTATGAAATAGTGCCTGTCACAACAAAGGTCCCAGAAAAGTCATGCAAATAATAACTTTCTGAGGGGGAGGGAGGCTAAAAAGAGCAGATATTTACTAATGCTTACTACTGTCATTTTCTTGATTATTTTATGGCATATAACTGAAGCATAGAGGGCCTAGAGAACTTTACACTAGTTACAGGAGTAATGCTCCTTGCAGTATATATGTTTTTTTCCCCTCTCTCCAGTTATTACTTCCTATTGTGCTGTTTGCAATTCTGTCATCTTGGACATCTGTAAGGTCAAGGGTATGTTAAAGAGTATAGTCCAATAAAGATTAAGTAATCTAATATATTTAAGCAGGAACTTACTTTTACCTTTCAGTGCACACCAATGAGCTGTAGATAGTGTAGCTTTAAGTTGTGCTGTGAATATCTTGTCAGTTGGAAAAGGCTGCTGAAGAGAGGAAATAATTACAAGTGTAATTTTTACCTTTTTAGTTTAGCTTATTACTGGAAAAATAGATAACCTGTTTATAAATATGTATGAAAATTCATAAATATTTTATATGGCTTGCATGTTCTTAAAACCATTTAAAGAGGATCACTATATTCAGGGCTTGCAGGTACTTGCCACATGTTAGTGAGTGATCAGAGGTTTCTCCACTATTTTTAACATAATACCAAAGTTTTACATGCTGTAAGGAATGTCCTACAGCTGCTTCATTTCATGATTGTTTGAGTGGTTCTTTGGACTAAAATTTGTCTCTATTAGATTGGCTAAACCTGTCCAGTTAGATATATTTTCCCTTACCATCATTTGTTTAAACAGAGAACAGAAAAGAAGTTCGTGTGCAGAGGTGGCTTCTGATTTTGCACTTCTATATTTGCAACTGAAAAAAAAAATGTGTGAAGAAATTTTCATTCAAAAATATTTCTGGTTGTGTTTTATTTGTGTATTTGTTTATCTGCAGAAGTAGGTGTAGTGTCTTTAAAACATTATAATAATTTACTTACTCAGAATCCTAAAAGTATCTCCCAAGCCACTAGTAAATAAAATCTCTTCTCTTCAACCTTCTCATTCCTTTAGTCAAACCATTGTCCCAAGGAAAGCCTGAAAAGCTAGATAGCAATCAGGTGGTAACTATAAAATGTTCCTACAATCTGTGTGCCTGCAGTTATCTGTGATCTTCATTGTTACCATTCTTCCCATAAATATTTGTTACTCCCCTTCATTCCAGTCCATCCTATAATAATTATGTTTGAAATCCAAAGGAGAGTTTAAAAACTTGATTTATACTCAAGTGATGTTTCACTTACAATGCAGATAGGCCTTAAAATTTCATGTGGACTTTCCTTGGTGCAGAAAGAAAGTCAATTGGTGAGTACTAGTGAAGGAAAAATAAGTAATTGTTAGTCAACTCTGTATGTGTATTAAACTCTATAACTTTTGACTCCCAAATATATGCACTGGAGTGATGTGCAGACCTCTGAATACTCAGTTTTACTGTATATGAACTTTTTGACATTCCTGCTCAACATAAGCCCCCAAACATCATTCCCTCCCTGCTTCTGACCATTCTGTAATTTATCCACTGACTACTGCCACTCAAGATCCAGCTGTAGGGTCACACTCTTACATGGTGCTAGGATTTTCATGAGAATGTGGGCGGCACTCTCCTCCTTCCTCCTTCATCCAGTGCTGAGGAATAATGGTTGTCTTTCCCACCCCAATCAAGTGGCAAAATTTAAGAGGCGGAATATGTTCGTCTCACTACTGTCAACTGGAAGAGCAGCAGTTGTGGAAGGCACCTAGTCTAACAAGAAACAGTATCTCTAGTCACCATCCCTTCGAGACCAGTGTTGATTAAGACAAGAACCAGAAAACACTGGACCCCAAGAATCTGCTGCAGTAATGTGGGAGCAACCACAGACACAGGGAACTTTTCATTAATAGGCTTTCTGTTCCTTAAAGGAAGCACAAGGGGCATGAGCTGCTTAATGTTTGTGATCCAAGTCACTGGGAACTGGAATCTAGCACTGAGACTTCATAGTGAGGTGTTTATTTTAAGGGTTATATCTATGCCTCATGACCATCCACCCAGCTGCCCTCTGCTATTAGGCCTAAAAAACACTCCCATCTGGTGTTGCTTGCACACATAGTGAGCTCTGCCTTCTGCTCTTCTGTTAAATGGGGTTCATTTTGTCATTACCTGATCCTCCTATCCTATGCCATTTGTCTGTATCCTGTCCGATATCTTGTTTGTAAGCTCCTCAGGGGCATGGATTGTCTTCTTTGTTACTTTGGGCCTTGCACAATGTGGCCCTGATTCTGTCTTTAGGTGATAAAATAATATATAAACAAATAAGTGATAGTAAAAACTGCTTCAATTACAAGTGAATCTAAACTGCAATCTAAGTCATTGATCTTGCAGAGAGTTCCGTACTAGTCACACCCATTGCCGAATTGGGACCAGTAATCCAAACTCTGTTAATCTTATTCCCACACTGATTTTAACAGGACTCCTTTCATGAGCAAGGGTGAGCATTGTTTGTACTTTACTTTATAAATTAGATTAATCCATACATTATATATAAATAAAGCTTCTATTTAGATTCCACAGTGTAGCAAATGTTTAAACAAAAGATTAAAGATTTATTTTTACCTCCTGTTCTCAATTAGATTCTTTTAGCAAGATGCATATTATTCACTCTTAATTTTTGAATTTCTTGGCTTTGGTTGGTGTCAGTCTTATCACCTACTTAAGTGAATCTATATGTGTACATGTATATTATTTTAATAATATAGATAATATTATATTTGTCAGAATAACATTTATGTAAGGAACATTCCTTGGATAAAGAACAGTGGAAAAGATAAATGCATCTATAAAAAGATGTAAGCAAAGATTGCTTCCAAAACTGACAATACACTTTGAAAATACAATGGGCATTGTAATGAGCCTTATGAATTCAATGATCTCATATTTATCCTATTGTTAAAGCTGTGGGGGTGGTTTAACAAGTTTTTCCCAGCAGGCATATTTTATCAGATGTGGAGATAAGTTTAAAAATTGTGAAAAGATTAAAATAGAATTGTAATTGTCCTGTGGAGAGACTCGCCGCTCTGTTTAATTACAAGCCAAACCTAACAGACATCAGGCACAGAAGTTATAGTCCTGAAATTCTAGTGTGGGGATTTTTAAAAAAACCTCAGGTATTAATCTGTTTCATTGAACAAGCTATACCATATGTAATAGAAAAATATTAGCCATGTCTTATGTCTACAGAGCAACCAGGAATGTAATCTAAATGATTAAGGCTCTGATATTGTAGGAGAATTATGATAAAATGAGGACATTGGTGGAGTTTATATAACTGGATGTGTCTACAAGTAGAACAGTGCTAGAAGAGTGCACTAACATACAACCCTCCTCCTACTAGGAAAAATCATAGAGAGAAAAGACATTCAGAACATTCCCCTTTGTGGTGTCTGAGATAATATGCAGAGGAACTTGTGTCCTCTATGCCAGGTGTATATTTGATTAAGTAATCATAGTGTTTAAATCAGAAGTGTTTCTAATGTGCAACTGGAAATTATATAGCCTGATTTTGTGGTTTATCTGGCTGTGAAAATTGAATGTGCACAAAAATCCATATTTTCTATTACATGTACCTTTTCTAGTACTCCCCAGTGATGGCCAAAATAGTGTATTCCTTTTTTTCCTTTGCTACCACCAAGGAGCATTCATCCTGTCAGCAAAAGAAAATGGCAACAGCAACAAAAGCATATACTCTTTAGCCACTGCTTGAATGCCCTCATGCTGCTCAGCATCAGTGATGTGAGTTGAGAATCTGTTTGTGCCATTTTGTAGACAATGCGAGCAAACTTCAGTAGTTCTCTACTACCACCCCTAACCCATTCATGTTGGCTGGGTAAGAAATGGAAAAGATAAATTGCAGGAAGACATGGAGAAGTAAAAATGAAGAAATACTTCCATGAAATTCTTACTTTTTCATGCTGTTTATCTCAAAGCAGCTCTTCTATGTTACTGAACTGTGTTTTTTTGGAATGAGTTTAGTAACAGACTTGAGTCCTCCATCTTCATGGCACTTTTACATCCTGACAATGTTAATAGTTACTAAAAAATACGATTGTTAGATGTGCCACCAATATGTGAAACAGGTTGATGATCTTACTCCATAACCTACTGGATAGTTGCCAACATCCAATAAAAACAGATTTTTTTGTCCCTCTAGATGTAAAGCCATGATCCCTTATTAGCATGATTCCAATTTCAGGCCTTGGAGAGATTAGGAAAATATAACAAATGCATATTAAAACTGTCAAAAACTTTCATTCTTTTCCTCCCATAAATTAAAATGCTACAGTCCACTATTAAGATTTTCCAGGACTGGAAGCAAATCATGTGTTTCCCTGGAAAAAAAATGCCCACAGTAAAATCTTTGCCTTCTAGTGATATCATGATAAAGGTATACTTTAGACAAACATATACAGAGTCCTGGAGTCTTAACATTCCAGTTGTCTTGCCTTGCAAGCTACATGCCATAGAATAACTCTGTGTTATTCGAAAAAAGTTATTCCCCTATAGTACAAGAGAGGCAGAATTTTAAGTGTGTGAGAGAGAGAAAAAAAGAGATTGTATTATCATGCTACAAACACTTTCTCAGCAGTTAAGATATACTGTATTAGCAGAACCTTGTCTTCTTAAACACTTCCATTCAGCGTGTTGATATATTATTCAGACTGGTTTCTTTCTGTCTTATTATTGCCCTTGTAAGCTGATTTCTCACTTACATGTGGATGAGCTTTTTATGACATGGCAGCATGAAATATGAATTTCATATGGTCTCTAAGTCCTTATAAATTCACCTGTTTTTCAGTAATTGCAGTGTCTGTGGAAATTTGAAGGTTCAGTTCTAAAAAATAAAATAACTTACCATGTTAGAGATGAGAAAAAGCAAATAAAGTTACAAGCCATGCTTCACAGTAGCTAAAAATGTTTTAAGTTTGGAAATGTGCTAACATAGGGCTCAATCCTATGATGTACTTTTTTTTATCCTCTGGAAGGTGATGAATACATTATGTTACTCCTGACTTCAGTTTTTCTGGAGGTATATTACATAAATTGTAAATTCACACATAATCTCTGTTCTATCCTTTTTATCTTCTTGCCTCTCCCACATAGAGGAACACATCTTGGCTTGCCATTTTAGGAAACATAATTTTGAATGCTTTTGTGAGCTTTCTGTGCAATATGCCTGGTGAGGTGAACAATTTCAAACTCTTCCTTAAATTGACACCACTGATCTGTATGGTTTCCTTGCAAATTTGGTAGACTTGGGAGAAGTAATTGATCCATGTTTGGTCCAATTTAATTGTTATTGTATCATGTTTAACGAGCACTCGGGACTGGTGTGTGTGTGTGTGTGGGGGGGATATTTGTCCAGAGCAAAGGCACAGCAGCAGCTACTAGCTGCACAAGCACTAGTGTGAGTTTGTCCGTGCTCATATTTGGAAACATCCAGTTCACACTGGGCATGTTCAGTGATTTAAAAACAGTTACTTCATATTACCATTACACATCTCATTTGCATAATAACTTGTGTACTAACTTGATACCTATCCATAGAATGTGTATGCCATATCCTTTTGGTCAGAAATTGAGTCTAGAATTGTCAAAAGTATTAAATAGCCTGAACAAAGTTGGCAGTGAGCTCTTCAGAACACAGTACATTCATCTCCATAGTCCATGTTTCTGACCACTATAAAGCAATAGTCCCACAACTCAGGGACCATGTACTACCAAACAACGAATCCCAGAAGCTATATTTCCCATGACACCTCATTCATATCAGCAGATCCACCTTTCACATATCTAGTCTGGGTTTCAATACCATGCTCATTACTCTGGTATCTGAGTGTTATGATGCTTTAGGGTCCTTCAACAGTGCTGACCTAGTCCTGTGGGGCTTCCTTAATCTGCCCTTCTTCAAATTAGTTGTTACCACTCAAGAAAAAAGATCTTGAAGTCATTGTGGATAGTTCTCTGAAAACATCCACTCAATATGGAGCAGCAGCCAAAAAAGTGAACAGAATGTTGGGAATCATTAAAAAAGGGATACATAATAAGACAAAAATATCGTATTGCCTCTATATAAATCCATGGTATGCCCACATCTTGAATACTATGTCCAGATGTGGTTGCCTATCTCAAAAAAGATATATTGGAATTAGAAAAGGTTAAGAAAAGAGCAACAAAAATAATTAAGAGTATGAAACGGCTTCTGGGTGAGGAGAGATTACTAAGACTGGCAATTTTCAGCTTGAAAAAAAAATGAGGGGATATGATTGAGTTCTATAAAATCATGACTGGCGGGGAGCAAGTAAATAAGGAAGTTTTAGTTACTCCTCATAACACAAGAGCTAAGGGTCACCAAATGACATTAATAGGAAGCAGGTTTAAAACAAACAAAAGGAAATATTTTTTCACAGAACATATAGTCAGCCTGTGGAACTTCTTGCCAGAGGATATTGTGAAGGCCAAGACTATAACAGGGTTCAAAAAAGAACTAGATAAATTCATGGAGGATAGGTCCATCAATGGCTGTTAGTCAGGAAGGGCAGGAATGGTGTTCCTAGCTTCTATTTGCGAGAGGCTGGGAATGAACAACAGGGAATGGATCACTTAGTCAGCCGATAGTCATAATCAATGAAGCAAAATAATTATGAAGTATATAAAACAAGAGCACTACATGGTGTCAGGTGGTGGATGGGAGGGGAGAATGGTTCTTGATGGACACCCACATTGTACAAACACATCAGGGGAAAAGTCAACCTTATTAAAGAACTGTGGTTTTTAAAAAAGCTGCAGACTCATTAAAGATAATTATTCCAGTTTTTGTTCAGATAAGTGCATTAAACATTATTTAGCTTCATCATCCAATATTGTGTACAGAGAGAGTCACATTTTGTTTAGCTTTGATGTGCCTAAGCATCTAACCTCTGGTTCTGTTCTGGATTTTGATTCTCAATCCCCATCAGAGTCTGGGGTTCTCATTGGGCCCTTCTTTACTTCTGAATTTGATGTCATTTGTTAGTAGCATCTTCAAAGCAATCACATGAGCTCTCTTAAGAGAATACCATCAATAGGAAAAGCATAGTTTGATTTATTTTACTCAGCAGAGCTTTAGAAAGGTATTGGAAAGTCATTTCTTAAGAGTCACATTGTTCAACTCAGTTAAATATTTCGAAAGGGATAATTATATTAAATGTATTTATAAGATGGGTACAGCATTTGGGATATGTAATTCAACAAATCTCTCAACTTGCAAGGGCTCCAAATGTGAAACACAATGCCTGTAAGGGGCCCAAAATAAGGGGGACAAAAATACATAAATAATCATTTCATGTTAGGTTCATGATTTTTTATTTTTGATGTAAATAACTTTCAGTAAAAATATTAGGGGGGATACCAAATGTGTAAGGAATATATGTAATTTTTGAACTAAAATGCTTGATGTCCCTCAAAATGAGCAACACTAGAGAGTGAAGCAAGTCAGAGGAGTGCTGGGAAAGTGCGTGTGGACAAAACAGAGAAATCATTCCTTTCAGGAGTATGGCTATTCTACAACTGTTACTCCTGCCTATTGAATAATAGCTAGAGTAATCTCGCTTTCCTTACCCTCCACGTCCTAGGACAAAAAAACCTGAATAGAAATAGACTCTGGCCCTTTCTTGGCAGGGAAAGGAAGGAAGGTTACTAGGATTTGGGCCACTGAGAAGCTTCAGGTTTTTCCCCCTGAAATTATTTATTAGATTTCTTGTGGAGTTTCTTCTCCCATTTCCTCATTATTTATCTCATGTGACGGTAATGTTTGCCTTATGGATACCAGGAAATCAGACCTGTAAGCTCTCAAAATATATCACACTGTCAAAGTGGCATCCCTTATGTAATCACAGGTCAAGATGCTATGGCCGGGGGGCACAGCAGATGTGGTAGCACTCACTTGTGATGGAAAGCAGCAGTGGTACTATTGAGGCCTCATCCTGTACTGCTTATATAGACAAAAGTCAGTGGAAGTTTTGCCTACATTACAAATACAAGACTGAATGGTTAGTGGATAGTGCAACTTTATTAAAGAAGCTGTTTCCTCAAGCAAGTAAACAACCATAGTGTAAGTGATGCTAGGATGCTTCCAGGTTCTCATATTTCTCCATTAGTATTTCACAGAAATATTTGTAGTTAGTTCATGCCACACAAATATAACTGAAACAGGTAGCAATGAGGTATCCCAAGCGTGAAGATATTGTACAGTGTTTGACAAAGAGTCCTATGATACCTTAAAGACTAGCTAAACTGTTAGAGCATAAGCTTTCGTGGGCTAATACCCACTACGTCGGATGCAAGTGGGTATTTGCCTCCAACGAAATGAGTATTAGCCCACAAAAGCTTATGCTCTAATTCTTTAGTTAGTCTTTAAGGTGCCACAGGACTCTTTGTCACTTTTGCAGTTCCAGACTAACATGGCTACCTGTCTGATTCTTGTACAGTGTTTGTTTATTTTGTTAGTTTTTCCCCTATACCAGTTTTGATGAGGTAAGTGACACTGGCATTTTTAAATTCGCAACAGGAAAGCTCACACAGGGGTATAACAAAGGTGAAATGGACCCTAACTACAGATTCAAAGTGGAAACCCCCATAACAGCAATTAATTATCCCTCCCATATGCATCCATCTTTGCCACCCACTCAAAATGTCAAGCATATACCATGACATCTTTTCCTCATTTTCTTCTGATATGTGTGACCTTCTCTTCAGCCTTTATCTCTCCAGGCTACAGTTAGAGCTGAGGATGGCTGGTGCCCCCAAGGTAGGATCAACACCAGTGGGAAGCCCTGGGTTAAGATTAGGGGCAGGGCAGTTGGTGAATCTTAAGTTAGGGCTGAGGATACCATTTTCATTAAAGTATTTTCTTTACATTAATATTTGTTTCTTCATTTCATGTTTTGTTCTTATGTAGAACATATGATAAATACAACTGGAATGAATATCACCATGTTTGTTTCTTAATTTCTTGTGGCCAACTGGAGGCATTTGCTCTGAAATGGAATTTTTAAACAGCTCTGATTTTAACCAAATAAATCAACAAGCTAAAAAGTAAAACTTGTGTTTGACTGAATCAACATAAACAGCTGGAGTAATGTGGGCAGAAAGAAATTTTAATTTAATATACAAATGCAACTCCATCTTCCTCTGGTTATATTATAGATTCCATGATGGGGTTTTTTAAATTAGAAAACTTGGATCCTATGAATGAGTGTGATTGAAATCCTGTGTGCTAAAAATAACAATGTTAGAATATGGGTGAGGTTGAAAACTGTTTGAGATAAACAGAAAAGCAATTACCTAAGGCCTGTAAAGAAACTGCAAGCTTATTCTGTCAGTATTTAAGTTTATTAGGACTTTATTCCAACATATTATGTCCCCTAGTAGTCAATGGATGTGTTAGACTAGAAGAGGACATAGAAGCTAAAGTTTGGATGTGCGATCAAACATTTCCCATGGCAACCTTCTAGGAACAGCCTCTATCAGAATTTTTCTCACTCTCCACAGTGATCAACTCTTAAACTACTTCTCTCCTCTCACCTCATTCAAACAGGCCCCAATCTCTGATGAGATAGCTGTTTAATTAATATTTTATAAGCTCTGTGGGACAGAGATTGTGCTTTCTTTTGTGTTTGGAAAGTTCCTAGCACATTGTGGATGCTACCAAATGTCAACACTAATTTTAAATTCATCCAGCCCTGAACTAGGCAAAGAAAATAAAGCAAAGAAAATTGCATTGTTGGAAAGGGTGGTAAAATGGTAGACAGCCATGCATTCTCAATATCACAGAAAGGTTTTATTTCACCACAAACCTTAAAAAAACAAAAGGAGTTTTAGGGATGTCTGAATATATGAAACAGGTGGTCAATGTGAAGGGCCAATCCCAACATTTTTACAGTTCTGGGAGCAC
Source organism: Dermatemys mawii (assembly GCA_007922305.1). NCBI lineage: Eukaryota > Metazoa > Chordata > Testudines > Dermatemydidae > Dermatemys > Dermatemys mawii. The sequence continues at coordinate 24,045,111 of ML677339.1, read as the reverse complement.
TGATTTACCTTTACTACAACTGTTCTCACCTTCTGACAATTTCAGCAATACCTTCGATCAGCTCAACTCTTCTCTGAGTTACAATCCATAAGAATGGAATAACAGACACCAAGGAAGGGCATTGCATTTTTGGGAGCTGTAAACAATTTTATTTGCCAGAGTCATTTTAGCTTTACCTGTATACTATATTTATCAAGTGTGTCTGAATAAATTCATGTATGAACTTCCAGTGAAAGGCTCTGTCATTTCTCCAATAGTTTTGTTTTTCCAGTATCACTAGGAACATCAAAATAGCCACAAAGATCTGCAGAAATACAAAATTTCTCCTTCTTATGATCTTATTAAGATTATCTTGTGACATATATAAGAAAAGACAGGATGCTGAAAAAGTCAGTATTCCTTTCTCCCCTTCATACTTCACTCCTTTCCTCTTTTTTAACATCGTTGTTTTACTCTTCTGAACATGTTTAGCACTGCTAAAAACCACAACCCTAATGTACTATCATAGAATATACCTAATAAACCAGAAAATGGTAGGGCCACAGTTTTTGAACCCATTGATTTCCTAACATTCTTGCATATTGTACTTCCTTACTGACAACTAGGTTGCTATGAATGGTTAACATGGTCTGTGATGAGACCTGGAAGTGGGGACAAATGTAATCATGCAAGACCAATTCTGACAGTGTCATAACAAAAGTGGTGATGGTCCAAGCAAGTGACCTAGAATCATAGAATCATAGGACTGGAAGGGACCTCGAGCGGTCATCTAGTACAGTCCCCTGTACTCATGGCAGGGCTAAGTATTATCTAGACCATTCCCAACTGGTGTTTGTCTAACCTGCTCTTAAAAAAACCTCCACTGATGGAGACTGCACACCCTCCCTAGGAAATGTATTCCAGTGCTTAACCACCCTGACAGGAAGTTTTTCCTAATGTCCAACCTAAACCCCTCTTGCTGAAATTTAAGCCAACCCCTTCTTGTCCTATCCCCAGAGGTTAAGAACAATTCTTCTCCCTCCTCCTCGTAACAACCTTTTATGTACTTTTTATGTACAATGGAGTGTGCCCTGCTTATTGAGGAGGAACACAGTAACAAAAATGAAAAGATTGGGCATGTTTTTGTTCTGCATTGAAGTTCTCCTTACCCGTATGGGATGTAGTCAAAGATCATAAATCAAAAATCAAAATCTGTCATAAATTAACAGAGCTACTACCACTTTAGCACTTAGCACTACTGTCAGGATTGCCTCCTTTCCATTAATCCCCCAAACTTCTTCCTTCCCTGGGAAGTTTGAGAGAAAAAAAACAAACCTCGCCTGCTCCTGCGAGACGTGCCCGATCCAAAACCAGCATCTTACACAATGGAAAACAAGCAGTCAGAGTCTTAAAAGAAAGATTTTAATAAAAGAAAAGAAGAAAGGAATAAATCTCTTATAACCATCAATAGAACAGCATCTACCATAATCAACAAAAGGATTCAGAAACCAAACCTCTCCCCGAGGCAACTTTCTCCCACTGTTGATATCTCTGCTGAAGCTTACAATATCAAGAAGCACCCAGCCAACACTCACCACTGAGAACCCTCCAAGTGATAAAAAGAAGGTAAACTTACTGACTACAGTACTTGATACAATCTTATAGTTACAGTGAAAGACATAGCTGTGTTCATCCCATAGCCAAGGCGAACAGAGAGAAAACCAGAGAGAAACTGAAACTTAAAATCCTTTGTCTCCTGAGGAATTTCTCATTGGTCAGTTGTCCACCTCTCAGGTTACCTTTAGCTTAAGCCCTTACAGGTAAACACTAATTCTAGGCTACTTCACAGTTATGACAACTACTTTATATAGTTCTGTGCATGTTTAAAACATTAAATGAACATTTACTAATGAAACTTGGTTCTACAAGTGTGAGCCAGAATTTTGACATACCCATTAGCCCACTCCTGAGGCACAAATAAAACACTTGTGTAGTTCTTTAAATAAGTTGATTTCATGGACAGTGTGATTCTGTATTGAGAACCCTTTCCTACAATTAATATTCATAATTTTAATCTTTGGAGAAGCTCGGTTTAATATGTTATGTGTCAAAAATATGATGTGCATTTGTGTATATCAGCATGAAGAAATATGTGGCCTGTTGTCCAAGAAGAACATAATTTTATGATCTGGTATTCAGGGCGGCACAGAAATTTTTGGGGACCCAGGGAAAAACTTGAAATTGAGCCCCCCGTGGCCCTCCCAAAAAAATTACCACTGAGAATAGATTGTGGTGAGAAGGGGTTCTGGAAAGAGCTCATTTCATACTGACCCATAATGGCAACTTTTATCCCCCTGGGATTAGCTTTGGGAATTGCAATCTGATGTGTGAGGTCACTGTACTATTGAGGTTTGACCCAGTCACCCCTCCGTCAAAGAAGGGGAGCTGGACCAAATCTGAATGGCATTGTGACCCTGTGTGCCAGATTGCAATGTCACTTGGTTTGGGGCCCCTCTCAAACATGGGCCTTGGGGGAAAATGCCTCTTCCCTCTCTCCTGTCCTTCGTGGTCCCGCTGCTATGATAATCTTGGTGTGTTAAATCCTCAGGGTTAAGTTTTGCAGAAAGTAAATGGAGATATTTTCGGGATTCTTGATCTCTACAGCACACATCATCACAAAGCCTATGGAGACTAAATCAGGATTTTGGACTAGATTCATTAGTCCAAATAGCTCCTGTAAAAGTCCAAAGTTTTTGCCTTTCTCCAAACAGCTATCTGTAGTTAGCCAGTATGCTAAGTCAACCTAGGAGATTTGTGAGTGTTTTAAGTAAAGACGAATAGTTATAGCTTTCTGTACCTCATAAGTATTTCCATTGCTGGTCCTAAAAGTTAATGAGTTAACTTGATCAAATACGTCTTAACAAACCATTTGTACCACTCTCAAGAAAACTTAATATAAATTATGTAAGTCCCCCTGTGGCACTAAAAAAGCATTTTACATGGTTGAAATACTGCAGATGGTGCTCAGGAAGGGAAGGAAAAAATCAAATATACTGTATAATTTTGCAAATTAAGAAGAATGCATATTAATGGTCGTTTGTTGGTTGGCTGATCTCTCTCTCTGTTTTTTTTTTTTTGGCATGTTTGGACCGACAACAAAACATCCATAAGTGGCCCTCGTTCTGTGTAATTATTTAAAAATGTGATTTAAAAAACTTGGTATTGAAAAAGAAAATAAGATTATGCATCATCTTTACAGTGTGAACATTTTGTAGTTTTTAAGCAACCCACGATATATAGTCCAATGTTTGTTTATAGTTCATTTGGATTTTTATATCAAGGTCTAAAAGCACATGTTTCTGAATAGCTAGCAAGGAGCCCATTATCAAGTATTTTAAAGCTAAATCTGTTTTGAAGAGTGAATTGTATAATTACTATAATGTTCATGCTTCTATCCTATTCCATCACATACGTTAGTAAACACATTTTATTTTTATTAGTAATATTATTATTCTGTTCTTGCTAGTTTCACACATCACAGCACCGTCACCCCATCAAATTATATCTGCAGAATTCCTCCTTTCCCTTTGCAGGCAAAATGTACCATCTCCTCCAAGGACGCTGATAATGCCACCCCTGTTAATCAGCCAGAGGGGAACTCCCACTGGGATGCATTCAACATTCTGTCCCACGAGTCCTAGCAACAAATCACCTCTATAGTACACCTGCTCACCCTTGAACTAGTTGTTCTAACATTTCGGCATGCTACTGCTGTCCCATGAGGCTGATCATCAACTAGGAAATTTATGTTTGTTCAGCAGTTTCTTAAAGTTAAAGAGAGACACTACTGTGATTGATACAGTTTTTGTTTGTCTCCTGCCTGCCTTAAATATCCATATGTTTCCAGCTGCATATATTTTGGTATACATCTATGCTATATTTTTAATACATAGAAGCAATGTCAAAATGCTTCATAATCTATATACATGAGTGTTAATAAGACACATCCTACTCCCAACCCCTGAAAAAGTATTTTAAAGACTGTGTGAGAAGTAATCAAACCTAATGCTGGGCGGGAAGAGGTTGAAGGTTAGTTCTGGGCCCAGGTAGCCGCCCCTCCCCCCAGCCCTGAAGAGCGTGGTCCAACTGGAGGATGGGTTGAAAAGGGAGCAGTCCAGCTGAGAAAGGGGGAGGCTAGGGAGGATGACAGGCCTACTCAGAGGGCTCCTGACAAGGGCACTGGACAAGCCTCCTGAGGGACTAGGACTATGCTGAGCCACCCACACCCACTTGGAAGTCATTATTCCATCTTCAGCTGCTAAACTTCTGGCTGCAAGCCTCATAAACATGGTAGGTGTTGCATACCTACACTAACTAATGCTTTAACTGGGTGGGAAGAAAACAGTAAATATGGAAAAATGGTGCCATCGTCCATTAACAGATCCACTCCCTATGTGTATTCAGCATAATATGTGTAATATAATGACAAACATGTCTCTTACTGCTTTTTGCTCTCAAGGTAGCCCTGCAGAGCCATAATTGAATGGTTGAAAAAGGAGTAGAACTGTTAACTAATTTCTAATAGCTAGCATTTTTCTTTCTTTTTTTTTTTTTTTTTTTTTTTTTTGCAATTTGTGGGCCGAAAAGGAGAATTCCCATTGTTCTCTCTGGAAAGTTCTGCTCCTTGGGCCTTAGTAAGCTGGACAGTTCCCAGACTATCTCACTAGAGGAGGAAAGAGTAAAAATCACAAACCCATGATATTCCAACCTGATTGAATACAATTGCTTTTAGGACTTGAATCTCCATTTCAATGAACCTTGTATAGTTATTTATATCCATGTAAAGAGGATTTTGTACACTACTGGATCAGAAGGGAAGCATATTACATCCACTTTGCTCTAGTGTAAATGTCTAAGTGTAAACTGTGTTTACTGTAAATGCCATTACAAGAAAATGAAGAACCTGGACGATAAAACCAGATTCCATTTACAGTAGTGTACCACTTTGGGAGTGTGAAGGGATCTTAAAGTGAGTACATACGGTATGTAATTAATGCTAGAACAGTATAAAGGGATAGTGTAAATGAAAATTTGGGTTAGAGAGTCTATTTAATGTAAGATGACATATTATGCCATTTCATCTACAAACTGATTAAGCTATCAATGGAAAAATTCCAAACCAGTTAATTGTATGTGAGCAGCTAGTGAAATATCAATTATTGCAAAATTGTTAAAAGGAAAGGTATTGTTGGTTCATCAAAATAAAAGGAACAAGGCCCAGAATAAGTTAAATCTGTTTTCAAAGCACCAATGTTCTAATTGGTATTCTGAAAAGTACTCATAAACACTTGTGGATTTTATGCAACTAATAGAGTGTGGGTATATGAAAAGTGTGTTTCTTTAATTTAGTGGGCAATTACAAGCCATAATTACAGTTAACACATTCCCCCTATGCATTTAAAATGACATATTTTCAAGACAAGATTTACAAGCAGGCTTTGAATTTACCCTTCTAAACACATCCAATGGTTCTGTTTTAACCCTGGTGGATGGAGCCACATTTCACAGCACTCCCACATAGACCTGTGGCTTTGTAAATCTTTCATAAAGGATATTATAAATGCTTAATAGTCTTTAGATAAGTAATGAATTGACTTATTTGGCTGCGTGTTTACATTTACCATAGTTTATGTATGGATAGGTCAGTAAAATGTATTATTTTTGAAGCAAAATAAAGTTTTTTTGAAGGGCATGTTGTACGAAATGAGAACTCTTTCTAGAAGTCCTCTTCCCTAATGCCTTTTTAGTTGCTCTTATAACTTTTTCTTTCAAAAGAGTAACCATCGTTTCGATAGAAAATGTGATGATACTCTGCTTTTCTTGCCCATCTTTTTTTTTAAAAGAAATCCAGATCTGTTAAGTTTTTTGCAAATATTGTTCAAAGAAGGATTGATGAGAAAACTACAGAGAAGGATGAATAAACACCAAATACTGTATTTACTTGTTAAATATGATATTCACTTTGCTATTTGTCAAGAATACCATGTGTTGCAAGCATACTCTGGTAGATAAATATTTAAACTCATACATAAATATTTGTATACAATGCAAATTAATTTTGGAGCTTTTTATTTACAGTACCGTAGATTGGTGTTTATATTTGTGCAGTTGCAAACTGTATTTGCTGATAACTAGTTGTCTTCAAAGTGTTTATGTACAAGTCCAGATTGCAAATTAGCATTTATCTTTTCTGTTTCATTACTTTTTCAGAGGCACAAGAGCCCACAGTGTATGTCCATTGGGCAGTATCAGCACTTCTTTGCAGAATATACACTATTGGTAAAGTCATGATTGGCCCTGTGCAAGTGAACCAGAGAGGACAAGTGCATGGAGCCCTGAGCCCATGTCGGGAGCAGTCATAATATGGCTGAAGGGATCTGGGGCCCTAAGCACACCATGGCATGAGACCCCAGTGGTTTTGCCCCTGTGCTGTGGCCCTGCCCCTTACTTGAAGTGATGGTGGAAGGGCAGCTATATGATGCAACAGGTTCCCCTTCCTCAAGAGCACTAGAGTGGCAACAGAGGGTGCCAAGTACTTACACCGCTGATTGGGTGAGTGAGACAGGCCTGCTGCACTCTTCCCCTTCTCCCTCATTGAGTTCTCTGCTGGAGTGGTATTGGCTACCCCTCCTTTCCCCTGCCCTCAGCAGTGGATCTTACAGTTAACACTCCATGGGGAGCAATGGAGCAGATTACCACTCAGAGCTACTGTTTCAGTCTGTCTGTGGTTTCAGGCAGACACCTTTGCTTTGGTTACAAACAGTCAGATTTTAATAGAGGAGGCCCATTATTTTATTAGCAGTTTAGACATTCAGCTCAGTCTGAGGAGTCTGGAAAATCCTGATATATACTGGAAAATACCTAGTAGTACAGATCAGGCAGGACACAGTTCCATGATCATGGTCAAGCCCATTCTTCTGATATGACCCCTCTTTTTTGCTGGTGCACATACAGGAATTAAATAAGACAACCACATTGTTTTTCTTTTTTATACACTAGAACCTTGGAGAGGAAACATCTGTGGTGTTTTAGGAATAGTTTGTGTGGGGCAACATTACTAGTGGTGATTGAGTTGTAATAGCCTCTCTCTCAGGAAAACTTTTTTCTTAAAATGTGCTATAGTATGCCCTATTTAGTGATTTACATATCTACAGAATAAACAAGTTAGAACTCAGGACCAGAGGTATAAGACTACGACCAAAAATGTTTGCTTTGTTTGTTTAATTATCTTTTCACATGGATATTGAGTTGAAAGTCTTTGCAGGATTCAATAAAAGGATTAGACTTTTATATGGAAAATGAGACTATCCACAGTTACATTAGTTAGGATTATAAAAATATGAAGTGTTTAAGCACTCATGCTTCAGACATAACCAGTCATTTAACTGCTAGAGGCTTAAAAGCTCTGGGCAGCTAAATTTTATAATTATTTATGATGAGGATTCATGGTTCTTCCTAAAAAGGCATCTGGTACCGATACACGGCTGGAGGCAGGATACCAGACTGATAAACCATTGGTCTGATAATGCCTGGCATTTCCTTTGAACATTCATACAGAGGCCAGTTCCAACGCACTTTCCTTATTTGGAAGTGGTGGAAGGAGGATGAGCAGAGATGACAGACATAAAATGTAGCTTTGCAACATTTTATTTTTTTTTAAAAAAACCCTTATTTTCATAAACTTGCACACATGGGGCTTTCCTTTGCTGTGACTGACATATACAGCGAAACTACTCTCACACACCTGTTTGAAGGACTGAGACAAATTGTTTACTTCACAGAGCAGAGTGGTTCTCAAGATATTAGGAGATACTTGAAGAAGTATATAAAGAAACAGATTACCATATGATGACTTTTGTCCAGGTTTCAGAAAGAACTAAAAATCCCCATCCATCTAGTGTCAGTAGGCAAGCATCTGGATCTAACTAATCTTTACTTGAGCATTTAGGTTACTCATAAGTAGCTGACGTTGTTTCTTATTCTCACAGTTCACAAGATCTTTATATGGGAATATCAGAGAAAGCACAGCAGGAAGTTCACAACCAGAGGAGGATGGGAAAATGTAACACTTGACCTGTAAATATGTATGTTCACTGAAGGCACTAGTCAATGCTGTCTGGCCTTCACTTTCTTGAATGCCAAAATGTGCCAAAAATGGGGGTAGGGGAGGAGAGGTTTTCAAAAAGATAGACTTTAGCAGAGCCTTTTATGAGCTGCTCAGTACAAGTTGTGATTTTGGCCACTAAGGGCAACCCTCAGTCAATTTTGTTTGAGGAGCTGACCAAGGTTACATTTTATAGTTGACATTTTGTATAGTGTGCAAACATAAATCACCAAGTAGGCTTTTATCTACCTAGGTTTCATGATAAAAAGCACTCTCCAGTTTGACCTTCAGAAGGCGCACATGTTCTAACTGATTTTACAATATAAAAGTCACCTTTAATGTAAGAAGGGGACAAATAGCTATACAAGAATATATTTAATCTCGTGTTGTACAGGGAGATCACCCATCATGCTGTTATTTGTTCTTTGTTCTTTGGGTATGAAAGTTTGTTTTTAAAGTCTGTACATACAGAATGAACTTTAAAAAAAATCATCTGTTTTATTTATGTGCCTTTTCTTCACTGCAGTTCATTTCAGAAGTAGCCTCCAGGCAAACAAAATGTTAGCTTGCCTAAAGGATGCTCATTTAATTTAATCGTGATAATTTTTTTGACAGCTGGTAATTTGCTTATTTACAGTTTCCTGATTAGACCTTCTAATGCTGAGGTTACAAACTAATAATCTTCACTTAAAAGATCCTTATTTCCCATTAATTGTCCCTCTTACAGATAAAACAAACTTTTTTTGTATTTTTCCAGTTATAATTAACAGCTTGTGACACCCTTGTCCTGTTTACCATGTGTGCTAGATAGGTACTAATAAATGTAATGGACCTGATTGTGACACCCTAACTCGCACTGAGGAGCAATTACATAAACAGCCCTCTTGAAATTATCATACATTGGATTACTATTTTTTCAATAACCTTTTCATATTTTATATAGTTATATGGTAAGGGAGGAGCAGTTCATGTTATGTAATCAGATTTATACAAGCATTTAAGATTACTTATCAGATATAATTGGGTAAGGTCAGAAGTCCTGGAACTGAAGGGAAATCATTTTTTCTCTGATGTGTTAGGTTTGTCCCTATTTAATCTAACCCTGTTTCATTTATCCATGCCTTTGATCGATTCCTGAATTACAGTCCTACCCCCTCTTTAGGATTATACTCTGAGAGTCAGCTTCTGTGCTGGCAGTTGCATTCTTATCTAGTGGCATTGCTCAGTGAAATCATACAAAACCTACGCTCTGCAGTCTACAGTGGTTTCCAATTTATTTTGAGGGTCACTTCAAGTTGTTGTCTTTCACCTATTAAATCCTTAATGTTGTGGGTCCTGACTGCATTCAAGACCCCTCTTCGTGCTCTGTCACAACATTTGAAATCAACTGAGGTGCTCCCGCTAACAGTCACTTTGTTTAACAGGGGATTCTAAAATGAATGGACGAATTCATTAACTTGTTCCACCTACTGGGTAGAACCTGAATTTTTTGCCCTTCAGGACATGTAGCATATCTCATCCATTTGCACAAACTTTCATCTCCTGATTAATGAGGAGTGAGGATTTGATTGAATCTTCTGGGGATGGGGGACTCTGGCTGAATCTATTAATTGACATGGGAGCAACTGATCAGTTCCTGTGTTGTCATGTATTAATTTTGTGCATATTCTTAGAAGTCTGATAAACACATTTTATAAATCAGATTTAAAAATGTGCAGGTCTTTGAAGTGACTAGTGAGATGTTAAAGGGAAAACGATGCCTTCAGTTAACTGTAATTGTATAACTCCACTGCACCCTAAATTTGGCCCACATAATCTTTATTACTAGGGATGATGTATGAGAAAGAAAGAACCCATTTAGATTTTTCTGATCCCACACTGAGTATCCCACACTAAGTATCCCACACTGAGTATCTGACTTTCTTGTTATATACTGAAAAAATTGATCTGTAAGTCATTGACACTATAGGGTAAGGAATCTTCGCTATCTCATAGTTTAATTGTACCTTAATACTATATGTATGGGGACAAAATCCAAAAAGAGGAATTAGTGTGAGAAGGAATTCACCACAAGGAGAGCAGGTAGTTTTACCACTGTGTCTTGAGATTTCTGCCTCTTCCAGTGCAAGATTGGGGTGAATCAGGGTTGTGTAGCAAAGGAGGCTGTTATCTGTAGGACCCTCTCTCTGTTTGTTGCAGAAGTTGGAAAGTGTGTGGTGAATGAGGAAAGGAAGTACAGGAAAAGAAAGGATGATCTTGGGGTTAAGGCAGTTGAATATCACCCTAGAGAATTCAATTCTATCTCTACTTCTCTTGTCTTATGTGATGGGATGCAACTTGCTTAAGCCAAACTTTTCACTAACTGTGTGTTCATTTTCTGAGTGCCAAACTTGAGATACCCTGGTGCTGATTTGAAGAAGAGCTGAGCTCTCACAGTTACAGCTAAGGTCAGTGGAAGCTGTGTTTTCAATATGCCAACTGCTGTGGGATGCTAAATACCCTGAAAAAATCAGGTCCTATGTAAATCAAATTGGGTGCCCAAAATTAGTTGCTGTGCCTCAGTTCCCCATATGTAAAATGGGAATAATACTACCACTTCAACACACATAAGTATTTTGAAGATAAATTCATACATGTCTGCAAATAACGAGCATACTGTGAACACAGAACCATAGAAAAGCCCATAAGAAAATTAATAATTCTATATTCAGGCTAGGATTTTGATGGTGTTTAGTAAATAATGCTTAGAGCTACACATTGAATGATATGGACAAAAAGATATAATGAAAAGCTTGTCATTCAGTGAGCACTGTCCATCCTGTGCACTGAATGAGATAGGACCTGTGGAAAAAGCAGTTTCTGATCATGTAAGTAAATACTGTATCATTATGCAAAATCACAAGGTGGCTGAATTAAGGTTGCACAGAAACCCTTAATTCTGGCATTGCCTAATATTTGAGTGCTTGACATTGCAACCTTAATGTTGTTTCACTGTAGGTTTTTATGGATGCATGTATTATAAATTTACTTTATGGGTACAAGCGAAAGCCTCAGTCAAGATCAGGACTTTGAGAGTGTTGGACTGTGTACAAACAGGTAGACATGCCATCTTGCATGTAAATGGTAATGATAGTAACGCGTGGTTCCCTGTAGGGCTGTCGGTTGTAAAGATAAGTTTTTCCGTTGTTTTGCATACTATTTTTCCATCAGGAGCTCAGCTTGCTCACAGCACAATTATTGTATTTTTGTTTCTGTCATAGATATTTTTTAGAAAGGTATTCTTTAGCAAAGTTACTTCATTAATGGCAACCCCTGCCAGTGATACTATACTATTCAGATCTCCCACAAAGAGAGGAAATTTAACATAAACACTCAGTGATTATCACTCCAATGGATCTCAACACAGGAAAGAAAGACTACAGTCAATCTGATTAATTCTTTTACCTTTCCTTTTCTTTACAATGTATATAGCTGTGCTATTTAGTATTAATCATGTTACGCAAACAAAACAGTGATATCCCCATTTTACTTTGATAGAAAGGGCATAGAAATGGTTCACTGCTGTTAAGAGAATGAGGCTTACGTTAGCACATGATGGGAAAGGTATTCAGAACCATTCTTAGGGAGAAAAATTGATTTGATTGTATCATGTATGATAGTAAATAAACTTGCATGTATACAATCCATACAAGAAATCTTCCTAGATATATGCCAGTATCTCTGTCACCCTTTCTTGCCATCTCAATAAATTAGGCTCCACCTGTTGTAATATTGCACTACAGAGTATTAGGAGGGGTAACATGTTGCCTGGGAAATTGTTTAAGGCATTTTAGATTCCATACTGAATTAAAGGCAAGTACTAACAAATTTTAAAATCACACCTTTGCCTCAGGGAGCTAAGTGCTCAATCTCTTTCTGCTGATATAAATTTGTTCCTTTCTTCTTTAACTTTAAACCATATTTTGATTTGATTGTACTTGGTAGTACTTGGATACTGTTTTGGGACTTCATGCTATACTTCCTCAGCTGATTTATTACAATTTTTTTTAACCATCAGATAAATAGATTGATTTAGTCACTGATGTTTTCAGTGTATGTACATATACTTCTGATTCCAGCGAGGTAAATATTAGGAAAAAGGGAAAAATAACTAGATAAAACCTTTTACTATTCTTTTGAATTTTAAACATTTGCTGAAGTGTATTCAAAACCCTTTTGTGTTGCTACCACAAATATTCCAGCAAGTGAGTTTGCTGGCAGGGATGTTTTCAGAAAAAAACATATTTTAAGCAGATATTGGAGAATGTCAATAGGCTGTGAATTTCAAATGAGTAATTGTGAACATTTACACTAGAAACCTGACTGAAAAAATTAAACTCATTCAACTAAGGAAAAAAAACATAGAGTAAGATTTTGAATATCTAATTCAAACAACTTAAATTTGATTATCAAATACAATGAATTGTTCACAAACAATTAGCAGATGAAGAATTATTCACTTATTTATTTATTATTTGTATTACCATAGCAACTAGAAACCCCTGCTATGGATCAGAAACTTTGTCCTTGGCACTATACTAGGATTGTCATATTTCTAATGGCTGGTAACTGGATACCTGAGGCCCCACGCCTTACCCCACCTCTTCCCGTGAAGGCCCCACCTCTATTCTGCCTGTTCTCCCCCAAGGCCTTGCCCCCATCATTTGCTCTTCTCCCTCCCTCTTTCACCCCATTACTTGCCGGATTGTCTCAAGGAGCCTGCCTGTGGATAGGAGGTGGCCCCTGCTGAACAGGGGCTGGAGCAGGATAATGACCTGGTGTTACTCCCCGGCCCCGTGGTAGCAGGACCTGTGGTTCAGGTGCCATTTAGAGTTGCCTGGTCCCCTTTTTGACTGGACCCTAAATGGCACCAAGACACAGAAGTAAAAAACTGGACTGTCCAGTTAAAGCCCAGACAGGAGGCAACCCTATACTTTACAAACACAGAACATGGATAGTCTCTGCCCCCCAAGTTCTGCTGTGAATATTTCTGAATTACAAACAAAATTGAGAAAACTACTATCTGTTTCAAGACAAGAAAGGAGGGGAAACTTGTCAAATAAATTATTTATGAATTTGTTGCCCTGTAACACTTCTTTTTATTGCATGCCCACCATTGTTCTGATTTTTCCAATCTTATTCTTCCAGAAGGAATGTTATTTGTTGTTTCCCTAGAAGTTATTTGCCAGAACCTAGTTCAGAGGGTTGAAAACTGAAAGTAATATAGACAAACCATTTTTTGCTTTGTTCTTCTCATCAGTTTGTTTGTAGATGATCTGATATGATCTCAAATACCTGGGTAAATTAAAAAAAAAATAACTTTCTTGTACTCAGCTTTAACTCTGGTGGATCTGAGATGTGTGATCAGTGTCCTAAATGAGGGTGGTAATGTATAACTGAAGTGTAACGTATTTTGATGTCAGTTGAGGAATCTGAATTCATGTGAATCTATATTTTCTGCTGGTGCTATTGAAAAAGTAATGGTGATCTTACTGCATTAGGTTTTGGATGTGTACCAGAAGGATGGGAGTGCATATAGTCTGGTCTCTCAACTCACCTACAATTTCCCCTCTAAGCTGCAGGAACCCTCATCTTAACTGCGCTGGGAGGCTGAAAGGGACAGGGCACTGACATTTGTGATAGATCTGGTCCCCATTTAGCTTAAATTTATCATTCAGTCTTGCTCAGCAAACTGAACAACAGTGGTGTGAGTGAGGGTGCAAATGTTGGTCAGAAATTAATGCAACTTGGTACTCTGATGAAAAATGCTATTGAGTCTCTAATATCCACAAAGCACCTTGCTTTGAAAGGTCTCATTGGAAAGATCTGCAGGTGTATAAACTGCTGTGTACTCAATTCCTCTTATGTGAATGGATAAGTAACTGACCTGGTCAAGTCACAGTTTGGCCCTGTGTTTCCAGGGAGTCCAGGTATACTGTCACTTAATGCTGGCTCTAGCATACATTCCTTATTTAATATGTAGAAACCTCATGAATGATCTAGTTGAATAGCGAGAGACAAGTTAAAACAAAATATCTTTATATAACTAATATCTGTGTTGGCCGTAAGGTGGCAGTGTGACAACTATTTTTAAACACAACAAAAAAGTGGAACTTCTGTGATCACGGAAATACCATTCCTAAACTCTTTTTTCCAGTGCTATGTGAACATTATGTGGCAACATTTCCTGTATTTAGAGAAAACTTCTTTTTAAGTAAACATAAAACAATCTACGTTAATAATGACAAAAAGGCGGAATTTTAGGAAACGAAAAACATGTTTACCGACATTTGAGCCTGAGCAAGAGAGATTCTGCTAAAGTATAGAGAAAATAGGTAAATGGCATGTTAAAGAAGCAGCCCCTATCACCATTAATCAGAACATGGATGATATTTAAGTTGTGACTATAATAATAGAAGGCTTTGGTAGAAAAATAAAAAAGAATGTTCATCCTTTTGTTGAACAATGGAATAATATAATCCTTTCTGATGTTTAGAAAGGATAATTGTATACACAGTCTTGTTGTTTTAAAGTTGTTTTATTTGATTTATGTATAAGGTGTGTGTGTATAATCTTCAAAACAAGACTTTAACACAAAATCTCATCCAAATTTTCCAACCCATCCTGGCACCACATTCATGTGTATACACAATGCTAGGCAGGACAGACAGAACAAAATATGGATTCTTTACTGGCTTACCTTGCATATTAGTCCAGCAACCTCTGCAAAATATGGAATACATCCTCAAAATACAAATCACTGAGGATATTAGCCAGCCCAGCCTCCTCATCTTTTTTCAATGTGTCTAATGTAATTTCTGCAGTATAAATATATACATAATGTGTGTGTATATACCAATCAGCCAGCTCCATACAGATTCTGCAAATACAGATGGAGAGTGAATGAATGATATAAATACCAAATGTACAACTTTATTACAGAGCATGTATCCTTATGAAATCTCTCTTGGCTAATTATCCTTCTAAATATTAAATATTTAACGTAAGGCCATATCTTGCAAAAGGCTGAGCACCATGGCACAATGAACTCCTTTAGACTTCAGATGGAGCTGAAAGCAGTTAAATATCCTACAAGATTAGATTCTTAAGCAATAAATAAAAATGACCACAAGTTTATTTATAAAATTAAACATACTGTTTAGTCTCTCATTAACAAATAACCATTCAGCATTTATTTTGCAGTTTTTAAATCAAATTGTAGCATTTAAAATTTAGTCACATTTGCAGTGGATTTTTTAAATTATTATTTTTGGGGTACACATTTCTTTGTCCCACTGCTTTCCATGAATCGTCCTCATAAAGATGTGGGGGGTCCTGAAAGAAAGAAAGGAAAGGAAGTAAAAAAAATAGAAAGAAAGAAAGAAATCCATTCCTCTAGCCATGACATAATCTATTTCGGTTGTTCTCCAACTTTTTTGTGTATGTGGACCCTTTGAAAATTTCTGAAGATCTTGGCAGACCACTTAATGATCTTTCCAAATCTTGTTTGTACTGTTAGCTGATTATTGTAAAGCACTTTGGATAAAAGCGCTATATAAAAATATTCTTAATAATAATAAACATTTTTGTTCTACAAATAAAAGCCCACAACGCATATTTTAATACCTTTCTAATGTGATGGATGTGCCCTCTTTCCCCTGTTGCGGCAGCCCCCAAACTGGGACTGAGAAGGAGGGGAGTCTCTCCCTCTCTCTCCACCACGGCAGGTCCCAAGCTGGGGCTGGGAAGGGGAGTGGGGGTCTTTTCCCCAACACAGAAGCCACAGAGCTGAGGCTGGGAAGGAGGCCCATCTCTCTCCAGCTGCTGGACCTAGGGAAAGTCACCTCTCTCTTTGGCTGCTGCAGACCTGCACATTAAAATCCCCTCACCACCTCTTTCCCCTACCCCTTATTTCCCCCAAGGTCACCATCTCACTTTACATGGGCCTCTTCTCCAGGGTCCAGGTACCTAATTAGTGGAACCACGCCTGTGCGGCTCCACTAATCAAGTGGCTGGCCCTTCATTCTCTCATATGTGGCCGCCCAGGTACCCACCTTAGAGGGAACTATCCGCAGACCCCTTGCATGGTGCTCGTGAACCACTGGTGGTCTGCGGATCCCAGTTTGAGAACCTCTGATCTATATTTAGGCAGTCAACACAGGCATTTGTATAGAGACTGTAGAATAGTTTCTGTATCCCACTAAGTTGCTGATGGATTATTTAATCTTCCTGAATATATTTTGATTAGTTTTTCTTATGATTGATGCAATGGATTTCAATTCATTTTTATCATCAGTTTGATTGCAGATACCATAATAATAAACAATGTTAATTATTTGGGCCCAAGTGGCTAGCCAAAAATTCAGGGTCTAAGAGATTGCTCCAGTTAGGGGGGGAAATTAGTGATAGCCAGATATTTCTCTGATGCAGTTTTATGTATTTACGAAGAATGTAAATGTAAAAGGCCTATATCTTAATAAAATAAACAATGAAATTTTCCCCACAGTACCGAGAACATTCCCTTCACCCTGCACCTCTCACTCAAAATCCTCTCCTCTCCAAAACCCTTTTTTGTCTCTTCTGCCTTTCCACATAGATGCACACCTACCCAAAACAATACTTATGAATTAGGAAGCAACCTTTATGAGTTTTGCCCAGGCAAGACAATCATGACTTCTTAGTAGATAATATTTCTTTTTGCCTGCAAATTTCCCTCCTAATTGGTTAAACAGAGTAAGGCACCTGCATTCAACTCAATGACATTTGTTTTTTTCTATCTGTTACACAGTAACTTTTTCAAAATGACAACCAATCAGTTTCCAACTTTTAAGAAATGTTGTAGGTATTATAAAAATCAGCCCCACAGAGTGAAAATGTAGTCACTATGGATCCAAAGGATGAGGCACTAATTGTTCACCTTAAATTAGTGCCAGGAGTTGATATGAGGGCTGTGTTAGAGTTAGGGTTCCAAACAGCTTCTTCTCTCTGCTGCACTAAATAGGCAATCTCTTCAACAGATTTTAGCTGAAATCAGATCGCTTGGAAGCCTCACTTCTCCCTCCACAATCCAGGCCAGCTCCTTTCCCACTGTGAGTAGTGTCCCCTCCTATCTGGGCCTCTTCCTCCACTGAGCGAGGACAGGCCCCCTCCATCTGGGCCTCTCACTTCTCCACTCCAGCCTGGCCATTGTCTCCCCACCTCTGTAACCTGGTCACTCAGTATACAGGGTGGACAGGCTTCGGACTTGTGTGGGGTGTAGACCTCTGCCTACAAAAGCAATGATATGTTCAGCCCTCTAGTATTAGATAGGAACAGAGATATATCTTCACCAGGCATTTTTCCTAAAGTTTCCTCAATTTCTTCTTCCTTTTTGAGCCTTTTCTCTTATTCTTTAACCTTTTACTACCATTTAGTCTGTTCTGCCTTTTACTTTATCTACTTTAGATCTACTCTCATCTGTTTCTTTTAAGTCTTCCTTTTTCTGTTCTGTTCTTTATTTAGCTGCACACTTTTCTTCAAGAGGAATTATACTGCCGCTAGAAGAAAGAGATGATGAGACAAGTGCCATAACAAAAAGAAATGTTGGGGGAGGGTAGAAGAGGAAGAATAATAACCCCATACACCTAAGTTGACAAGAAGGGTTCACTAGAGAATTAAACAGCTGTGAGATACTTTTTTTTTTTTTGGTTCTGCCTAGCTTTGGAGAGCTTTTTGGCTTAGTCTTTTAGAGATTCAACTTTCAAAGCTCAATCCTCCGCTCACTGCTAAGCCTTCTATGTTTCCTGTCATCCACATCAAAATAAAAAGGGGTAATGCTTGAGCAATGGAGAATTCTGCTCCAATTAAGGAGGAACTTCTCTTACTATCTATTATAGCAGACATGTTTTTAAAGAAAAATACAAAAGTCCCTTTCTGTTGCAGTGGCCAAAGGAACCAGATATTAAGAAAGCAAACCTTCCTCTTCTATCAACCGCCCCCAAAAGAGATCCCCAGTGACCTTATGTTCTTAATTCCAACATAGTTATGGTTGGAAAAAAATATTTCTGGCAAATAGTAAAATGGTAGCAATGATTAAGGCAAGATTCTAAGAATCTGATCTCCCCCTTGCCTTTCTCTCCATCCAAATTGCAAACAATAAACAATTCCTTTTCCTACTGTAACCCTTCTGCCATGTGGAGTAGGTAGCAAGAAGGGTTGCAGTCAATATCTAGGGGTTCCTCTTAACAATACAAAACAGAACCAGCTCTGGACCTCACACTGTCATGTGAGAGAATTTACCACCACTCCCAGGTGCCTCTAAGAGGCAATGCTTCGCCACCTACAAGCACTGAGTCTGGGTATAACAAAAGAGAAATATTTATTATTAAAAAGGGAAGAGAATCAAACATTAATTTTGGACAACACCACAACCCATTCAAAAGCATGTGACCATAAGCAAACCCAATCCCACAGTGCATTGGGCAGTATGCTTTGTCTCTCAGGGGGAAAGTCCAACACCTCTCCCTTTAACACTCCCCGGTCTTCCGCTTCATCCCACTACCTGTGGGCTGTTCTTGGTTAGCAAAGATCCAGAGTTCAGAGGCGCATTCATAGGGGTTCACCTCCCACCGCAGGAGAGGAGGGGAAATGAAGCAATGCCTCTGCTGCTGCAACTGGCTCACAGCTGCAGTTGCTGGCTGCCATTGGCCACTGTTTCTCTGCAATTGCTGGCTGCAACTGCTTGCAGAGGTTCTGCCACCTAACCCAGCTCTTAGTGAATTCAGCTCTCAGTGATTTCAGCAGGGAGTGGGGGACCTCCTGGCCAGTGCAGTCTCAGTGTTATCTTGCAGTTTGCTCACATGAGGTGTAAGGCTTGTCACCTAGATCTATTCAGCAGTGATGTCACTGTCAGCTCTAGGAATCACCCAGTAGAAACCCCCTCAATAAGGCCATGTTAAGCATAGTTCTCCTGCCATTTACTTGTACAATAAAGTTAACAATATATCATTATCCCTGCATTCTAATACTAGTGTTTTGTAACCCTAAACCAGACAAAAATGATAATTTTGGCAAAGCAGCTCCAACTACTCCACACCTAGGCAGAGTGAGCATGTCTGTTCAAACACGGGCTGCTCCTGAAGTCTGTTTCACCCAGCTAATTACTAGACGTCAGGAGAGAGTTCTTTCAGATCCTGCTTACAATACATAATATATTCTATCCAGGTCAGATACAGTACTAGACATCTCTTCTACCTTTCCTGCATTTCATTTCAGCAGATATGCCCAGACTGTATAGCATATTATTAAAGCTAAGGATCACACACTGGGCAAAATTCCTGCTTGGTTGCAGGTTATTAAAGACCACACAATGACACCACGGAAGAATTAGACCCAGTGTGTCTAGGCAAGGCATAGATGCTGTAAGACGGTGGTGGGCAACCTGAGGCCCATCAGGGTAATCCGCTGGCGGGCTGCGAGACCGTTTGTTTGCATTGACCATCCCGTGTTCTGCAGTTCACCGTTCCCAGCCAGTGGGAGCTGTAGGAAGTGGCACAGACTGCAGGGATGTGCTGGCCGTTGATTCTCGCAGTTCCCATTGGCTGGGAACAGTGAACTGCGGCCAGTGGGAGCTGCGAGCGGCCATTCATATGGGTGGCCAATGTGAACAAATTGTTTTGCAGCCCACTGGCGAATTACCCTGATGGGCCGCAGGTTGCCCACTACGTCTGTGAGAGCTAGTTTGATTACATAGCTCAGATATATTTTTTTTTCATAGAGGAGCATCTGCTCTCGGGTTCTTTGCCTTTCTCTCTTTTTGGACCTCAGTTCAGATATTTTTCTCTCCCTATTTGTAAAGAAATCATAACTTTACAACTCCAGAAATAAGACAAAAGGAAAGAGCCTCTGTTAAGTAATTCATTTTTCAGCATCACAAACTCAGTTTTCCCCTCACCAACCAAAATATACTATTCTACTATGGAGCATAGTGGAATGGGCAAATCAAATGATATTCTCAGTATTATTCAGCAGTGAACTTGCCTCCTTTCTTCCAGCCAGTATTAACATAGTTTAATTATTTTTTCCCCATCTCCCTGTTAGCAATATGTCATAGTTAAAAGCTACCTTGTGGTTAGGCAGTGATGCTGCTAAGTCCACAGTAGCTAAGCTTTCCTGTTTTGTTAGCTTCCCTCACCCCCTTTTGTGATTGCTCAACATTCCATTATCTGTGACTTCAAGGGGTAGGGAAGGAAGAGAAGCACACAATCCATGGTTGGTGTCCCCTAGCATTCCTTGTCCATGGTCCCAGGAGGAGGCGTATAAAGAGACCCATCTTCCTCACCACTGAAAAGATCCATTTTCTCTTGTCCATAATAGGTCCTAGAAAAAGCTCAGTGGCCTTTTACTTCCAAATATCTTTGTGGGAGGTAGAAGTTTCCATCTCCCAGCTAGGCTTTTCATGACTAATCTGACTGGCTCTTTTCTCCCAAAGAATTTGGAGTGCCAACAACATTGATCCACCCACTCCCAACTACTCACTTCAAGGGAACAAGTAGTCTGTTTCCCATCCTACTTTGTAGCACCACTGGTTCTGAGACATTTCTACTGGCCCTTTAGTTCTGGGGATAAGACTAAAGAAGAACATAAGAATGGCTATATCATCTCAGACCAAAGGTCCATCTAGCCCAGTATCCTGTTTTACAATTGCCACTGCCAATTGCTTTGGAGGGAATAAACAGAGCAGGGCAATTTATCGAGTGTCCCATCCCCTGACATCCAGTCCCAGTTTCTGGCAGTTAGCAGTTTAGGGACACAGAGAGCAAGGGGCTTTCTCTTATACATATTGCAGTCTAAAACAGTCATTAGCCCTAGAGTTGAAGGACTAGCAGCAGATATTTCTCAGGTCCTACTGCTGCAGGATTGGAGTATGAAGAATCTGGGTGAAGATGCCTCCAACAGGATTTGTGGTGTGGAGACTAAGCCTGGTTTGTCCGCACTCCAGAGAACAATAAGGTGAGAGGGTTGATGACTCCCCTTCCTCTTTCTGGAGCTCCTATAAAGTAGTTCATCACTTAATACCAAAAGACATTGGTAGAGAAGACTGCTCAGACTAAGGATGTGTCTACACGTAGAACACTACAGTGGCACAGCAGCGCTGCTGTAGCACTTCAGTGTAGGCACTATATAAACCAACAATAGTTCGATGGTAATTTACTTCCTGGAGAGGCCATAGCTATGTCAATGGAAGAATTCTTCCATCGACCTATCATTGTATACATTTGGATTTAGGTCATCTTAACAATGCCACTCAGGGAGTAGATTTTTCACACCCCTGACTGACCCATTTAAACTGACCTAATTTTCTAATGTAAACCTAACCTAAATGAGGGGATATCCAGAGATTGTTGTTCCACAAGGCATCCTGAGAGTCTTGAGTCTGGATAACATTAATCACATTATTTCTCAAATACAAGAATCCTCCTTCTCCCAATCCAAAATATAAAGGCCCTGTGACTCTGGATAATGGGTTATTCATCCAATCCTGAAGTCTTCCGGTAAGAGTAATTATTTTCATGTGCATCAGAGAGACAACTATCAGACTAAAGAAATAAATTACAACAGCTAAATCAAACTGTAAAGGATCTCTATTATTTTTCTTTTTTGACATTTTTTTTAATATATGTTGAAAGAGTGTAAATATTAAAAACAACAATCATCTCCACGTGAATATAATATTAATGTTGACAAGTGGTTTACTTTTATGTTCAGGACACCATATTATGCTTCAGTGGACTAAATGCTATGAGCACATTATCATCATCTAAGGTAATCACATTGAATTTTAATTTTGTTGTGGGACTTCAGTTTGGGATGTTATGGCCACCACATGTTTTGCCTGAGAAGGCTTAATCTGATGATACTGTTATTTAGCATACTATTTCCCATGAGAAAATTAAGCTCAAGCATTTAACTCTGTGGATCTTTGAGAATCTAATGATGCATCCTGAGACTATGCACAAACCAACAGTGCATGGACAGCAATATGTAGCACATCCCATTTTAATTTTCTTTTAAATGTTTAAAAACACTGTCAGTTTAAAAAAAAGTCTGATTTATATTTTTTTCTTTTAAAATTTGTCACTGATACACGTATTTGCAAAATTACAAAAGGCTTATTTGAGAGGGGAGCAAAGGGAATAGAGTGGCTGCTCTCTTGTGCATAGGTTGGATATACTCCTAAAGATTCCATCACATGACATAATCTTTAATTAAATATTATTCTTTAGTTCCTTGAGACTCCAGGCCAGTCTTGGAGGGTTGGCAACCCTACCTTTTCAGGTTACTCACAACCCAGAAAGAGTTGACTCTGTGAGGCTACTGCTGTTGCTCTGCCTGGTGAAGTGGGTAGGCTAGGGCAGTGGGTGGACAGAACCTGGCTCCACACACTTACACCGCTCACAATGTGCCAGCCAGTACAGTTGTATTGGCAGCAGAAGGGAGGTAATCTGTGCTTCCCCTGAAGCAAGAGGGAAGCAAGCATCAAACTGGACCTTAAATCACAATTTGGTCCTCATTTTGCTCTTGTGTCAGGGTTACCATGTGTGGTTCCTTATTCAAAGCAGAGTGCAAGGTGCCAATCTAACCCAGAGGATATGCTGTGATGAGTTTAGTTTAGATAAATCGTTGAAGATTGATCTTAGAAAATTTCATTTTACCAGTAATTTTTCATTACTGGCCTGGATGGAGCTGAGCATGTGTCAGGGATTCTCTATGCCTCAAAAAACACTGCTTCAGCCACCTGATCCTCCTTTGACTTCCTGATGCTGCTGGCAGGCATTTCAGTTTGCAGGTCATTTCTGATTGTGAGGCATACAACAGCACTTTATCAGATATTCATTGATAATATATGTTTTTAAATGTTAAAAAAGACAAAAATCCCACCCTTTTCTCCTTAAAATAATGTTTTATTTACAAATATTTATTTATAGTAGCTTCCCTTTTGTGTTTGGCTTTTGTGTATAGTGTGTCCTGAGGAGAAGAGAATTCTTTTCTGGAGGCCTTGGCTAGCAGCTTGGGAATGGTTTAAACATTGGAAATTAAAGTAATGGCAGATAGAAATGTTAAAATTGTATACATATATATTCACTACACTGTGATTTGACCTTTTGGGTGTCAAGTGATTTTTAGACTCAGGTACAATCACCAAACCAACAAATACACAGGCACATATTTTTTCAGGCTTGGGGCCCAAGTTGTTCTACTGTAAGGACAGGAAGACTTCACAGTAACTCACATCTGTTTTTATGGTCCAGAGCCAGACAGAGTAGTTTTTCCAAGCACCACGGGAGGATGAGGGGGTGAGAGTTGTTGTTTTGTTTTGTTTTCATGTAGGTGACTGAGCTACAGGAAGGATCAGATCATATTTTACTGAACCACAAACTAAAAATGAGAGCTGCAGAAATTATAAAAGTGTTAAAAAACATGACCTATTAAGATAGGGTGACCAGATGTCCCGATTTTTGGATCTTTTTCTTATACAGGCTCCAATTACCCCCCACCCCGTCCTGATTTTTCACACTTGCTGTCTGGTCACACTATATTAGGAAAAGGTTGGAATAATTGGGCATGTTTAGTCTACTGCCAATTCAGTTGAGTAATATGTGTATAAAACTTTTCCCACGTTCCAAACGCAACACAGTTAGTCATAGCTGATCTTCTCTCTGCTTCTTTTCTCTCCTTCACTGACAAAGGTTTCTAGTACTGCCAGATTTTACCCTAATGATTTCTTTCTTTCTTTCTTTCTTTCTTTCTTTCTTTCTTTCTTTCTTTCTTTCTTTCTTTCTTTCTTTTTCTTTCTTTTCTTTTCTTTCCCTTCCTCCTTCCCTCCCAATTACCTACCCACCAACCAACCAGTGCTACTGGTTTGTTTTCTGTATTAAAAAAATAGATTCACCCAACAATCTCTGTACTGAATTGACCAATCATACAACTGAAATAACAAGCTACAAGTTAGGAATACTCGTAGTTTTGATGATGAGCTAATGAGCTGAAATAAGTATAAATCTTGTTGACTATGTATCAACCATTTGTTCAATAATGAACAACTTTGTTACTTTGTGTGTATAAATGGAAATCTTGCAGTAAAGGAGATTGGGAATGCTCCGTCTGCCATGCACCAGGAAGAGGGACAAAGCGGTCTGGGTAGTTTGGGAATAATGCTGTTATCCCTATCTCCTATTCACATCTTAAACAAGCACCACTAACAAAATCCTCAAATATGAAAACTGTGCCCATAGTAAATCTATATAATCGTATGTTCCTGTAGCTGTTACCCTTGTCCTCTTTCTCCCTCATGTTTGTTATAAGAAGTTGTAGCAGATTAATGTAGGGCTAGATTCCACTACCTTTGTTGAGTACTACCTTATTCCATGAGTTGTGCTATTGGTTTTAATAGGACTAGTCACAAATCAAGGTACTACTCTGCATGAGACAGGGTGATGTGTAGGTTGTAAACTCTTCAGAATAGGGACTAAGTCTTCCCATGTGTTTGCAGAGTGCCTAGATCAATGGGGTACCTCTCCTAATTGGTGTCTGAGGGCACTGCTGTAAGACATACTTTTAGAATAAGGACTATTATTATTATTATTATTATTATTATTATTATTATTATTTACATTCCATGTTCTGTATTTAAAAAAAGTGACTGCAATTCTTCAGCATTGTCATGTCACAATACTCAACACCGTGAGGTAGAAAAATGCAAATACTACTTCTGTTGTGAGTTTTGCTCTGTGCCAAAATGTGCATTAACTGTAGTTCACTAACACTGGTGTATAGTTAAAGGAATAAAAGAGAAAAGCTGTGTACAGACTTCTTTGAATTAAATATTAATAAGGTCTTGTACTGGGATAAACTTGTAAGCAGATCAGTGTTAAACCTAAATCCATTCACTTTTTGCATTCTCTTCGTACTCTGTTTCAACACATTTACAAAATTTTGCTCCCTCACAGAATAATTGAATTTATGCTACATCTACATTTAAACCTGGCCTTAATAGGATCTTGTCGTGAGGTCCCAAGACTAAACTGGTGTCATCAGTAATTTCTATTGTTGTTCACTGTCCTGTCATAAACACAGAAGTATGACACATTCCAGGATTAACTGGGCAGTAGATGAAACCTCACCTTAAATCACAATTATCTGGAATAATAGCAACTGAATCTGACAAACATACTTTAGTTATTTTTTTCTTTGCATAAATATTCCTTTTAAGAAAAGAAAAGCCTACATATTTTTGAAGTGGAAAGTTTTCTACACAGATCCACCATTGCTTATGGTGATAAAGGTCTTACTGCATGAATGATCACACTGATTTTAATGGAACTTCAGTGTGAGTTAGGTTGGCAAAATATGGATCTTAATTTAGTACAAATCACATGTATGCTAATAGTAATTTCTATAAGATTCAGAATCACTAATCTGTATCTCTTATATTTACAAGAAATGCTAATTAACAGGTGTCTGTTACCTAGCCACCAACCTTTAAATTCAAATTATCTCTCAAATTCATTTAAAATTGCCTGCCAGTATCTTACTGCCATTGGTCTCATGCTGTTAACTGAGCAAGCTGCTACATCAAATGTAAGACTATTTATTTACATTATAATTACTTGAGATGTCACACCTCTTTGACCATTGTTCATCTTTTCTTGTGGGATGTGTTTTCTTTGTAATGATCTTTAGGGAGAAAAATCTCTCTCTTAGTGAAAAGGAACATTTTATAATCTTAAAAATCCTGGTTTGTATGCTTTATTCATTTCAAGGAAACCCAAATGAAGAGAAAATGGGGCCACTGTAATAACTTGACATCTACACATAGCCAAAAGAGGATTAACTTCAAATCTGATCCCACCTTTAGATTTATGTAACCATACTTTGATGGAAAATATTGAAACGGGGGTTGGGCTTCAGGGAACTATGCAATACATTATTATTTTTTGGCAAATATTGGTCACATTTCTAGTTAGCAAAAAAAGCTCTAACATTGCAGAATCATACATACTATAACTGAATTGACTCACTGGACTGCAGGAATGATTTATTGTCTCTGATTTATTAAAAAACCAAAAACTTGACACTGGAAGAAGACACTGAAGAATGTAAGGTATGATATTTTAATGTAAATTCTTAAAATCATTTGAAGTCAAATGCATGGTTGAATGACAATTTGAGCTTTCACTGATGTTATAGGATTGCCATATTGCAGATCAGTGGTCCAGCTAATCCAATATTCTGTCTCAGCCAGTGGCCAGTATCCAGTCTTTCAGAGGAAGATACAAAAAAACCTGCGTAGGAAGTTATGGGAGTAATATGCCCATAAGGAAGTTTATTCTTAAATCCAATTAATTAGAGGTTGGTTTAGGGCCTGAATCAGGAAGATTTATATCTTTTCCAAAAATGTTTCAAATTCCCCACTATAATAGATCTGGATGTTCTTTATAAATTGTCCTGTCCTTTTCTAATCTAGTCAAATACTTGGTCTCAGTTATATTTTCTGGCAATGAGTTCCACAGGTGATTGAAAAGGTAGGCCTCAAATCTGCATACATTTCTTCATGTCAAAGTCTATTCAAACAAGTGGAATAAGGAGTGCTTTCAAGAGTTAAGGTTGCAGGACCAGATCTGTATTTGCAGTGGAGAAACAATTTTTTTTAATTAACTCATGCATCTGTACTGCCTATTTGAGATATTTCAGGATGAAAGCAGGAGGCAAATCTCCGATGGACTGATTTGAAGAAATCTTTAAGGGAAACTTTGCTGTGTTTTTTCTCTCCTCCAGCTACCTTCCAGAGATGTCTCTTCCCTCCTGTCCCAAGCCAACAGAAAAGGTCTATTTCTTACCTTCATGCAAAATATTTGGTTGCTTGGGTATAAGTAGGTTCCTGAATTCATAAGTTTATGTTGTGAAAGTTCTCTTTCTGAAGAGAAAAAGCTAAAAAGCGTTGAGAACTTGTTTCTGTAACAAACAGTGAAATATTGCAAAACTTTGAAGAATGACTCTAAAATGTGCAGAATTTCTGATATTTCTTGCTTCCAAGATATTATCCAGAGCCAAAGGACATTTATCATAATACATTATATTCCAGTAGAAGAAATTAGTGTCTCCAGATCTGAATGAGTTAATTTTATACCATTCTTCAGTTATGTAAATGACACAAAATGTAGTGCCACTTCTATTCTTATTACAATCGTGAGGCTGTCACTATAATTGATTAATTTTGTGCTATTCTCTCCCTGTGATCTCTTTGTCACAAGAATAAGCTATCACAGAATTTTAATGCTTGGTACATTTTAGTTTCCATAATATATTCTGATTCTCATTCTAGTGACAAAGGTTGGCACAAAATCAGACCATATTCATAACAAAGGCTGCAAAAATAAAGCAGAAAGCTATATAGAATCCATCTTCATGACAATCTCAGAACAAAGAGAACAGAAATATCACAAAACAAAACTCTGTGTTCTTGTGGCAATCTTAGTATTGTAATCTTACAATACTCCAAAATGCATTTCTGAACCTTTTAGATCAGATATGTTAAGCTCATTTTGCAATACAGGGGCCATTCACAATATTTTAAAAGTATGTCACTGGCAAGTGGCAAATAATTTAGTCTCCAAATGGGATTTGCCTGAAACAGTTGTAGTCTAATGGAAAATGCCATCTGGCATCGGATTCCTAAATGTGCCTTTCTGTGATTGGAGGGGAAAAAAATGGATGTTTTAGTAGGACCTATACAATTATTAGTGTTCATTTGTATGCCCTTTGCTGGGGCAGTTAACTAACAAACACTTAGCACAGGTACACTCTAAGGAGACCACAATACACGTCCAAGTGAAATGGCTACTTCCTGAGTGAGAGAATGATTAAAATTTTTCATATCTAACTTTATTGGTAGCAACTGTATTAATTAACCATCAGTTAAAAAGTTAACCATCTAAATTAACCATCTAAAAGTTCCGCCACTATAAAGATAGAATAAGCCAACACCAGATCAATCTCACTAAATTCTCAAGTCCTGTGGTCTGAAGTGAGCCATGATCCATACTCGGCACCAGTTACATCTCTCACTCTGATATTGGCTTTCCATTTAATGTCCAGAGTTATACAAATCACTGTTGAAAACAAAACTAATGCTAGCACACAAACAGATAGGTAAACAAATCTGGTTGTATTGGACTTTCTTGTCAAAACAAGAGGGAAAATAATCTGTTTGACAGACTGGTAAGAAGGTAATTGGTAGGAGAAAGTATTTTCAGGTTTATTAATGAAGATTAAACATCATACATAAAAATGTGTCTATTTAATGGTCAGATTGTATTTCAATTATACTTCTCATTTTCAGTGGTTTATGATTCTGCAATACAATTTTACTCTAGGTTCACACTTGGCTTCAAACTCAGTTTTAACCCTAGTGCAAATACATTTTACATATATTTGTATTCTAAGTGCAGTAAGAAGAAGAATCTGGTTTTTAAAATCATAAGTATTATTTTTTCTCTGTTAACAATGCAGCTTTAGAAAGGAAAGTAATATATAACACACACACACACACACACAGCTACCCCATGTGACCTATACTATCCACTAGTGGCCTGCTTGGAGCTAGCACTGATTGTCATACAATTCAGGACATTTTGGACAAAACTGAAACCCCAAATGTTGCGAATGACAGTCAGCAAATTACATTTATATAATGCTTTTTTGAGGGGGAGGGATGTCTATTTGTCAAAAGCATTTTCTGGCTCTGTTTCCCCTTGGAAGTAGTTCTAAGCTGTTTCGAAGCTCTGCTAAGTAGCAGTTATAAGTAATCTTCTGACTTTTTCTGGTCTTAATTAGGAGTTTGAGCTTCTGTGCCTTCTCCATAGAGAGATGGATATTGAGAGAGGTCCTTGACCACTTATTGGAACGAATTAATAGGTGTAGGTCGGTGGCCAATCTATGGGAAGTAAAGGGGGAAATGTGCCCCAGTAGGAATCCTAACTTCACAGATGCATTCGTTGTTCCTATTACGCTTGGAGAGTAGTGGCAGAAGAAACAGTCTGGCATACTGCCCCAATGGTTCCTAACCACCAAAACTGAGAAATGTAGAGGAAGACTTACTGCAGCCTTTTGTCCTCAGCCAACATAGGGGTATGAGAAGCAAGCACTACAACCAAAGTAAATGAATTCTGAATCTAGTACGTTCAAATATCCCCTTTCCCAAACACTGACATTTGGGATCCATGCAATACACATCCGTCAGTGGTGTATACACATTAAAACATTAATTACGCAGTCTAAACACCCAAAATGATGTCAGTCTGGGTCCCAGGCTAAAAAATGTCCTCCAATGAGGAATGCAAAAAACTCTCCTGAATGCCAACTAATACACAATGTTTTGGGATTTGAATCAAGGGAAACCAAATCTCTTAACATGAGAAACAAAACTGATATTCAAAAACAAAAAGTAAAGAAAAGTATTCTCACATCCATGAACTAGAAGTGTTTCAGCAGAGCCCATACTATTAGCTCCTTAAAATTTTGGCCAATGGGATCCAAACCCCCAAATAAATCCGTTTTACTCTGTATAAGGCTTATACAGCAGGGGTTCTCAAACTTTGTGAGTTCGTGACCCCTTTCTTCTGCTCTGCTCAGTCCCATGGGTATGTCCACCAAAATGCCGCCGAATTGAACACTCCTGGTTTCAGCAGCATTTCGGCGGACACGCAACACCTCTCTGTGTGTCTGCCGAAATACCACTGAAAATGGAAGCGTTCCACTCAGCGGCTTTTTGGCGGACGCACTCTGGCATTTGGAGCCTCTGAAGAAATGCTGCCAAATGAAACATGGGCTTGTGACCCCCCGGGAATCGCCCCACAACCCCGTGGGGGGGTCGCAACCTACAGTTTGAGAACCATACAGAGTAAACTCATAAACTGTCCACTCTCTGTAACACTGATAGAGAGAGATGCACAGCTGTTTGCTCCCCCAGGTATTAATCACTTACTCTGGATTAATTAATAAACAAAAGTAATGTTATTAAGTATAAAAAGTAGGATTTAAATGATTTCAAGTAATAACAGATAGAACAAAACAAGTTACCAAGCAAAATAAAGCAAAGTCTAAGCCCTAATACATTAAGAAACTGATTATATATAACAGCTGACCCTCAGAAATGTTCCAATAAACTTTTTTCACAGACTAAACTCTTTCCTAGTCTGGGCCAGTCCTTTCCCCTTGTTAGTTTCCATAGACATCTTAAGTGGAAAACAGAGACTTTCTCATGACTGCCACCTCCTTTGTTCTGTTCCAAACCCTTTCATAGCTTTGGTACAAGCTTTTGTCTCTCTGGATCCCCCCCACCTCCTAAATAGAAGCACCAGATTTAAGATGGATTCCAGTATCAGGTGACATGATCACATGTCCTATAGACTGCAGCCTCCATTCTTCCTGGGCTGGCCCACACATAGACAGGAAGGTATGTAAGTAAACAGAGCCATTTACAACCAATTGTTTTAATCAGTGGGAACCATGAAGATTCCAAACAACTATTAATGGCGCACACATTGCATAATTACAATAGGACCTCAGACTTATACTTCATATTGTTAGCTTCAGATACAAGAATGATACATACATACAAATAGGAGGAATATATTCCATAGGTTATAACCTTTGTATGGTACCTTACAAGAGACCTTTGAATAAAGCATATTCCAGTTGCATCATATTCACACTCATGAGCATACTTCCACAAAACACATTGAGTGCAATGTCAGCGCATCCTCCACACAGAAGAGAAGAAAGGGAGATTGAGGCAGGGAGAGAGCAAGAAAAGTAAAGCAAACCTTGTGATCTGAAAGGAGACACAAGCAACACTTGACATCCAGGTTTAAGTATTCTTGGTACCCATTTTTCAAAACAGGCATAAGAATCCAATTCTTTCCCTTCAGGCAGAAATAGGATGCTAAAATTCTGTACACACACCATAATTTCTCAGCTCTGTGTTTTACTGGTAAATGTTTATTTTCTTTGCTGGTAACAGCATTTATATTCCATGTATGCCTACGCTTTCTCTGGTGATCTTTTAATTTGTTAACAAGTTTTGCTATTCCTTTAAAAGAAGGACTTTCATAGTAGGAAGAAAACATTAAAATCATAATTTCTATACATAATTTTCTACTTCATTTTCATGTTTTGCTACCATATGATTTCTAACTATATTTGTTAATTTAATTCCTAAAGTTATTTGGCCTGCATTTTCAATAGTGATTTGGGCTTCATCTATTTTTTAATGTGTAAATACAGACACCCAAAAGATTGTTAGAAAGCACTGATTTCATAAGATAAGGTCACTTGAAGGACTATCAAATTGGTTACCAACAAACTGAACATCTAATGTCAATAGTAATTTTTGGAAATTTAGGCTGTTTTTATTTTAACAAGGGCTGCCTACCTTTTATGTACTTCCACTATTTCATTGTGCAGTGCTAAAATTGCCCTCTCCATTATTTCTATGGCATTGCTAACCACATACGATATCCTAAAACCAAGACTGTGAAAAATGTAGACTCAGAAAAGATAAGCTGGCTTTTTACCTTTGTTTAAAGACAAATATTTGTTCAGATCAAAGAAAACATGGGAAAGTGTTTATGAAGTACACTTATTTTGTTTAAATAAATACTTTCATTTTTCAAGTTTAATTTACTCTGAAAGCCTCTTGTCATTCCCCCCTCTCCCACACCCTTTCAAGTAATATCTTATCCTTGGCAGAAGAGGCAGTTAATCAAATTTTGTCATCTAGATTGTCTGTAGTATCCAAAAGTGATCACACTTTGAAATTAAGATAGAAACCAGCCTTTCTGGAAACATTACAGAAGACTTAAAAAAGGTGTCAAAGAAATGAGAGACTGGTGGTGATTCCATTTTTGGCACTGGATAATTATAACGGTTCTTGTAAACCCTACAAAAGGAAGAAACCTCTGAAATCCCAAACTACCAAACCTTTGTCCAACCTGTCAGCCTTAAGCTCCCAAAGAAAGGAAACTCAGAGTTAAACATCATTAAAGCATTCTCACATTTTTATAGAGAGTTGTTTTTGTAGTTATCAATTTGTTGTGCAATCCTGTGACTTAAAATGGATATTTTCTTTGTAGTACATGCAAATAAAATACAGGACCAGGACATTTTTTTAAAACTGTTTTCGGTCATTTTACTGAAATTCTTCACTCGTCATTTTGTCTTTTGTGAGTGAATCTGATCCAATATTAATGCAAATTACATTGTCATGTTTTGTGGTTTTTCTACAGTTATCACTCAGCTGTAACCTAAATTTGTAGATTTTATTTTATCACTAATGGATTTGCAGCTAACCTATGGCTCCAGTCGTGACCAGTTGCCTTCAGTATCACTTGTGTATGCATTGAGCTGATAAGTACTGCGGTTCATTTTCCTCTTGGCCAAGCACAGGTTTTTTTTAAAAAAAGAGGAGAGAGAGTGGGGGAAAAAACCCTCAGACTAATAATTACCTTAGTCTGATGAGAATGGCAAAATATACTTGATTGCTTTATAACCTTCTGTACAGTGTAACAAAATGTGGCTGCTTTAGGAAAAAATGTGCAATAGCTTTCTTGTCTTTTTAATGTTTATTTCACTGAATTTCTCCAAACTGTGTTTCAGTCAGCATTATCAGTGTGATAATGTTATAATTGAAGGGCAAATCTTGGTCTAATTATGGATTCCTTCCCACATCAAAATGACTGTCCTTAATATTCTCAGTGTCATAGTTTAATATACATTTTAATTTGTTAGTTCATCAGTATGAACTGAGTATCCTAGTACATAAAGTATTATTCGTCATGACTCAGTAGTCTAACAAATCTTGTTGAAAGGTGAAGTGATTAGTGAAAAGAAAAGGAAGATTTCAGCCTTATGAAATAAATTTTATATGCAAGAGTATATGTCTCACATAGG
This sequence comes from Dermatemys mawii, assembly GCA_007922305.1. NCBI lineage: Eukaryota > Metazoa > Chordata > Testudines > Dermatemydidae > Dermatemys > Dermatemys mawii. The sequence goes on along the minus strand of ML677339.1, from coordinate 24,011,939 downwards.
AACCTCAGTAAAGATTTTATTTTTCTGATATATTTTGTTTGGTGCTCATAAGGTGTTGGCTATTCCTTTTTCTGAAACAGGAAGAGATGTCTTACCCTGCTGGGGGAAAGAATGTCATGGCTGTTGTTGAAAATCTGTCACTGTGCTTGATGCTGTACTGATGTATTGTAAACAGTGAAACAACTCCTGCCCTGATGAAGTTGTACTTCAATTAAATTCTGAGTGTACAGACCTGACATATATATGAATTATTAGATGTGTGGGCACAGAAACCAGAGAAATCCTATCCACTCAAAGAGGCTATTTTAATATACATCTTCCCATATTTATACACAGTTTGTGTCATAGGAATTTGTCATTTTTCTGCTTCCTTAAAATTTAATACAGCTTAAAAAATAATTTACAAAACAGAATAAATAATCCAAACTAGAAGCAGGGTTTGTTGATATGGGACTGATGAAACTGAAGCAAGACTCTCCTATGGAGAAGCATGTCTTTATGAATCTCACTTGGTTTGCAGTACATTCACCTCCATAATTTTCTCAGCATTCTGCAATAAGAGTATGCCTGTAACCCATACACACATATATTGAAAAGTTTTTGAGTGTTATAGACCTTCTCTGTGTAACTCATCAAACTAGTGAGGACCATTTTAAACTAGGTTCAGACTGGGCAGGTGACAAAAGCCCACAGATAGGTGTAAAAGAAAAGGTGGGCGAACATTAAGAGGGGGTTAGATGTTGGGGGAGGCATGGAAAATTACAACAGTGTCATAGCAGCAACAAGGGGGAAATCAGTGGAGAAATGTGCTCAACCTCTTCCATGTCCATACACAAATACCAGGAGTATGGGGAATAACAGGAAGAACTGAAGGATTAGTACATAAGCAAAATTATGATTTAATTGGCATCACAAAGATTTGTTGGGATAAATTTCATGACTGAAATATTGGTATAGAGGGGTATAGCTTGTTCAGAAAGCACAGGTAGAATAAAAAAGGAGGAGGTGTTGCATTATACATCAAGAATATATATACTTCTTCTGAAGTCCAGAAGGAGGTTTGAGGCAATTGAAAGTCTCTTGGTAAAGATAAAAGGTAAAAAATAGGGGTGGTGTTATGCAGGTACCTAATGTTGACCATACAAACAGGAAAAGAAGGTGGATGAGGCACATCTAGAAAAAATAACAGAAATATCCAAAACACAAGACCTGATAATAGGGGGGATTTTAACTAGTGAAACATCTGTTGGAAAAATAATATGGCAAAATAGAAAATGTCCTGTAAATTCTTGGAATGTATTGGCAACAGCTCTTTTGTTTCAAAAAGTGGAGAAAGTAACCAGTGGGTCAACAATTTTAGAGTTGATTGTGACCAACAGGGAGGAATTAATAGTGAATCTGAAGGTCAAAGGCAATTTGGATGAATGTGATTGTAAAATTATAAGATTTACTGATTCTAAAGAATGGAAAGAGTGAGAGTGGCAGAATAAGGACAATGGACTTCAGAAAAGCAGAATTTAGAAAACTCAGAGAACTGATACTTTGGATGACAGGATTAGAATTCAAAATGACCTTGACAAATTGGAGAATTGGTCTGATTTCAAGGAGATGAAATTCAATAAAGACAAGTGCCAGGTACTAGACTTAAGAAGGAAAAATCAAACACACAGCTAGAAAATTGGGAAGAATTGACTTGGTGATAAGATTGCTGGAAAGGACCTGCGGATTATACTGGATCACAGTGTGAATATGAGTCAACAATGTGAAGCAGTTGTGAAAAAGGAGTGTCTGCACTGTACTCATGGGTTGATGATTTTGCACAATTGACTTTCATGTTTGTTTATATCAAATACAAATGCAACTGTGTCCTTAGGTCTCTTAAATTCAAGATCTAGGATAATCAAGCACACCTCCAGCAATACTAAACCTCCCAAAAGAGATGTGATGACAGTGGGGCTATAGCCCTGCTGCCTTCTTAATGCATCCAAAAGCAGAGTTAGGCTACTGTGGGGAAAATTCACTCTTTAAAGGGTTCTGGGATATAGTCCCACAGGATCCTCAGAAGCTTCTGACTCAGTCATCCAAAGTGCTTCTGGGAAATCCTGAGGATGCACAGCTCCTGCTCAGTCCCTACTCCCTTTCTCCTTCTGATGCTGCCTGTAACTTAAAAGGCACAATATAGCTCCTAAACTAAAATCATTGCTACATATAGGTATCATCTCAATGTGTACTGAAAATTCAGGGACCTTATGAGTGGAACTTGGCAGCTGTTTAACAGTGAACAGTAACACTACACATCAGTTTAGGACAGTGAAAAAAAACATTGTATCTAATTGAAACTGCAGAAGAAATCCTGGTATATAGAATGTAATTACACAAGCTGGAATGGATCCAAGACACTTAGGTTGGCAGACATTACTTTTTTTAAAAAAAGAAAGGAACACGTCAGGGAATGTGCCATGGTGTAACTAGTGATCAGCACCTCATTTATATGTAGCCTCATGGGGTAAAGTATTTTTACCCCAAAATATAAGTGAGAAGAGTTTAGTTATTTGAATGGATAACGGTAAATTTGTAAAGTAATACTGGACATGCATTTCAAATAAGTCATGACTGGAGTGCTGTGTACTGGAAGTAAATAGCAGTTAAGGATAGATTGTAAAATGTACTTCCATTATTATTTCTTTGTTTGAAATAGTTCTATTGACATTTGTTTTATTGTTGGATGAGGTTTTTTGTGATGTTTGGTTTGATTTTTGTAGAGCAAAAAATCATAGAAAGCCCCCATATGCGTTGTCCTTGTTTTGAAATATTGGAATTATATACCTCACAAATAAGCATGGACTGATGGGACAGATAGGCTCTACACTGACAACGAATGAGTTAATGAAAGCCTGCAGACCCAACTGGCCCTGCTCTGCTACATTTAGAGCAAATGTGTGTCATGGAAAGGCAAATTAAAAGGAGGGAAAGTTAGCCCAATTCAGGGCTGTCCAGGAAGGAAAACAGAGCTCTGCTAGAAGGCATGGCCAGACCCTGGAGGTTTTGTGAAGTATGGACTGTGTAACAACAAGCCCTCAATAGAAGGGTAGAATTCTTCCCTTTCCCAGGCTTCAGCAGAGGACCCTGTTAGAATTGTTGTTTATTTTGTTCCTGATTTCTTTTGGACTATAACACCCTGGTAGGGGAAGGACTAAATTATGCCTTGGATGGAAGGCCAAAGCACTGTTTTGTTGGACCTTACAGAGAGTGCGACCTTCTGGAGAAGTACTGTGTCTGAGTGAGTCGTGCCCTTGCGGGCCACAAGTGGGCACTGCAGTGACAGCCTGCTCACACTTGGTGGAATATGCAGGCCCAGCCCCAGCCCCTAAGAAGGGAGCAGATCAGGCTTGAACAGACACACTCACAAAGCAGCACCATGGATATGCAGCAACTCCAGGACCTGCACTGAGACCTTTAGTATGTGCTTGGAGACATACAACTTTATCCCAGCTGTAGATTCAGCTAACTGGGGTGGGGGGTATATATAATGTCCCTAATTATTAGTGTTGCTGCATCTCAAGCCTATCTGTCATGGAAGGCTGCGATTATGGGACCTGTTAAAAAGTTTTTGGAACCTTCAGGGAACACAGAAGCCCTGAAACCAGCTTTCCTGAGCTAGAGGATCAGGCCCAGTAGACCTTGTCAGTGTAAGAGGATAGTTGTAAGAAGCTGTGTAGATGGTCAGGCCTACTGCTTGAAGCAATGGTGGTCAGGCCTTGTGGTCGACACAGCAGCAGTCATGCCTGGTGTTTGGGCTGGAGATGAGAACCAGTTGCCAGGTCAGTAATCAAGAATGGGGTTGGAAAAGGGCTGAAGCAGAAGCAGACACAGGCTGGGGCTGGGACTAGAGCTGGAACAGGAGCAGGAGCAGTCTGTCAGAACTATCAATCGGTGTTGGATACTTCCAACAAGATAGAAACTTTGAGCAGATTGGAATGGCTGCTCTCATTGGGAGCCTGTAACTCTGGCCTTGGGGATCACCTGGTTGGATCTGAACCTGTGGATTGGCTGAACCTTGGTTGATTGAGATGGAGCCCTCAAGTAACCAGGCTCAGGGATGACTCATCAGGCTCAGACTGAGGGATGACTTATCAGATTCAGGGGATGACTCATTGCAGTAGCAGAGTTGGATGAGGGAAGTTCCAGGTAGTCAGATGCTTCTTTGGTACCATGGCCTCTCCCAAAACGGGGGGTGCCCCCTTTCCCTAATCTGATATCCTGACCAGGTTCTCTAACTTTGTTGAAGAGCAAAAGAGAAATGAGAATTTAAAGTGGGCCTATGCACAGGTGCAAGGTGAGCCATTATTAATGAGAAGATAGTTGACCCACAGCAAGCTGAGATATTTCCTCACCAAGAGCAATTGCACTGTCTGGGGAAAGACTGCCAAACCAGGGAGATCTGAACCTAAATCCTGGTTCCCCAACCCTACCCAAGGGAAATCTTGCACTTGGCCCATGCGACATTTGTTAGGTATCTGGAAAGAAAAAAAATCCTAGTTTGGTTCATGGCCTGTTTTTTCTGGGTATAAGAAGGTCCCAAAATTCTGTGCCTCTTGCCCAAATTGTCTGATTGACCTGGATTAGCGACTTAATCCGTCTGTTGTTATATTGAGTTATTGGGCATTCCTCTGTTAATGTATTGGTTTAAGTTAATGGGAGGCAGGTGTCAAAAAATAATGGCAGAATTATTTCAGTAGTAGATACTACTTTCAGGTTCCAGCCATCGTTGCACTGTTGTTTTGTCCAGAGAGAACTAAATGGTTAAATAGACACTCTGGAAAGTGAGAGAGTGTGTAGTTGTCAATGAGATGTTCCTGAAGAGAACACACTGACAGAGAGAATTATGGGGACAGGTTGTACAGGAAAGTCTGAAGCAGCTGGGCCTCCCCAGATTTCCATGGGACAGTAATCCTTAGTGAAGACAGAGATGCATATAAATTCTATATGCTTTTAAGATCTTTTTCTCTGAAATCCCTTGGTTCTAAATAAACAACACTTTTCTTCAACAAGGATGTCTGGTTACTATATACCATTGGTCATATCTCCTGAAAGGAACTGAACTTCTGGTATTGACCCTAACTTGAGCTCGTGACATAATCATAGTTCATACAGAGGATATCAGTGCAAAACCCAGTCTGAGAGTGGGAAAATCACGTGATTCCATCCCCAGAGACAGAAAGAGGTAATGGCTTGAGGCCTGAGACCTAAAAGGGGGTATACTCAAAGAGACTAATAGGTATCAAAGGTATAGTTAGCCTGGGAATTGTGACAAAGATAAACAATGAATTCACAATACTGGAAAGTAAAAAATGAAATAAGGAGCTTAAATTTGGTTAGTTGCTTAACAGTGCTCTTGTTGTGTGTGCTCTTTTCAGGAAGACTACAGTAGGTTCATGTGAAGGACAAACACAAAATGAAACTCATAGGGAAAAATGCCCTCAAGTGAATTCATAGAGATAACTATGTTATCAGTAGAGATGTGCCTGTGTTAATTCTGTGAATTACATGACTTGCACAGACAAGATTATCTCTGGGAGAAATTTAAAAGGAGCAGCAGACAAATACTACCTTGCCATTCATGTAATCTATTGATGGTACAGTGGGGTGACATGTTTAATGTCAGTATTTTAGGCTGATAATATTGCGCCTTCACCATTTATCACTCAGAGGTGGAATTCAGCTGCCAGAACTAATACAGACCACTTAGATGTATTCTGACCCCACCATCCTGGGAGGTACTGATGTTCTTTTATGAGCTAATAGGAGTCAGCTCAGGCATAATTCCAACACTATTGTCACTGCAAGTTAACATAGTTGCTCTCATTGGTTACAGTAGTAGCTTGCAGCACTCTTGATAGAGGCGTAAAATTAAGAGATATTAGGAGTACAGTAAAGTAGCACTTTTTATTTTTAAAGAGTTATTGTGTTTATAAATTCAGATATTGTGAATATGAGCTCACTTTTATTATCATATACATGCAAACCTATAAAGAGCCCCATGTAAGCGTTATTATGCAGCTGCACAATTATCCTTCTTTTATTTGCTGCCTAATTGTGCTGCACAATCTAATTTTTAATAACAAAAAAGATTTTTTGCCTATGACTGTGAAGATAATCTTCAGAAAATTAAACAAGTGTAAACCGACATAGCGATATGAGTCCAAATCTGCAGACAGCTTGAAACAGTAGCCCCCATTCATTTCTGAGCTGTTAACTTTGAAGTCTGCACTTGAAAGTTGATATTTTAAAATCAAAATTGTTAACATTGTTAAATGTAACCAAAATCTCAATCTAACACACTTCTCCATTGTTCCTGTATATAATGGCAAATATTGGAGTGGGTGCAATTGGATAACTAGTTACTGTCAAGAGTTGCTGGGGAGGGAAACAGGAATTAAAATACTTCTCTTCCCATATTTAAAGTCACAAGAAGCACAGTGGGAAAGCATTTTTAGGTCTACTGAATGTTACCTTTGATTATTGATTTAGATTTTATGATGAATGTTCCTTTGATATATGATTTATGTGATAAAGTGATGTTAAGACTGCCCCTACAGTTCCCTAATGAGCCTTTGTAGTGAGTGATTGCTATTACCAGAAGAATCTTCTGTGACTTGCTCTTCGTTTATCCACATGCCTTATATATTATTTTTACTGGTTGGAACTATCTTAGCAAAGGTGGAAAATGGAGGAGACCAATTTCTGCTTTCTTCAGGTTTTCATAACATGTCCATCAGCCGTTGCCTGATTTTGTTCTAACATCCTTTATATAAAAAAACTATATAAGTTTTTGAATATTGAATATTTTGGGGAATGTATTGTAATTAATAATACATGGTTAAAGAGTCAGTATAAAGAATATTTGTTGGTTATATTACCACATAACTAGTCAGTTGCTTTTGACATAGCAGTTGTTTAGTGAATAGATGTTTATGAACATGTAATGCACTGTGCATGGAAGTGATTAATTTGAGTTCTAATTCTACTCTAAGCCAAATACTATTTAAAGGAACAAATTCAGCTTTTGGATATAATACAGAAACTTAATTCCCAGTGAAGTCAGTTTACAGTTTTGAGTTCATGTTGACATTATGGCTTGTATCTCAGGACAGTGTTTGATCCAATATATCTTATTTTTTTTCTAGAATATGACTAAATGTGCATGTGGATATACAGCATTGAAAATATTACCTTTCTTTCCTTCTTCTATTAATATTCATTATGCAAGTGTTTGTAAGTTTTTGTCTTAGTTTGTTGGCTGGTGCCATTTAATTCTCAGCTCTCAGAAAGATTTTAATATTCAAAATATTCTCTAGTTAACTCCCCCTACCCTGAGCCTCCTTGCTTTTTCACTGTGTATATTTGCCTTTAATTGACAAGCTGTTCTGAGGAATTAAGTATTCCCTTGGTGACTGGCCTTTGTAAAGAAGATGATCCTTGAAGGCAATCCACAAACTGAAACACAGTATGTTTTCTTAGTATGTAATACCTAATAAATCAATACCAGGCAACCATTCTTGCTTTAAAGGTTAAATACTTTAAGCCTTTTGATAGTAATGGATATATTTTCAAGAGAGGTTTAATATTAATAGTTTTTTAGTCCATTTTACTAACATTTGATTTAGACAGTAAATATTACATATTACCGAGTAACACCTTTCTGCTTGTGCATATAAGTGCACAATACTCAGATCTGATTTGAAGACTCCTAGCTGCCACTTTATTAAGTAATTACATTCTGTAAATACATCTCACTTTTGCCCACTGGCCTTAAGTCTGTGGAAACACATTTGTGCCTCCATCATCAGTAGATGCAGTACCCCAGACCATATGTGATGACAGAAAAAATGAGCGTTAAATAATAAAGGGAGGGTCACTGATTCAGAGCAATCTGGATTGCTTGGTAAGCTGGTGTAAATGAACAATATTCATTTTAATATGGATAAATATAAATGTGTACATTAAGGAACAAAAAATGTAGAACATATTTACAGGATGAGGGATTCCCATCCTGGGAAGCAGTGACTCAGAACAAGATTTGGGGGTCATGGTAGAGAATCAGCTGAACATGAGCTCCCAGTGTGATGCTGTGACCTAAAGAGCTAATGCCATCCTGGAATGCATAAAGAAGGGAATCTTGAGTAGGAGTAGAGATGTTATTTTACCTTTATATTTGAGCACTACTTGAATACTGTGTCCAGCTCTGGTGCCCACAAATCAAGAAGGATGTTGAAAAATTGGAGAGAGTTCACAGAAGAGCTGTAAGAATGACTAAAGGATTAGAAAACACCTTATAGTGATAGATGCACGGAGCTCAATGTATTTAATTTAACAAAGAATGTTAAGGGGTGGCTTGATTACAGTTTAGAAGTATCTATATGGGGAACAAATATTTAATCAGAGCCTCTTCAGTCTGGTGGAAAGGGTATAACGAAATCCAATGGAAGTTGGCTGGAAGTTGAAGATAGACAAATCCAAAATGGAAACAAGGCGTTACTTTTTAATGATGAGAGTAATTAGCTATTGGAATGATTTACTAAGGATTATGGTGGATTCGCCATAGCTGAAAATTTTAAAATCTAGATTGGATTTTTTTTCTAAAAGATCTGCTCTAGGAATTATTTGGGGGATGTTCTTATGTCCTGTGTTATACAGAAGTCAAGATTAAGTGATCACAATGAAATCCCCCACTAACCTCAGTTCCGTGGGAAGAACATTTGATGAAAACACCTCATCCACTGTGTCTATTATAAAAATCCCATGATAACTACTGATTTCACAAATATTTGTCTAGCCGTGCCACCACTTCTTCAAATCTGGAAGAAGTGTGGAATGGTGATTTTCAAAGGTATTTTGGTATCTAAAAAGCAGATAATCACACAGTGGGATTTGTAAAAGCAACTAGGTGCCTAACTCATACATAGAACAAAATGGCCAGTAAACTGAAACTTGACACCCAAATCTGGTGGGACACATTTGTAAAAATGCATTTTAAACCCTAACAAAAACAGGGAAAACATTCTATTTTCCCTGTACACAATCTCTAAGAAAAATGCTTGTTTCGTTTGTTTTTTTTTTAACTTTTCAGTCAGTTACTGCATGTAAGCTGCATTGCTGATTTTCCAGCAATTGGAAATGGGCACACAATGTGCTTTCAGTAAGTCAAATAATGCAGAAAATTCTCCAAAAACATATTTCTTTCAACAAACATGGCACTTAAAACTATGAAGGGAGGGGTGTGTGACAGAGATCCTCTTACCTTAATAGTAGTCACGTTCTGAACTTTCTTATTCCCATGCAATCCTATCAATGTCAGCTGGGGCAAAATTTGGCCCTGGATCTTTTGATATTTTGCCCAGTGACAGTATTATTCTGTTAGGGGGAAAAAAAGAGGAATTAACAAGTGTAAACTTAGGGTAAAAACATTGAAATATGCATAAGACCCAATTTTTAAAAGGCATTTAGGCATTGCTCTGCTCAGTGTTGCAACACCTAAATGATTTAGGACCATAAATCTCATTTTGAAAAGTGATTTTCTATGAGATCAGGAGCTTAAGGAACACAAATCTCTTTGAAAATCGCTGTTGAAAATAAGATGCTCCCAAATCATGTAGTCACTGCAATGCTGAGTGAAGCAATGCCTAAATACCTATAAAAATATGGGCATAAGTGACTTAGGAGCCCAAATGCCTTTGACTACAATAAGACTTCGCATCCTAGGGCACTCAGGTGCTATTGGAAAATGTACCCTTAGGCCTGGTCTATACTATTCTGTAAAGTCGAATTTGTCCACATTAAATCGACCCTTCCACTTTGCGGTCCTCACTATGATGCCATTTAGGTCGACCTAAAAGGGTCTTTAAAACAATTTCCGAACTGCTGTCTGACAAGGGGAATAGCACTGAAATCGACGTTTCCGGGTCGAACCAGCGTTAGTGAGGATACAGTTCAACGTTACTGGCCTCTGGGGGCTATCCCACAGTGCTCCAGTGTGACTGCTCTGGACAGCACTCTGAACACTGATGCACTGGGCAGTTAGACAGGAAGAGCCCAGGAACTTTTGAATCTCACTTCCTCTTTGGACAGTGTGGCAAGATCTCCCTGCATAAATCACCATGCAGTCCCAGAATCGAAAAAGGGCCCCAGCATGGACCACAAGGGAGGTGCTGGATCTGATCTGCCATATGGGGAGACGAATCTGTGCTGGCAGAACTGCAATCCAAAAAAAGAAATGCCAAAACGTATGCCAAAATCTCCAAGGGCCTGATGGAGAGAGGCCACAGCAGGGATGCACAACAGTGCTGTGTTAAAATTAAGGAATTGAGGCAAGGCTATCAGAAAACCAAAGAAGCCAACGGATGGTCCGAGTCACAGCCCAAGACCTGCCACTTCTACACTGAGCTGCATGCCATTCTAGGGGGGTGCGCCACAACTACCCCATCTGTGTCTGTGGACTCTACCTATGGGGTGATTGTCAGCATGGCAGAGGATTTTCTGGATGAGGAAGATGAGGTGTAGGAGGACTATGATGGCGAGGAGTCTACGGAGCAGGCAAGCAGACACACCTATCTCCCCAAAAGCCAGGAGCTGTTCTTCACCCTGGAGCCGGTAACCTCCCAACCCTCCCAAGAAGGTATCCCAAATGGGGAAGGCGTACAAAGCAGCCCTGGTGCACAAGTGGAAACAAACTGAAGTCTCACACTGTAGCCTGCCCTGCCATGAAACTAGTTGTCAAGGCTTCTCTGATGCCCTTTGCATCTGGGGGTGCCATTCTAACCACCCTGATGTCTGGCTGCGCGTAATCAGCGGCCAGGAGTTCTGCTTCAATCTCCCACCCTGGCCATAAATGTCTCTCCCAGAGATTGTGGAGCACACAGCAAGCTGCAATAAGAATGGGAATATTTGCAGAAGCATCAAAGAGTCCTGTGGCACCTTAAAGACTAACAAAAGTATTGAAGCATAAGCTTTTGTGGGCTAGTACCCACTTCGTCGGATGCATGCAGTGCATTCTGATTCTTGACATCATGCAGTGGGAATATTTCTGGCACTGAGATCTGAACGGGGTCAGTAAGCTGCACCAGCATCCCTTGAGACGCCCAAACACACACTCTACCACCATTCTGCATTTGCTCAGTCTGTTGTTGAACAGCTCCTTATTCCTATCCGGGCACCTGTGTATGGCTTCATGAGACAGGGCATTAATGGGTAGGCTGGGTCCCCAAGGATAACAATCAGCATTTCAACATCCCCAACAGTAATTTTTTGGTCCGGGAAGAAAGTCCCTTCCTGATGCTGTTTTAAAAGGCTAGATTTCTTAAAGACATGAGTGTCATGAACCCTGCCCGGCCAACCCACCTTGATGTTGGTGAAATGTCCCCTGTGATCAACCAGCACTTGCAGGACCATGGAAAAGTATCCCTTGCGGTTTATGCACTCGCAGCACTGGTGGTCCAGTGCCAGGATAGGGATATGTGTTCCTTCTATAGCCCCGCCACAGTTAGGAAACCCCATTGCTGCAGCGCTATCCACTATGGCCTGCACATTTCCTAGAGTCACTACCCTTGACAGCATCAGTTCAGTGATTGCGCTGGTCACTTGCATCACTGCAGCCCCCACTCTGAATTGATTGCCAACTGACCGGTAGCTGTCTGGCATGGTAAGCTTCCAAAGGGTTATCACCACTTGCTTTTGAACTGCGAGGGTATTCTGGTGGTTCAGGACAGGTTCAGGACAGGGGAAAGCAAGTCACAGAGTTGCATGCGGAAGTTTCTGAGCCACATGGGAATCATTCCACACCTGCAGCACTGTGTGATCCCACCAGTCCATGCTAGTTTCCAGGGCCCAGAATGGCTGTTTTATTGCATGAGCCTGCCCCATTGCCACCAGGATCCCTAAGCTGCCAGTGGCACTGCATTTAGGGAGGCCTGTGTCCATGTCCTCATTCTCGTGACAGTCCTGCCTTCGCATTCTCGCGTGGGTTTTCCCTTTCTGCATACATTGCATGCTAATTCGCGAGCTGTTTGCAATGCCCATAACTATTGTGATGAGCTGAGTGGACTCCATGCCCACACTACTATGGCGTCTTCATGGGCAGTCCAGGGAAAAGGGCAGAACTGGCAGCAGAAGCGTTCAATGAAAGGAGAAAGATGAGCGAAGAGATGCCACTCAGCAGAAGATGTAGAAGCCACCAGACTTGATGTACTTTTTATGAGTGCCTGGAGCACGGCAGGATAGCAGTCATAGGGCAAGAGATGCTGATGCCACCAGAATAGATATTTTGGCTGAATAATGAGAGGACCTTTGAGGTAGACTCCTCCAGGCAATCCACAGAAAAGGGCAGAGCTGGCAGCTGAAGTGTTAGACTAAGAAAGAAGAAAGACAAGAATAAAGATACCATTCGGTGGGATACAAGATGCCACTCAGCGGGAGATGCAGGGGCCATCAACCTTAATGTAGTTTCAGGGTTGCCTGGAGTACAGTAGGATAGCAGCCGACTGGATGTAGTTTCAGGATTTCCTGTTGTACAGTAGTATAGCAGCCAGAGAGCCAGAGATGCTGATGCGACGAGAATAGAAATTCCAGCCTACAAATGAGAGGACCTGCAAGGTAGCTTCATAGTGGCTGTAGAGCAGAGTTCTAGCAGGAGCAGTGGCTGGCTAACCACCGCTCTGTCTGCCGAAAGCAGTATGGCATCTGCAGGCCCAAAAGGTGCGAAACGGCTGTCTGCCGCAGCTTGCACGGAGGGAGGGGCGAGTGATGGGAAACGCGAACGAAAACCCATGAGACTGTTTTTGCCCCCATCATGTGATGCCAGGTTTACCCAGAATTCCAAGGGGCCGTGGGCACTGTGGGAAACATATCTCAGTGCACCACTCTGAGAGTCGATGCTAGTCATGGAACTATGAACGCAATCCGCTGAATTAATCCGTTTACTGGGGACACACACAATCGAATGTATATCATCAGCTTTCTTAATTCGAACTCTAGAAAGTCAACGTTAGCTCGTAGTGTAGACGAGGCCTTAGTCTTTAAGGGAGAGGTTTTAAAAGATACAAATGTCTAATTTTCATTGAAAGTCAGTTGAAACTAGGCACCTAATTGTTATTTGTGCACAAATACAGTAGTAGGTTTAAAATAAAAGTAAAAAATCATGATGATTAATAAGGGTCCTAATAATAATTATTACTTCTTATCTAGTGCCTTTCATCTGCAACACAGGTATTCACCTCATAACTGTTCTCATGGGAGAGGAACATTGGCAATTGTTTGTGTGTTTCCAAGTTGCACCTTCAGATGTATTTTGCCTTTTGCTTCACCCTCTCCACAAAACCATATTGGATTTGTATTTCTTTCACTGTAAAGATCTCTACTGAAGTGAGTAGAATGATTGTAAGCAAGGTAGGATTAAAATGATTGTGTGAAATTCTGTTAAAAAACTAATTGTCGTCAGTTTGTTTCATTAAGTTTTGAATTCTTCACAATGTCATTTTCCTTGTAACACATTATGAACACACATCTCTAATACAGATAGTGTGGAAGGAATCTTATGAACTCTTTGGCACTGACTTTCCAGCTTTCCAATGCCACATGCATTTAGGACATTGTGTAAAAGATTATCCATAATAATAAATCTCAGTTGCTTCATTTTTATGTGATGTCACCCAGTCCTACAATAGTTCAGAATGCATTAATTGTTTTAAAATTACAGGGACATGTGAGGACAGATTCTGAGCTCATTTACACCAGGATACCCATTGACTTCAGTGGGCTGATTTCTGATTTAAACTGGTGTAAACAAGATCAGATGAAGCTCTGTTCTTTCAAGCTGAAAATCACATACCATTCAGTTGGCATTAAAACCTGTTCATTTCCATTAAACAGTCAATAAAATGGGAAAGGAAGGTTGCATCACATCTTTCTTTAGAGTTCAACCTTGCACTTACTGCTGTTAAAGAGGAGGTGGATGTGTCTCAAGGAAATTGAGGGAGTGGGATCCTTCATCCCTGTGTGACACTAGGCAGCTGCTTAGTCTGCCTAAGGACAAGGATAGGTGTCATGTAGCATATTATACGGATTTGAGAAAGCCAGGTTTGCAAGTGGTAACAAGTTTGCAGTTTCCACTTGAGAGAAACACACCCTTCCTTCAATTTGTACTGTTAGGCCTCTGGGTTTTAGGTGCTTTGATTTAACAATCCTTCGGCGTGCTTCAGTTAATATTGCAGATTTCTAACTTACACGGGATTCAGGGTTAAAAATGGAATTTGAAGAAGTTGCTAGAATTATCTTCTCCTACAAATGTAGTTCCAGAATTAATGCAGAACATGCTGTACTTCTTTCCATGTCATCCATACAGATATTTATCAGCAAACCCAGCTTGAGACATTTTGACAAATGTGACAAGTGACAAGATCAAGTCACTGTACTTAAAGGTGAACTGCAAAAGCATTTTTTAAAAATCCAAAACTCTGTAAGCTTCCTGAGGAAGTGTATTTATGTAGGGGGATGATGGCCCTGCACTAAAAGCAGGGGGACCATTGTCCAGGCTTGCTGGAGGAAGACAATAGTGCTTTCTGGTAGGGGATGGGGGAGGGAACAAGGTCAGAAACTGCTGAAAAAGAAGTGGTGTTGGTTAGCTTTGCAGCACTGACACCCTCTTGGAATGTAAGGGCGAAAGGCTTTAAAGTTGCAAGCTCTAGCATTGGAAACCCCTTTCGCCACACAGCAGGCAAGGCAGTGGGGGGTGGGAGGGCAGGGTGGAGAGCCAGGCAAGATAATTGGTGCCTCCTTGTGGTGGATGTCCAGTGCAGGTACTCCATAGGGAAGGCATCTAGGGACCAGATAAATGGCCTGGTAAGGGACTTAAAAAGGAGATGCTAGTTAAAAGAACGGAATGGTGTAGGGTTTAGGGCACCTATGGTTGGAATGGCAGGGAGCCAACTCCCCCTTCTTATAGCCCACCATACCCCTCCTATGAGGGGGGTTGATGGTAAGGTCCCATCAATGGATTTGCTGGAGGGACCAGATGGAGAAAGAGGGGGAGCTGGTGGAAGCCCCTTCCCCCTCTTCTCTGAGTAATTAAAAAATAAACAGGGTTTACCTGTACTGTATACTTTTATCTGCTGGGTAGTGCCAGATCTCTAATAATAAAGCTGTGGCCTGATTAAATCCATATCAAGTGTCTCCTGTCCATCTTTAGGTGTAGCTGGACAAATATATAACTAGTTTTAAAAACAGGGCTAATTGCAGCTTTGCAACATTTTAAAAATCAAAGCTCTCAAGTAGGCTTCCTGGTGTCTTTTCCAAAATGATTAAATTCACAGCTACCTGTATCGTGAACACAGGTTGAAAAGATTTAGTCTGTTTTAATCCCTTGTTTTCATCCACTTTGTTTATGACGGTTATGATGTTACTTCCTGTATCAGAGAAACTAAGATTTAAATGAATTGTTTCTTATATGTATCCAAATGTACTACACTGTGATAAATTGCATTTTCAGTCATGTCATAAATTTTAATATAACACATGGCACCACCATTTGTCCTCCATTTTGGACTCTTTTACTTGTATTGTGATCACTAATCCTTCTCCCCTGAGATTTACTCTAAAATTCTAAATCTACAAACAGAATTGAACATTTACTTAGTTTATGAAAATTGTGGTATGGAAAATTTTTCTCTGCTGTAGCTCAAAACTCTTACAGTAAAATTTGTTTGTGAATTGCATCTACAATAAGACCTCTTTGGTTGTCTTGAATAGGTATGAGAAGAAAAATAATCATTTTAGTGTCAACCATTTCCAAATTGTGAACTAATGATGGCCTATTTTATCTTCCATTTGTATGTGCTACTTCTAGTAACATTAATGAGAGTCGCACTTTTTTTCCTTTTAGTGTTTGTGTATTTTCATTGCTGATGCTGTCATTAATTGACCTAATTCTATATACCATAAAGCCTTTGAAATGCTTGTAAACAAGCATTCTTTCAAAGGACTGTTGCAGAAAACAAGTGCTGTTTCACATACAAGATTCTGAATAAAAAGAGAAAATATCTCATATACAGTAATTAATTTAAACAGTGGTGAAATGAAATGCTCTTTTTCAATTTTTGTTTTAGATCTCTATCCTGAGAGACAACAACAGGATGTGCCTTGGAGAAGAGTAAGTTAAATGGGTCTTTACATTTGAGTATATTTTTATAAAGGTTAGATACTGTGATTTTAAGATGCTAATGACTTGTTAGGAGTTTAAATTCAGTGTATCTTGTCCATTAATTTGAAAAGTCAAGCCATTCCACTGAATCCATAGTAGCATTTGTGCTAAACTTTGCACCTGATTCTGCCTTCCTTATTCAAGCAAAACTCCCATTGACTTCAGTGAGAGTTTTGAGTAAGAAGTGCTGAAACTGATACTTTTGACACCAGTATTAATAAGCTTTCAGAGAGTAAAAATAAATGTGAAATACTTACCAGAATAAATAAGAGAGTTTTTCAGGACCTCTTAAAAAGCCTGAAAAAAGAGGCAGTATTCACTTTTCCTACTAGAAAATACCCAAAGGATACATGAGCTAAAAAGTGGCAGAGAATTATGAAAAAGTGGTGTAAGTAAATGCACTCATCAGTGGTAATTGCTGCCTTTTCAAGTGTGTGTGTGTGTGTGTGTGTATGTATGCACTCCATAGCCAAATGAGTCCTCACAAATTATATATTCTTCTGTGTAATCTACATGTAAGTTCTACATGTTAACCTCAATGCTTCTTTCCTTTTAATTTCAACTTCAGAGTGTAATAACTCTGTTCTCTCTACAGTACTTCTAAAACTGATTTGTTAAGACAGTAAGTGAAAATGGTAATATAGGATTTATATCACACACATTAGACTTCATGAGATTTAAAACTGAAATACTGCTTCAGTGTTAGCATTTTGTTGTGCTTTTTGCGTATTTATTTTTCTTCATCCCTAATGCATGGCATTTACTGCCACTGTTCAAATGTCATTATGGGTTGAACATATCTAAGGAAATATGTGCCAGTATCTGAGAACTGCCAGAGAGCAAGTGAATGGATAGAGGCATAAATCTTCGTTGTGTTAGGGCTTTGGCATGGCATTTGGTAGGGACTGAAATCAAATGCAATACAATATAAATTATATTGATTTTCTAGAGATATGACAAAAACCCAGCACTGGATACTAGTCATTATTCTAGTCATCTAATTCCACTATGCAATGAGTCTGAATTATTAACCTAAAATCACAATAGCTCTTCAGATGTAAATGATGAAATAAAGGTGGTTTTGCCTTAGATCCATTGATTTGATGGGATCAGTATTTAGACATTAGACCAAAATCCAGCCCCTTTGTCCATGGGAGCAGAAGTTCACTAAATAGCAGAGCAAGTGCAGTTTTACTGCATATGGTGTGAAGGCTAGATGTAGAGGAATTGCCTTGGAGGAGGATTCTCTGTGCATGGCACTTAGAAGAGGATTAAAAGTGAAGATCCTTTCATTCTGCCCTGTCCCTGATATAGGAGGACCCCAGGAACCTGGTACTATGACTAAAACACTGTGGGCTAGATCCTCAGCACATGTTAATTGTCGGAGCACAATTGCAGTCAGTGAAGTGATACCAAATTACCCCAGCTGACAATCTGCCTCTAAATCCTTGTTATAAAACTTTTGTTAATGATGTCCAATTGCCCCCTTTGATGTCTTCTGTGAGCATACATTCGAGTTTGTTACATTTAGAGTGCACTCCAAGAGCCAGCTGGCAAAACTCCACTGATTCTGGATCTAGCTGATTTATAACAGAACATAGCTCTTAAATGTATTTTTTTCTAAGGTCCCTTGACTGTCCTACATCTACTGAGGTATCTTCTTGTTTGTTCCGAGGCAATTAAACAATGAAGATCAGCCTTATTCATAAAAAATCATATCCCAAAGGCATCACAAGATAGGATCCACAATGAAGGAAGGGTTAAATTCTATCTAAAGGAAAAAGCATACCGTAAAGTCATTACTTTGAAAATCTTATGTCATTTATAAGATCAGAATCTGAGCTAAGTGTCCAAACATCTTTTATGTCAAAAAGGTGATCCCTTAGCTTCTGAAATGACCATATCTTCAGAAAGATGCTGTGTTGATGCACACCACTTCACGCTGGTGGAAATATCACAGGCAGAAGGGGGAAATGGTATAATACAGGGAAATGTGGAGGTGTTATGCCAAACAGCCTATTCCATTAATATATACACCAAGATGCAACAGAAATACATATAACTAATTCCAACTACTGGCTAGAATTGTTTTACATTTCATTCATTTATAGAAATAATGCCTATATTCTAAGTATTGGGCAAGGATTACCAAGGAAACAACAAAACTAACAGCAATAGTCATCAATAAACAATAGACAGGCATATAAATCATTTGTTTCTGACAGCCAGATCCCCATTGCATACAGTCATATAAATAAATAATCACCATCTTGATCAGTTTGGTCTCTTCCCTGATAATGCAATAGTGCAGGTGTAGGGTATCTGACCTGCACTTCCACCATTGCCAGCTGATGTTCATTGAGATCTGTAGGACAGAGACTGTAAAATGCAAGGAGCCTTCAGAACTGCAGAACTGTGTTCATTATGAACAGGAGGATTTACCTTGGGCCTGGGCCTGAGCCCCTCAGAAGCTCAAATTCTCCTTAAAAAGGTGTAGCTGGAGCGAGAAAGCTATCACAATTTCTGTGCTACCTTCACCAAATCAGCAGGTTCCCTGAGTTCCACTGCTTACTATTCACAATGGATTTTAGCGTGCATGCTTCCTGTAACTACATTTTGGAAGACGCTCTGCCAGTATCTCATTTGTATGAACCAGGAGTGTTTATAAGTAAGAATTTTGTTTCACAAAATGGGTAGATTGATTAGTTTTTTAAACCAGTCAAAATGATATTAGTTTAAGCAACTTCTCTCAGTAAGCTATTTCACTGAGTTAAACACACTAACAATATGTTAACAGTTTTATAGTCTTCTTTTATATTGACAGTGTAATTCATCATGCTAATCAATTATTGCACTTAAAAACTGAAGAAATATTAACAAAATTAAACCACAGTGGGAGCTTTCAACTTTAACAAAGATATATATATATTTTAAACAAGACATCAACAGAATATTCCAATATGAGAGAACAGGACCTTGAGCTGCGACCTCCCCCAATCCCTCCCCCGGCCCCAATACCTCTCACCCTTTCTTATGGAGGGGCAGAACAAGATAACTGAAAGGCAACAGGCCTTAGACTAATACCATGTTGCTCTGTCAAACCACAAATATTGAGTTCTCATTTTGTATATATGCTTTATGAGATAGGAGACTTTTTAAACAAAGGGGCCCCAGATGCTATGAAACATCATCTCTGTTCAAACTCCTACAAGCAATATGAAATACACCACTGGAAAAGTTTGCCTAACCACTGTTGTCTGGGAGTGGGTTAAAATCATGTTCAAATTATTTTGTAATCAGTTTTATGAAGGTTCCTGCTTCAAAGGTGGTGGAAATTCCACCCTCTCATCTGTCTGTCTAAGGTGATATATACTGTTAGTCATAAGAGTAATAATCTGTTCCTTTATGAGAAAATATTAGATGTAGCATCCTCTGGGACAAATTTTGCTTGCCAAAGTGAGTGCAAAAAGAAGGGAAACTCTCCCTCTTGCACCTCTGTGGCTGGGCACAACTGAAGTCCTGATACTTCCCCCACCCCTCCCCCGAGCACAAGATAGTGATGTTTTCACCAGTGGTGGCACTAACCTATCCAAAGGAACTGGCAAACCCTAGCCTCTGCCACTCCCCAGTGCCCATATGGTCCTTGCAGTTCCACTCCCCTTATGCTACTGGGAGCTTCAAGAGTCATTGCTACTGCTTGAAGCACCATGAGCTCCGACAAGGCAATGTCCTCCTGCACTGTCCCAAACACAGAGCTGTGTCTTACAGACACCAGTTTAGCCTTTGGGATATAAAAAGGCTCTCCTATGTATCATAACATTCCACAGGAAAATGCATACTCCTCCCATCCAACTGTGGCAAAATGTGGATAGGCAAACCAGACTGTTGCAGGGTAATTGGTGTCCCGTAGGAATGAGGCACACACACAGCTGCTGAATAGATGTAGTGAGTTTATTGAAGGCAAAAGTGGCACACCCGCAACAGGGGCTCCCTTCGTTGCTGCCACTGGGACGGGGAAAGCCCGACACATTGGAGCAATGCTCGGGGTGAAGCCCACTACGCATGGGCACACAAGCAGAGAAATAACAGGAACATTTGCATCTCATGCATACCTCATGAATAACTAATACCTTGTTTCTGTCTTATTAGTATTACATAATAAAAGCAGGTGTCTCTCACCCGGGGCGAGGATGGTTGTGGCCTTAGCTTTCTTTCCGGGATTAGTCCACCAGACACTGGCCGGGAGGGGGGTGCCCTCCGTGGTTGTTATTGCTTTGTCTTGCACCTGTAAAAAGGGGGAGAGCGGACACAGATCACAGAGAGAGCAGTTCCTGCTTCCCAGTGGAGGGAGGCATCAGTCTGGTTCCCACAGGTCACAGCACCCAGCGCTTCGTCTCCGCTGTTACTGGCATGTTTGCCAGGTAAATGCAAACTGATCCTAACTTTCAAAAACAATAAGAATCAAAACAAAAGCATTAGCAAAATCAGTAACTGCATGCCAGGGGAGGCCTGCAGGCCAAAAGCAAAGAGGTCATACTGCATTTCCACTTGTCACCTCCGCAGAACGTCAATACCCAAAATGTACTCACGGATGGGTGCCACTAGTACCGTCGCGCGGGAAGGCGGTGCCTTACCCAGGGTGAGAGTGACAGTCACGGTGAACACCTGTGGCTCTGAGCCACCCAGGTCCCATACCACAGTCGAGCGTCCCACCATCTGCATGGAGTGGAGGATGGTGATTTCGGCTCCCGTGTCCAGCAAGGCCAGGACGTGCTGGGTCCCTCCATGTGGCCACTGGATCATGAGTGGAACGAAGGGGCGGCGGTCCCCCGCCTCCCTGGTCGGGCGCATGGCCGCACATCAGACAGGGGACCCGCCACCCCGTCACAAGGCATGCGGAAGACTCCAATCTACCGGGGCGCTCAGTTCCACCAGGTGCGCCAGCTTCTGCTCCTTTCTCCTCCCCCGGTTCCTGACGAAAATTTTTCACAATCTCCTGTAGCTCACTCGTTTTGAAGGTATGGACAACCTCCTGAAGTGAACCACCCTCCGCTCGCAACTCTCGCACCGGGCGCGCCTGTAGGGGGGGTCAGCCTCCTCACTCTCCAAAGCTGAGGAAAAACTCCAAATGTTGCCATCCCAGGTCTCGGTCCCACGAAGGGGCTGCTGTGACCACCCTGACCTGGGCGACCGTGATGGGCTTTCGCCCCTGTTTCATCCGTCGCTTATTGGCAATACACACTACAAGTGCACACAGTGGCGCGTGAGGGCTTGAACCCTCTCTGCCTGCGAGGTCACCACCTCCTGTGCTACTGCCCGCGCCTCTGCTTGCGCCAAACACTCTTGCATTTTACCTTCTACAAGCCTCTGCAGTCGCAGAAGCTCACTGTCCTGGGCCCGGAGTTCAGTTAGAAACAGCCACACCAACTCACCCATAGCGCGTCGCTCTGTCCCAGACCACCAGCTGACTCACAACCTGGTGGTATTACAGCCCCTCTACAAGCTGCACTGGCGTGACCCCAGCAACCTGGTGGTATTCAGGCCAATTTGCCAGGGCCACCCAGTCGACAACCACCCACGCAACCGGCCCCCATCTCTCCATCGGGGGCCATTCCGGTATGCGCTGCAGGGACAGCAACAACTTCCCTCCTTCCCCAGCCTTCAGCCAAAGGGGCATCGTTCCACGGGACCCTGCTCGCTGCGCCAAATGTTGCAGGGTACTCGGTGTCCCGTAGGAACGAGGCACACACACAGCTGCTGAATAGAAGTGGTGAGTTTATTGAAGGCAAAAGTGGCACACCCGCAACGGGGGCTCCCTTCGTTGCTGCCACTGAGACGGGGAAAGCCCGATGCATCGGAGCAGTGCTCGGGGTGAAGCCCACTGCGTGTGGGCACATAGGCAGAGAAATAACAGGAACATTTGCATCTCATGCATACCTCATGAATAACTAATACCTTGTTTCTGTCTTATTAGTATTACATAATAAAAGCAGATGTCTCATTAGTTTTGCACAAGGCAAGCAGGCAGTGAGAACCAGTTAACTCTGGCATGTAAAATATGTGATAACAGGGCAGGGACTGATAACAATGACCGAAAGTACCCTTTACTTCCCAGGAGTGTGGGGGGGGAATGAGCACCCCCCCCAGGAGTGTTGGGGGGGGGGAATGAGCACCCCTTCCTTCCCTGGAGTCGAGGGTGAGAGCGCCCCTAGCACTCTACCGTAACAATGTCTTGCGCACCCTTACACTGACACAAACATGGACTGAAGGGCAGCGCGCAGCAGAGAGTCGTGCTTATGCTGAATATGACTCAAATTACAGTGAACAAAAACAATGAGGAATTGCCACTTTCAAGTATTTGCTATTGAATTGCTTGTGTCTTTTTTTTCAGCTATCATTTGAAAACAATTGACACTCAAAAAAAGATTGCTTCAGGATTAATAATGAAATAATAATAATTAATAATAATGATAATTACAAACCATGGTGTATTGTTTTGGTGAGAGTTCCTGCAGGATTTCTCCTACTGATCTTACCATCCACACCACAAAAAAAGCCCCACATTGGCTATAACCCATCCTAGAATGGAGCTCCCACCCAATTCCTAAAACACTTCTCCTGAATCAGCTAAAGCAACTTGAGAGCACTGCAAGGAATTGCCATTCCCTGTTGTTAGGGCAGAAGATATGATGATTCAACATATCTCCTCTGTAGCATGATTGAAAGGGATCCTAAATATAATCCAATAAAGAATAAAGCTTTGCTTGCTTAGAAAAAATCCCAGTCAGCTGCTCTCCCTGGAAAATGAATACTCCAGAGAGTCTTCATTGCTTCAGGGAGGTATACTTTATCATTGAGGCTGAGTCTAGTTTGGGGGTATCTCCTAGAAAGTACATCAGATGCTGCTAAATTCTTTATTGAAAACAGTAACAAGAATTTGTGTGTCATGTAATATACCAATTGAATAAGTGGCTTATACTTCTTCTTCAAAGAAATGCTTTCATCCAATAATTTTAATGATCATATTGTCCTTAGAGAAAAATCAGTGCTTTAGTATTCTTGGGGCTTGTTTTTTGTTGTTGTTGTTTTCTTTCCCTTTCCCACCTTCACGGGCCTTCATTTTAAACAAACTGTACTGGAAGTAGAGTCCTATCTCACAGGGTTTTTTTGTTTGTTTTTAATTTACTGTGTTTTCACAGTGCTTTTATATTTACTAATGAATTACTTGATTAATTATACATTTAATAATATAAACAAGAATGTGTACAACACTTTTTTGAGCTTTAGGAATATGATGAGTAATTTGTAATAATGTGAAAATTGCAATCAAAATGGTAGCAAGTTTTGATTGTAAATTACTAAATATACTGGCGGTAAAACATTTGCCAAAATGTAAAGGAGTGCATTTATTTTGTGTGATGTTGAATGTAGGTAAGAACTATGATAAAATAGTTCTTGTTTTCTCTCTCGATCAGCAGTTAAGGTCAGAGTTTGAAAATAGGCCCTGAGAAAAAAAATATGCTGTTGCTGTTTTGCAACTTCTTCCTAGTAATTCGTCGTCTTGTTGTACCACATGATTACTTACACAATCAATCAACAGATAAATAAATAAATTGATGATGGTGATGATGATGCAGCTAATCACTCTTGGGCCTGATTCACCATAGTTACTCCAGTTTACATTGTTCAAACTATGCTATAGTCAATGGAGTTACGTCAGCACCAACCAAAGTAACACAATGGTGAACTAAGCCCTGCTTTTCATAATGTTGTTATTAATACCCAGGTGAACATATATATATCAAAAGAATATTTGAATCTCCTCATGAAATATGGGAGGTGACAGATAAATTGAATGGAAACTGTCTTGTCTGACTTAAAACTTTTCCATGTTGTGTTTGTAAGCCCATACCCTAGCATGCTTCTTGTTCACAATAAACAGAAAGAGAAAAATTCATTAGAAACTGGTTATAAACCAAGTGAAACTGAATAGCTTATTACTGTTCTCCTAACAGATGTAAATAAAAAGTAAGCTAAAAAAAATAAAAGTAAATTTGATTTTAAACTTATTTCATTATTAAAATTATACTATATTATAAAATGAGTTACTGTATTAATTGTAATATAGGTGACAAAAATTGTTTCAGATATTAAAATATAACAGTATCCCTTTGAAGTATCATAAATGTCTTTTAATATAGTACATCACAGAACTCTCAAATGTTGTGTCCAGTTATTTTTCCTGTGTTCTTTATTCTTTTTAATTTACTTTTCAATTCTTTTCAGATTTGGCCTTGTAAAGATTATACTTAGTTAAAATAGTGAAATTTGAATTGATCAGGTCAAATTGATTGACATGGTCTAAAAATTATTACTCATTACTACATTTTAAAATCCAGTTATGTTTATCACTAGAAAATTGCACACAGAATGTGGCATTGTGTCTCTCCCAAAGAAACAAATATTCTACCTTTTCCAATATGAAATCATGATTCTCCTTCTTATAATAAGCAATGCCACAGTTCTCAGCTGCAGTGCAGAGCTGCCTCAGTTTACTCAGATATTGTGAATCAGGTTTCAAGTGATTCCTTATTTTCCAGTTTAGCTTTACTATGTGTTTACCTACAAATAAGTTCCATGTAGGTATTTTTGTAACCCTTTGTCCTCTTAAAAAAAGGATTTTCAAACACTTGAAATCTATGTGCAATTTGAAACTTGATCCCAGGTCAGACGAGAGAGGTTATTAGTCAAATATATTTTAATCTAAAATAATCTTTAGTTTATAATCATAACAGGGGGAATTTCAATATTTCTACTCAAACAAAGAGGCCGGTAGACATATTTACAAAAGTCCTTATGATGTTTGCAGTCGACTTTGCAGAAGACAACATTTATAAAACATTTGCAGTGCCTGGCAGGTGCCATGAATTCTCCGTGGGACTAGTGTTGTTCAGATATTGTCTTTCATTTGATCTTTAAACACATTTTTTTTCCTACAAAGAACTTTATAATAGCTTTGGGAAATTAAAACCTTTTTATATGTGTTAGTAAATACCCTCTATGAATTTACTTTTGGGAAACAAGGGGCTGCAAAGCTTAAGACAATTATAATTTTGTTTAAGTTAAAAAAAAAAAAAGGAAGCTGTATAAATGAAATAATGATACACTTGGAGAAGTCAAAAATATTGCCTGTGACTGTTTCTTTAAAAAAAATGTATTGACTACAACAGAATAAGCAGTTATGGTACATTTTCCAATATCTTTTCTTTCAGTGTTGTTATATATTGAAAGTGAGAGTTTATTGTATCTGCCCTCACCATCCTGTAATCATTTCAAAAGATAAAATATTGTCTTTTAAAAGTGATTTACTCTGAGTGTTCAGAATGAGCTGAAATTTCCATTTTTTTAATGGAAAAATGTGTTCTAAAGTATGGGAAAGGAAACCTGAAATCATTTTCATTTCATTAAACCCCTAGAAATTGATGAAAAGCTTTTAGTCTGTCAGATTCTACTTTCCTGCTTCTTTGCTAGGCATAAATTTGTAAGGAACTTAGGGAATTCAGGAACTAAAATTATTGACAAAATGCAGAGACGCCTGCAGCTTTAGACATTAAGACTTGTGTGCTATGTCAGGGCACCCTGCTTTGCTTATTTTCAATGTTTGTTTAATGTAACATTTTATACTGCATCTGAGGATTTAAGATAAATGCAGTGTCTGTTAAATACATTTTTAAAAATACATTGGTATTTTAGAACCTGTAATATTTTTGAAAGTTTCTAATTTATGGGAATCATGATGATCCATCTTGGTTTTTTTTAAAAAAAAAATACACATCTGTCTGGAATCCTTTAAGACAGGATTTCTCCAGTGCTACAGTTGTCACCTGTCCACACTTTCCGAAGATCATTCCTTTTCTGAGGTAGCTGTTCCAGGAAATATTTAAGGGTGCCTAATACACAATGCCAGCTGTCCAGTTTTATTGGATCACAATCATCCCCATCTTGGGTTTTTATACTCAAAGGTGCCAACCCTAATCAGCACCTTTCTTTCTACTCCATCTAATGTACAGCCTCTCCTTCCAGGACTCTGTGCCACTCTGCCCAAACGGGGCTGAATAGGATTCCTAAGGGAGTCTATCAGTGGAATACTACCATGAAAGAGTAATAAAAGACCCCAGCTCTACCCTTTAAACTCAGACAGGGACTGATAAATCTTTTCACATCTGAGCTTTTTTCCCTGAGCCAAAAAGGAACTTTTTAAAATCTGGATGTACTGGCCTAAGGAGACACCATCATTTCTACCAGGTTTCTGGTTCTCTTCTTCCCAAACAAATCTTCTGAACTTCACAAGCCTCCATCTATATACTTCTCCCCCAAAGATCCACAATATGTATCTGTAATTTATGAGTTCCTCTTAGGAAGTGTAAGTTCTAATGGGTTATCATCTGGGACTGTAGTACCATGACTTTCTAAGTTTGGGGGCACTGATGCTGAAGGTTTCAGAGTAATAGCCATGTTAGTCTCAGTCTGCAAAAAGAACAAGGAGTACTTGTGACATCTTAGAGACTAACAAATTTATTTGGGCATAAACTTTCATGGGATAAAACCCACTTCATCAGATGCATAGAATGGAACATACAGTATGAAGATACACAGAGAGAGAGAGAGAGAACTTATCAAAAGGTAGAGGTTGCCATGCCAACTTTAAGTGGCTAATCAATTAAGGTGAGCTGTTATCAAGAGGAGAAAAAAACTTTTGTAGTGATAACACTGGTCTACAATTTTTTAGAAGTCGTCTGCTTCAGAGATAAAATGTGATATGTATTATGTATTTTGATGTGCTGAATTCAAATATGACAATTAAAACAACTGATTGGCTACTGTTTCTAAGATATTTAAGTTTTTACATTTTATGTCTATATATATTGTGTAGATAGTAGAGTTTTAATCATAAATTGTAAACCTAGGTCTTTTCATGTGTTTATGGTTGCTTTACATGATAATATTTCACCTGTCCTGTTTATGTAACACTTTAAAAATCAGCAAAAGGGTTATATAAATAAAATGTATTATGAAACAAAAGGCAAAAAACTAGTATGTACATAGTTTAGTCCTATTCAGTGTCTACTCGGCGCTTCTTGACTTCTCTCTTGTATTCATTAAATGGAGCATCTCTTGGCACTGTCCAGCGATAGTCTGCAAGCACTGATGGTCTCTATTTGCCCCAAAAGAGTTTCTCCATTGTTGCAATGTCCTGGTGAAATCGCTCGCTGTGCTCGTCGCTCACTGCTCTGCAGTTCAGTGGAAAAAAATCTAGATGAGAGTGCAAAAAATGTATCTTTAGTGACATGTTGCAACCAAGGCTTTTGTATGCCTTGAGGAGGTTTTCCACCAACAACCTGTAGTTGTCTGCCTTGTTATTTCCAAGAAAATGTATTGCCACTGACTGGAAGGCTTTCCATGCCGTCTTTTCCTTGCCACGCAGTGCATGGTCAAATGCATCATCTCGAAGAAGTTCACGAATCTGAGGACCAACAAAGACACCTTCCTTTATCTTAGCTTCACTTAATCTTGGAAATTTTCCACAGAGGTACTTGAAAGCTGCTTGTGTTTTGTCAATGGCCTTGACAAAGTTCTTCATCAGACCCAGCTTGATGTGTAAGGATGGTAACAAAATTTTCCTTGATTCAACAAGTGGTGGATGCTGAACACTTTTTCTCCCAGGCTCCAATGACTGTCGGAGTGGCCAATCTTTCTTGATGTAGTGGGAACCTCTTGCACGACTATCCCATTTGCAGAGAAAACAGCAGTACTTTGTGTATCCAGTCTGCAGACCAAGCAAGAGAGCAACAACCTTCAAATCGCCACAAAGTTGCCACTGATGTCAGTCATAGTTTGTGCACCTCAAAAGTTGTTTCATGTTGTCATAGGTTTCGTTCATATGGACTGCATGACCAACTGGAATTGATTGCACAACATTGCCATTATGCAGCAAAACGGCTTTAAGACTCGTCTTTGATGAATCAATGAAGAGTCTCCACTCATCTGGATCGTGAACGATGTTGAGGGTTGCCATCACACCATCGATGTTGTTGCAGGCTACAAGATCACCCTCCATGAAGAAGAATGGGACGAGATCCTTTTGATGGTCATGGAACGTGGAAACCCTAACATCACCTGCCAGGAGATTCCACTGCTGTAGTCTGGAGCCCAACAGCTCTGCCTTACTCTTGGGTAGTTCCAAATCCCTGACAAGGTCATTCAGTTCAGCTTGTGTTATGAGGTGTGGTTCAGAGGAGGAGAATGGGAGAAAATGTGGTCCTGTGACATTGATGGTTCAGGACCAGAAGTTTCTTCCTCTTCCTCGTCTGACTCAAGTGAGAATGATTCTGGTGCATCAGGAACCGGCAGTCCTTCTCCGTGGGGTTTTGGGCATATAGCTGATGGAATGTTTGGATAATGCACAGTCCACTTTTTCTTCTTTGACACACCTTTCCCAACTGGAGGCACCATGCAGAAGTAACAATTGCTGGTATGATCTGTTGGCTCTCTCCAAATCATTGACACTGCAAAAGGCATAGATTTCCTTTTCCTGTTCAACCACTGGCGAAGATTTGTTGCACAAGTGTTGCAGCATATATGTGGGGCCCACCTCTTGTCCTGAACTCCAATTTTGCAGCCAAAATAAAGGTGATAGGCTTTCTTAACCATAGTGGTTATACTGTGCTTTTGTGATGCAAAAGTCACTTCACCACAAACATAGCAGAAGTTATCTGCACTGTTCACACAAGTACGAGGCATCTCTGCTCACTTTGGCTAAACAGAAATGTGTCCCTTTGCAAAATCAAACACTGACAAATAAGAGAGCATGACACTGTCTGATTTCTAGAGCTGATGTAGGGCAATTTGTTCAGCAGAGTGATGTAAGCTTCGTTATTATTGCATCATCCATGACTTCTAGGAATAACATGATGCAATTCATATCATGGATGACGCAATACCAGCTTCAGATTGCATCATTCATTGTTTTGCCTAAAAAGCAAGTACTGTCCAAACCCAGTCATATATTTGTTCATAGATCCAGTCAAAGATGTATTTTAGTCATTTCTGGTTTAAATTGAGATCCCTTCCCTTCATAACTCACTTATCCTCCGCCATTCCCATGTCAAGGGTCGTATATACTGGCCCAATAGAATATCTTGAAAACTAGACCCAATCAACAATTTTAAGCATCATTTCCATTCTCAGCGACCCAAAATTAGTAAAGTTTGACTACATTTATTTCAGAAGCATTTTGGCTGTAGAGCAGTGTAATCAGGATGGCTCGTTTCAAACAGTTGACAAGTAGGTGTGAGTAACAGTAGGGGGTACTTAACATGGGGAAATAGATTGCAGTTTGTGTAATGACCCAGCCACTCCCAGTCTTTACTCAAGACTAATTTAAAGTCTGTGGTATATCTCATGGAGAAAGTACCCATTCTTATGTTATCTGATAGTAACTGTTTCAGGGAAGCACTCAACAGACTTAGACTATGAGTGTTGCCTGGGACATGAGTGGTCATTAAGAGCGGGGGTCTTTTAAGTTGAAGGAAGAAGAAAGTCATAAAGTGAGCATATGGCTTGTAGGTAAGAACATAAAAATGGCCATATTGGCCCAGATCAATGGTCCATCTAGCTCATTATCCAGACTTCTAGAATGGCCAGTGCCAGATGCGTCAGAGAGAATGAAAGAACAGGCCAATTTCCAGTCATCCAGTCCCAGCTTCTGGCAATCAGATATTTAAGGATGCTCAGAGCATAGGGTTATGTCCCTGACCAGCTTGGCTAATAGCCATTGATCAACCTATTCTCTGTGAACTTGTTTAATTCTTTCTTAAACCCAGTTATATTTTTGGCCTTCACAACACTACCTGGCAATGAGTTCCGCAGATTGACTGGATGTTTGGTGAAGAAGTACTTCCTTTTGTTTGTTTTAAATCTTCTGCCTGTTAATTTCATTGGTTGCCCTTTGGGTCTTGTATTATGCAAAGTGGTAAATAATGTTTCCTTTTTCACTTTCTCCATACCATTCCTGCTTTTTTAGACCTCAATCATATCATCCCTCAGTCCTCTCTTTTCTAAGCTCTTTTCTAAATGCATTTCTTTTCCCAAATGTAAATAGACTGAGAGTCTATATAATAGTCACTACATAATAAAGTACAAAAGGTAAGTTTTTGTTAGCTTCTTACATGTGGGTCATTTATTATGCATTAAATATTCAGAGGCAAGGTAACTCTGGATTCCTAATCAGCATGTCCAATGGATGAAGTTAGTTCGTTTGACAGTAAAGTCTCTTTACTTTCCTTTGCCCGAGGACTCTTGGAGATAAGTTACCCTTTAAAAGTATTGCTGTATGGCATTCTTTTACACACTACAAATAATAAAACATCATCATATCTGTCACCATCACAAGGTAGACTTGGATATTATGGAGGCACTGACAGCAACTTTAAGGTTACCTTTAGATTTACACGTAAAACAGGACTAAAATGTCTGTCTGTCTGTCTGTCTGGATTGTGAAACCTCCAGGGCTGGGTTTGTCAAGGACTGTCAAGATACTCAGTTGTATTGAAAAATGAAAATGGAATTACTAGAAATACCTTGTGTTTTTATAAGAAAGAACTTTAAAATGAAATTTACTCTTCAATAATCATGTATTGTGTTTGATTTATATAATTTCAATTCAATGTACAGAGTGAAACTAGATCAGTCATTTTGACTTTCTGATTCTCATGCACTAGCACAATAATGGTAAAGCCAGTTTCCTGCACTGCAGGGGATTGTTCAAAGCTGAGAAAAGGAAAAGCTTATATTTTTGAAACTCAGTGGAAATTGTTAAAGTAAGTTGGTTGGTTTTGAATTGTGATGGATTAGATGGGTGTCCTCAAAGACCAAAAAAAAAAAAAAAAAAAAAAAAATATTGAGACTGCCAGGACTTGAAAGGAAGAACATTAAAGATTTTTCTCTACAAAAAAAATCTTCAAAATTTTTTGTAGATATTTTTTTAGAGAAAAATCTACAAAATTTTTTGTAGAGAAAAATCTACATATTTTTCTTTTACAGCTACACAGAAATGTTAATACTCTTCTGAAGAGTTATTGTGACAAATTTACATACTACATTCAATATTTACTGTTTAAATAGAGGCACATTACTATTATTTATATTATGGTAATGCCCAAAGGCCATGCCCCAGTATTTTGGGTGCTGTTCAAATATATAAAAAAAATGATAATCAATGCTCGGAAGTGTTTTGCAATTTTAAAAGACACAGATATTTTATTTCCGCTATATATGTAAATCCGAAGGCAGCCTGAATTATGTCAGTGCTGCCAAAGTATACAAGTCTACCTTGTGATGGTGATGGTTCTGATGGCGTTTTATTATTTATACCAGTGTTCAAAAACATGCTAAAATCTACAGAAATATGTTAAGGGTTTGTCTACATGAAGACATCCTGGAAGATTAATCTGAACTAGCTAAAGATGTAATTTTAAAATGGATTAGTTAAACTGCATCCATATGTGGATGTTGTTATTTAGAATTAAAATGGCCTTAATTCAGCTTAGTTTAATTCACTTTAGAAGTGAAATAAACTAAACCGAATTAAGGCAACTTTCATTCTGAATGAGGGTGTTCATACTGGGAATTAATATGGTTTAACTAATCCATTTTAAAATTACACCTTTAACTATTTCAGATTAACTTTCCTCATCCCTGTGTAGAGAAGCCCAGAGACAGTATAGTCCTTGCCTCAAATAATTTACAGCAGGGTTGATTTAATTTAAATCGAGTTGATTTAAATCATAATTTAAGTCAGTAGTCAGGAAGACTCGATTTGGATTTCTCCATAAAAGTGCATTCTTGCTGGCTGTTCTAACCTTAATACAGAGATAGACGTAGGTTTCTATTTTAGAAGGTACACACTATTTTAAAATGATTATTTTGAAAACTTTTCAGATTAGTTATACAGCTATATCAGAAAATGAATGATTGGTTATTTAATTTACCACAGGTAATTGAAGCGGATATTTATGAAGTCATTGAGAAGTGAACTATCTCCAGTTCAACAGATTAATCATTAATATTTGGTGGATTTTCTTGCCATACTGTATTAGGAAGAGAACATCACCAGCCAGACATGTAAATTGTTTTTTTTAACTAAAACAACAACATTATGTATTCTGGATTTTTTACTTCAACAGAAAATATAATATTTTAACAAAACAAGCATATGCATTTTTTAATTTAGTTAAAAATTCAAGGTTTTTTTTAATCAGGTTTGTTTTGGTTAAAATTGTTTTTATTTAAAATAGTTAAATGAAATTTAAAAATCAATCAATCAATCAACTATATCAGCTAGGTCAACATGAGAAACTTAAAACATTGGGTTCTGTAGCTAACTCAGTCATTTTCACCATCATTTTCCTGTTTTTTCCAATAATCTGGAAAAGATAAACAAGCTTTCCTGTTTTTTCAGGTCCCAAATGATTTCTCAATTTGGAATGAATTAGTCCAAATGAAGAAAATTTTATTTCTTCATCGGCAGAAGCTACTACTTTTAAAAGTGAGATTATTACTTTACCAGTCTCTGAATACAAGTGCTTAAGTGACTTCCACCAGTTCACTGCTGTAACTTTCTTTAAAACATCATCAGTGAACATATATTTCTCAAATGGCTCACCCTGAGCTCTGAAGTTTATTATAGTTGGCATTATGGAGGAATGATTGCTTGATGTCCATGTCATAGCCAACTCCTCTTCTTCAGCAGTTAAGGGTTGACCCTGGTACCAAGTATTGAGAATATTTGCAAGAAAATGTGCTGGAGACAGTGCTTGTCCCATTCCCTTTTTTTTTTTTTTTTTTAATGTTTGTAGTTTAACCCTGTCATTGCATGCTTCTCTTTTTAAGATCTCACTCAGTTCCTTCCAGATTTCAGTAGCGTCAGCAATAGAACAGCTATTTACCTGCATTTTGTTCAAGGCTACAGAAATAGGCTTCAGGGTACTCAGCATGTGTTCAACATTTCTCTTAAGCCTAGTGTTGAGAACTTTGGCTGTGACAGTGCCATCTATTTTTTTATGATTTTGTTCACCAACTGTCATCAGATTAGGCCAGTTCTCGATATAGTGCTCAAAACAGTCCACTACTGAATTCCATCACTCATCTTGTGGGAGAGTTAGCGTGGTTCCTCCCACTTTTTTTCAGAGCAGCCGCTGCAAAGTGGTTGTTACAGAAATATTTTGCAATTTTAACAACATTCGCCTTTATTTCTGGAATGCTGAAGTCTTTGGCTAGGAGGTGCATCAAGCATGTTCTCTCTGGAGACACAAATCAACAGTCTGAGAACTGCAAAACTAAGCATCTCTGATGGTATCTTCTAGATTGAGCACTGAGTCCCATTGAGTAGATTGAAAGATTAACCTAAATAATCTATATGGGAATCCCATAACGTTGGGTCCCTAAACCATGAACTCATTTGCAAAACTTTTATTAAACATTATATGCATATATTGTCTCATACTATAGAATTAGAAATTATAATCCCTATTCCATGATGAGATATCTTTGAGCTATAATATATCTTAATTAAAACTATCTTTAGATAAGTTTTTTCCTCAAAATGAATTTTATCCAAAAAATCTGTTTTAAATTAAAAAAATCCAATTTTTCTAAAACTAACCAAACAAAAACCAACCAAACAAAGAAAAGCATTGATTTTTATCCACCCTGTCTTAGTTTCATCACTTGATAAGATATAAGTGATAGCTGAATTCAACAAATGTGAATCACATATACACCTCCCCTATATTCATTATGGTAGCTACTTATGAAATGTTGGATTGACTTTCATTTAGCTCTGTTGTATATGTGGGTTGTTGTTTTTTTTATGTCTTTTAGACTAGAGAGGACTCTGACTATATCTCAGAACACCTTATTAAGGAAGTTTTGTCCACAAATATATTTTCACTCTTATTATACTCGGTGATGAGAGTAGGATAAGAATCTGAATAGAATGGAATAGAAACCACGTGCTCCATTGCCTACAGCATCATGTGTTGGGTAACCTTTAGATCAGGCCTGCACGACTCGGAAAGCAGTGAGGGCCATATTACTGGAAAAAAACCCACAACAGCTGCGGGCTGAAAAGCCCCGCCCTCACCCTACCCCTGTCCGCTTCCCCCCACCCCACCGCTTGGCTTGCCCCGCCCCTACTTACCTCCCGCGGGCCGCACAGTGAGCCCGTGCAAGCCGCATGTGGCCCCTGGGCCGCATGTTGTGCAGGCCTGATCTAGATAGATTTTGTGTGTGTGTGTGTGCTGTCCCCTAGGATGTGGAATTTCCCTGGACAACAGCCTCCATCTCTCACTCTTTATATTAGCCATTCATCTCTGTCAGTGAACCTGATCAGATGCATATTGAGTAAATTAGTTTACTGAATCTACTGAATTTCTCTTATCTGTCAGCAGAAATATTTTCAAAGAACTTGTCCAATTAAGCATGAACTCCCCTGCGTGAGTAGCTGTCCTAAATCAACCTGTGCTTTTTTAGGTGTTGTCCAAGGGTTTTAGAATGTTTCTAAGCATTTTGCTCGTAGCTATCATTTCACTGATCAATGTGTAGCTTCCTGGTTTGTGCCTTTACCTCTTTGTAAATAAGAGAGTATTTTCTCCTAAGTATTGTGCTGTTTGCGTGACATTATGCTGCTAGTAATGGTATAAAATACAGATACGTGGGACCATGAATAGAGCCATACTGAATGGTGAATCTATGGGAGGCTTAAGAAATGTAATTCATATCTTCTTCCAAACGTGTCAATGTGTACATTATACTAATTTAGGTTCAGACTCCCCCATATTCACACCCACTTATCAACATAAAACTGACACTACATTACATATTACCTACTGAGTTCAATTAAGTGTGTGTAATGTATCTCCCCAAGTGAGACAAGATAAAGAGTTTAGACAGAAAATAACTAAGAGAAGGATTGAAAGACAAGGTGATCTATTTTACAAGCTACTCTCACCATATAGTTATTCCATGTTACAGCCTTTTCTTCCAGCCCCTGAGAAGTTTCATATGAGTTCATGTCCAAGTGAATCTAAATTAATCTAGAGTAGTGAAATTTACTTCTGTGTGAGTAGGAAGAAAGTATAAATTACACCAGTTTTAACTCCTGAATTTTACCCATAGAATCAAAGAAGTTAGATATAAGAAAAAATCTATGAGATAATCTGGTCCATTTCCCTCCAAATAGAGGATTATTCCCTACAGTACAGTTAGAAGTTAAACTGTTGTGCAATGACACATCTGGCATTCTAAATCCTAAAATACACAAATTTAAAATAAGTGAGCAATAAAAATTAGAGAATAACAGAATAGAAATTGGATATTGGGAGGAAAACAGCTTTAGGTCATCTAACCCACCCTCTTGATAGTCCAGGATTGTTTCCTACTGCATTTTTTCTACTGCTTTGTCTTGACTTTTAATATTTCATGCAGTGGAGCTTCCTGCCTCTTAGAAGACTATTCCATTGTTTAGACAGTTTTTTTCTTGATATTCAGCCTAAACTGTCTTTTTTCCTTTCCTCCCATTTCCCTTGAAATTCCTAGTTATACATACCTTTATTCCCCTAAATAATATCTGTCCTGCTTGCGTCCTTTAAGCAATTGTAGGTATGTATCCATGTTTTAGGCTTCAGTGCTGCAAAATTTAGTACAGTGGGACTTCACGTAGACGTAAGGCTCCACTTGCATGGATCTTTTTGCAGAATCAGGGCCTTTAGATGTTCAGTCAGAGTGGTGGCAATTTAGCTGCATAAAACTCTTCATGGCTGGGAGAGTGCCATCTTTTATGTCTGGAAAATGTCCAACACATAGTAGGCACTCCCAGAAACAAATGACAATAATGGAATCCATAATTTAGTAGACAAACACTACCTCTTTAAAGGAGCTTTAAATGGATAAATACAAAAAAAAAAAACCCACTTCAATATAAGTACAGCATTTGATTCTTTTAATTTGATTCTTTAGACACTTACATACATTTTACACATGACTGAAGTCAATAGGATTACCCATGTGTGTACATTTAAACATCTGTATAAGTGTTAGCACAATTAGTGCTAAAAGCTATCTCTTTTTTCCTTTCTGCATATAATCTGTTGATCTCAATTTACTCTTTACCCATAATTTGAATAGGAGAGTGAAAGGACAGTTAAAAATAAAAAACGCCAACCTGCAGAGGAAACAAATGGGGAAAAAAAAGCAACAGAGTTCTTTAAATGCGCCTTGTCTTAGGTGGTGTGAACTTATTTTGAATTATGCAAGGCTGAATCTGTTGCAGTGTACTAAACATGAGAAGCCCCTTAACAACTAGAAATGCTCAAGCAATAATATATTGCCCAACAGCAGTGGAAGAAGTCTCCTGATGATGTAATATGTGATATTTCCCCAAATTATTAGAAGTGATAAAGACTAAGTGAGTAAATGCAATGCTTAACTCTGAAGGTAAACCAATGAGTGTTAGGCCTGGTCTGCACTTAAAAATTAGATTGGCCTAGTTATGTTGATCAAGGCTGTGAAAGATTTCCTACCCTGAGCATCATAGTTAAGTCAGCCTAACTCTTAGTGTAGACTATAGTAAACAGAGCTAGATTTAGGGGCAGGAAACTCAGGTGACCACCTGGCATGCCAGGCTTGGTGGGCATTGGCTCAGGATGCGGTTCTTGTTGTTTTGTTGTTGTTTTCTTCATCAAAAAATGGCTTTCAATCAAAACAAAACTGTTCACCAAAAAAATTCAAACAATTTCTTAGAAAAATATTTTTAACAGCTCTAGTATCTTTTCTGCTCCACAGCTCTACGCAGTTATCATGTTAACTAAAGCTGGTGTGTTTGGGTGAGACTGTGAGAAGTTGTGAGTGTTTGTCTTTTGGAATAGGAAGGGAGTTTGTGAGTCAGTACATGTTTCTGAGTATTGTGACTGGATAGCAAGGTATGTGAGCAGAAATTGGAAAGAATGGTCTGTGATTTCCTTGATTTTTAATAATTTTCCTTGATTTTTAATAATTATGTTGATAGAGCTGTGCAAGTACATTTCCTAACAATTACCACAGGAAAAAGAATACAAGGTTCACATATAAGATTGTGCTACCGAGCTGCTGCGCTCCAGTATTCATTTATTTTTAGAGTTCATTTGACAAAGAAAAAATAATCAGATTTTCTTCCAACTAATGCAAAACACAATATCAACTACAGCTAGTGCTTCATAATGGTTGTCAGTGGTTTGGAGACTTCTGCTTGGGAGCCTTAACTGTGCAATTCAGAATAGCCTACAGTTGTCTAGATCAGTGGCTCTCCACCTTTCCAGACTATTATGTCTCTTTCAGGAATCTGATTTGTCTTGCATAGCTCTGATTTTCACCTCACTTAAAAACTACCTGCTTACAAAATCAGACGTAAAGATACAAAAGTGGCACAGCACAGTATTACTGAAAAAATTGCTTACTTTCTCATTTACCATATAATTATAAAATAAATCAATTGGAATGTACTTACATTTCAGTGTATAGTATATAGTGCAGCATGAACAAATTGTTGTCTGTATGAAATTTTAATTTGTATTGACTTTGCTAATACTTTTTACGTGGCCTGTTATAAAACAAGGCAAATATCCAGATGAGTTGATGGAAGCCCCTTGGAAAACCGCTGTGTATCTCCAATGATAAACGTACTCCTGGTTGAGAATCACTGGTCTAGATAGTATGTGTGTTTGTGCTTTTTTCCTTTCATTAGCAAGTTGAAGTTTAGAAACTGTTTTGAGGAAGGTTTCCCCAGATTTTGTAACTTAATTTCCTACTTCATACTCCAGTATTTCATTTCCCTCTGATGTTTTGTTTGGTACCAGAAAAATCTTGTAACAGTGCTTTATGAAAATTACCTCCACAGCTCCCCACTATTGGACTTACAAACTGTGTCAACCTGGAAAGATTAAAAACAGTTAGCCTAGACTGGGGCTTCATTCCTTGTCAGGGAAGTCCTATGGCACAGATAAAAGCACAAATCCTATGATCCAGGATTGTCCCTTCATATAACTGGAGCAGTGCAAAGGGGTCATAACCCTGCTCTAAATGAGCATCTGAGGATTCTCCTGAGGATTCCCCTTAGCTGGCAAAAAGCTAGCATATACGACACTATCCCAGTCTCTTCTAGTGTAAGGCACTTGTCTTTGTCATTTGTCAGCAGACTAATGGCTCCTAAGGGGACACTGTCAGATAGTGCTGTTTAGAACAGCATATAGAGTGCCTTAACTTGGGTTGGAGGGTTGGTTTGTCCTCTGGACAGCCCCAGGACCAAGGTGTGAGAATCTGCAGGACTAGTACCTGGGGTCATGGAAGTTCTGGGCTGCTGACTGGGTATACAGGCAAGTGTCCTTGCCTGTATACCCAACTTAAGCATCACCAATGGAGGCTTAAACTGGGTATACTGGCAAGGACAATGTGAAGCGAGGCTGAGCAGGAAGTACCACCTGGTGGGACCTGTGTTGCAGTCTCTCACCAACTACTGCCTGGCTGGTACTAATATATAAACCAGAAAGCCCTGATGGGAGCTGTCTGAGCAACAAGACAGACTGCCTGCCTGCTTCCGTCTGCTCTAGACCATGCTAGTGATAGACATAGACTCTGGCTTCTGACCCTGGTTTGTCCTCAGCATCACTATTTCCTTGTTGTCTGTAACCTGGCACCCAACCCTGACTTCCTGGTATCCTAACTCAGCTCCACTCCAAACCTACTATCTGCCTGCTGCCTGAAATTTGGTGCCCAACCCTGACTTCCTGACATTCTGACCTCCTGACTCTGCCACTCATCTCGCAAGTGCAACTAAGCAGATGACCTGGGCACACCCGCCCATGGCTGCGCCGTGACACAAAAAGGTGGATAAGTGATGCAGAGACACCTCTGTTTCCCTCTTCAGTGTGAGCTCAGCTCAACTGAAGATTGCGCTCTAGGCATCTGAAGAAAGAAGCCAAGCATTGGCCAAGACCCTCATATCCTGTGCTCTGTTTTCTGCTGCTTTTTGTCATACCTACAAGTGCTGGTGTCTGGGCACAAATATTTTTTTCCCTTTGGTTAGTGTTTTGATAGTCTAGTAGTTACAAATTAGTTTACTTGTTGGTGATATTTGTCCTGTGTGTAAAAAGAGGCAGGTACACCATCTTAGAAGGCATCCTATTCATCATTGGCTTTGAAGTGTCTTGTTGTGTGGCATGTGATCAGTTTCCACATATCATTATCAGCAGGATATGGTGTCATTGTTAATTATCCAAAAATTCAATTAACTTTATCACACAACTTTGCCCTTGACTCTGGGGAAACTGCTGTGGTATAACACCTCCCCAGTAACTCATGCTAGAATGTTCATCTTTCTATTGAAGTGAACTCTTGATTCCAGAAACACACTTAAAGTTACAGGGCCTAAGCATTTATAATGTGTTTTCTGTAAACTATCTCATAACTTAATGTAACTAATATCTGTCTTGGTTATCTCTCAAAAATTTTGTTTTACAATTATTTCCCCAGTGTGTATCTGAATATATTTTAATATTTTGATTCTTTATAACAATGAGCCCCTCTGCTGCAACTTCTATATATACCCTAGTGCTTTTAAAATCTATTTTAAAATATATGTTCATAAAAAAATAAAAATGAGAGAGAGAGAGAAATTGCATCCTGTTGTACAATTCTAACAGTATGGCTGCCATATGATTCACCACTATGTTGTAAGATTGCTTGGCATCTTTATTCCATTTGGATCTGAAAGTTGCCCATACAAATTCTACACCAGGAAAAAAAGTAAAAGTTATACAAATTCTCTTAGAGAATGTTTATTTTTGCTATATGAAACTTCCCAGTGCAAATAAGTTGCCTTGGCTGTTATGAGTAATTAGTAACCATTTAAGCCGGAAGGAGAACTTTTAGAGGGAAAGCCGCTATAAAAGTTACAGTGGAAAATCTGAGGATGAGTCGAGAGTGCTGAATCTCTACTATCCACCCAATTATAAACATAACCCAATTGTTTGGTTTTTTTTAAAAAAAAACAAACAAACAAAAAAAAGATGCTGCTTTCTGAGGTGATCAAAAGTGCTTCCAGCTGCTGGGCTACTCAAGAAGTAAAATCTTTTGTTGCCTGTAGATTTCCTTTTGGTTTAAAGAGTTTGTTTACTCACAAGTTCAAGTGAACCATTGAAAGTGAAACTCT
This sequence comes from Dermatemys mawii, assembly GCA_007922305.1. Classification (NCBI taxonomy): domain Eukaryota; kingdom Metazoa; phylum Chordata; order Testudines; family Dermatemydidae; genus Dermatemys; species Dermatemys mawii. The sequence goes on along the minus strand of ML677339.1, from coordinate 23,971,389 downwards.
GCAATGAGCTGAGCTAAAAAAATCAACCAAAACATGCCTAGAGCAACAAAGAGGTTTTCAGAATTTTATAAATTCCTTCTCTCTGATGTCTTTCCGTAATGTATTATCTGAGAAAACCTTGCACTGAATCCTAAACTGTGAATAATAAACAAAGTCAGAAATGTCACTACATTCACATTTTGCTATAGCAGCAGTAGCAACATTTCCATTTCTGTTTCATTCCCGCCCTCCCCTCTCATTTTCTTACCAAAACAGTTGCACCAGAGGTTGGTGGAAGCTGCAATACTATTTAATAGAGCTCAGCGGGAAGCATTTTTCCCAATGTGCAACTGTTTTTGAGTTCATAATTTTTTACCATCATAAATCTGGACAAGAAGTCAAAATCTCCAAAACATTTCTGAACCATCTAATTTACTCTGACCTTCTGCACAGCACAGACCACAGAATCTTACCCACCCATTCCTGTAATAGGCCCATAACCTTTTGGTAAGTTCCTGAAGTCCTCAAAACTTGTGCAAAGACTTCAAGTTACAAAGAATCCACCATTTACTCTAGTTCAAACCAGTAAGTGACCCGTATCACACATTGCACAGGAAGACCAACAAAACAACAAAAACAGAGTCTCTGTCAATTTGACCTAGGGGGAAATTCCTTCCCAACTCCAAATATAGCAGTCAGTTAGACCTTGAAGCTGTTGACATAACTTACCAGTCTTGAAACAAGTTAGGTTTCTTGCCCCCACTACTGCCCTTGGATTGCTGTTTCAGAACTTCAGTTCTCTGATGGTTAGAAACCTTAGTCTAACTTGAAGCCTAAACTTATTAATGGCCAGTTTATATCCATTTGTTCTTGTGTCAACAGTGGTCCTTAACTTAAATAACTCCTCTCCCTCCCTGGTGTTTATCCCTCTAGTGCCATGGTTCTCAACTCATTTCAGACCATGGACCACCAGGCCAATCAAAAAATTTTCGTGGACCACCTCCTTTTTTTAAATTTATTTTTAAAAAGTCACCAGGACTACCAGTGATCCATGGACCACCAGTTGAGAACCACTATTCTAATGTTTGTCGAGAGTAATCACATCTCCCTTTGGTTGTCATTTTGTTATACTAAACAAGCCAAGCTCCTCAAGTCTCCACTCGTAAGGTAGGTTCTCCATTCCTCTGATCATTCTAGTAGCTCTTCTCTGCACTTGTTTCAGTTTGAGTTCATCTTTCTTAAACATGGGAAACCAGAATTGCATACAGTATTTCAGATGAAATTTAACCAGTACCTTGTATAATGGTAATAACACCTCCCTATCTTCGCTGGAAATACCTCACCTGATGCATTCTAAGAATGCATTAGCCTTTTTCACGTTGGTGCCTCTTGGCCATCCTGTGCTCAACCAATACACACAAGTCTTTCTCCTATGATATTTCCAACTGATGCATCCCCACTTTATAGCAAAAAAAAATGTTGTTAATCTTAAATTCATGACCTTTCACATTGCACTGTTAAATTTCATTCTATTTCTATTATTCCAATTTTCAAGGTGTTCCATATCTCCTTGTATGATATTCTGGTGTTCCTCTCTATTGGCAATACCATCCTCAAATGTTATTAGTGCGCTACCATTTTTTTGGTTCCAAAATCATAATCTGCTTATCTTTTGGCAATTCTTACTTTTTCTCTATACTTTCTGATCTCCAAAAGGTAGCTCTCCTAGATTACATGTCCCATCTTCTATTCCTTGTAGGCTTTCTTTTTTCTCTTAACCTGTCTGAGATACTTGTTCATCCAGTTTGGTCTGCAACTCTTCCCTACAATTTTTTTTACCCCTTGCTTAGGATACAGACTTCAGACAATTTCTGCAACTTTGACTTAAAGTAATTCCAAGCCTCTTTCCACATTTAGATCCTTGAATTTTCTCTTTCCATTGTTTATGCCTCACCCTTTTAGTTGGTGATATAAATGAATTTGTACCTCTATTCTCCTCCCAAATACTACACACCTTACATCAATCAATATTTTTCAGAACCACTAACTTCACTTAAAAATGAATACAGGATAATTGTTCTACTTTCTTTTATTTTGAATCTTATATCAATTGTCCTGTTAACTTTCCTTCAATAACAGCTAGGTCACCTAAAAAGGTATATGCTAACAAATTGTCTCAATGGATCAAAGCTTGTCATAGTAGCCTAAACTTCAGCTGTCTCCCTGTGCCCACAATACTGAGATCAGATGATTCAGGGAAGGAATAATACAGTAGGTTGGTAGTAAAATGACAAACCATGTTGAGATTAAATGAAGATGAATCATTATACTTTGGCTTGGGGTCATTCAAAGGTTGTGCTAATTTTATTTTTCATCATTCTCTAGATCTTAATCACAGTCAAAGCAGAAGCCTATTGCCTTCACTTATTCTCTCACTGCAGAGTTTCATGTTTTGCTACCTGCTGCTTCACAACTCTCTGAAATTTCGTATCACAGAAACATGAGATCCTCCATCTCTTCTATAATGAAATGATGGTAGATCGATAGTGTAGTACTTAATTACACACTTGGGGGCCCAATTCTGTCTTTTGAAGAAAAATGGTGTGGATTCTATGAGCAATCAAGAGAAGCAGGATTTATGCTGTATTTTGACCTCTCAGTTTCATAGATCTCTACGGATCTGGCTATAGGGGAAGATTTGGGACTTGATTCTGCTCTCACAATCATTCTACATCACTGTTGCTTCAGAGACCTTAGGAGAGTTGTTCCTAATTTACAGTATAAGTTTATTCAGTGTGAGACCCATTGTGTTGGTGCTGCTGGCAAATAAGCTCAGTGTTTAATTCATACCAAATGCCCAAGTTAGGGTCTATGCTGGCAATGGGCCGAACCTAGGCATAAAGTTTGGATTCAGATACAAACTTACCCCAAATTCATGGATCTCACATCTGGAGTTTATATTATATTCATAAACATCTCTGGTTTATATTCCAGGGGGAATCTTGAGTAAGTTGTCATGGGTCAATTGAAGTCAGAGACAATTTATACCAGCTGAGAATCTTCCCCAAGTATGTTTGTGTCTACTGTGTATCTTATTCATTTTGATCAGTATGGATGCACTTCTTAGCTCTTTATAGGAATATACTTTTGACCACAATGCAGGTATGATTGTAATTGTATAATAAGGGTGAAAACATAGTTGAACTGTTTTTTGCTTTTTTTAAAAAAAAAGTTTTAACCAACATGTAGTGCATGGGACTTGAAATCAAAAGTCCTCAGTTCTATTCCTGGTACAATAATAACACTCACTTCAAAGTAGAGTGACCAGTCAGCAAGTGCGAAAAATTGAAACGGGGGTGGGGTGGGGATTAGTAAGAGCCTATATAAGAAAAAGAGCCAAATATTGGTACTGTCCCTACTTCAAAGGGGTGTTGTGAAGTTTGTTAATATTGCACAATCCTATCTGTTGCTTATCGGTATGGTATCTAATTGCTATGAAAGGATTTAAAATACATTGTAAGTTGAAGATGCTGCTACTGTGGTAGAAATGCACAAAATGCCTGGAGTATCCAGATTCATAAATATCAGATTTTTTTCTTGTTTTATCCTGGTGAAACTGGGATCTTTGTCCTCCATGTCAACTGAAGATTTCTCTATAGAAAATAACAAAAGAGAACTTTTATTTCAATGAATAGCTGTTGCTGTCATTAGTTTTTCAGTCTCCTGGAATATATGTTCCCTGTTATGGATGTGTTACAGACGACAGTATCAAATAGTTTATATGTTATAATCTCTTTCTAATAAATGAAGTGTCTAATAATCCAAAAGGGATGGTTTATCATTATAAGAATAATTGCTTCCAAGCATTGCAAGGAAACAGACTTGTTCTTCCAATCTCCGAAAGATTGTCTGTTACTTGAAGGGTCAGAAGATTAAATAATTGTCTCTACATCCTGTGTAACTGAAGGGAAACTTTTTCATTGAATCTCACTGTGCCTTTGTTCAGGATGATTTTTTTCCTTCATTTTACTGACAATAAAATGAAACTGTAGTGTCTCTGCTTTTATGATAGCAATGAAGAAGTGCATAGCCTTTATATAACATGGTAGAGTCATTTATCCTTCCTTGGTGAAAGTTGCTTTGGAGCAATGCACTGAACACTGTTTGGTCTGGGGAAGCTATGTGCAGCATTTTGTATTGGATTTGATTCAATTTTTAATCTGAAGAATTACGTAACCTCATTTTTGTTCCCAATCTGTGTTTTACTAGTGCAGGTGATTCTAAAAAAATATTGTTCTCTACCACTTTCTAAATGTTATGAAGAGGATATTTAAGCACTTTTGCTTCTCTACAGCATATCTGTCTGCAGCAGGATGTGGCACACACAGTCTGATTCTGTCAGTAATCAAGTGGCAGTGGAATACAGCCTTCTGAAAAATATTCAAGAAACTGCTTTGTGCTTTGTTTGTTTTTGCCTTATCACCTATATATTGTGACTTTCAGTTAGTATGTCTTTGAAGTGAAGCTGACTGCATGAATGTACGGGGGGCTTTTTTTGTTTATTTCTTTACATGAAATTCATATTGCTCCTTGGACTGTCTCAAGCGCTGTGCAGATCTTCAGTACCAAACTGCTTGTCACTATCCATGCCAATTTGTGGCAGCCAAATGTACATTCTCGTGTGCTTCTCTTACCTTCAAACAGTTTGAGCTACACTGGCACAAAGGAGACTTAAATTTAGCCTAAGCAATTTTATGAGATTCCTCTAGCATAAGGGCAAAACTCCAGTAATGCAGTATATCTGGCTCTCTGCCATCCCCCCTTGAAGTCCTTAGTACAGTGTTTGTGTTGGGGGGCTAGGATGTGGCTTTAGCAGTCCTGCACTTCAGTGATTCTCAGCTGCTAGAATATATCCTTGGGAGAAGTTGCTTGCTCCTGTAAATTAGCGCAGTCCTTCCTGTCCCAAGTGTACAGTCCCCTTTACCATCTTCTCACAGTTACATCAGTGAACGTAGCTTAATCAGACCTGAAGGGTTCCATTCTGTCTCTTTCCTTGCTGGCTGCCGGTTAGCAATGGTGAGAGACAGAATGAGCAGTTTCTGCTAAAGCTAGTAAGAGGGTGTGTCAGGATTCCCTCCCCACTCTGAACTCTAGGGTATAGATGTGGAGACCCACATGAAAAAAAGAAATAGCTCCCCAAGTTTATTTTACCAGCTTAGGTTAAAACTTCCTCAAGACACAAGTTTCTCCTGTGTCTGGAACAGTATGCTGCCACCATCAAGCATTACCCCAAGAACTAGGGGCAGGGCCACTTGAAGCCCCCTCTCTCTCCAAAAATCCCCCCAAGCTTATACCTCTCTCCCTGGGAAAGGCTTGAGGAAAAACCCCTCACCAGTCCTGCTAGATGAGCCTGATCCAAAAGCCTGGATCTACACAATGGAAAGCAAAGCAGTCAAATTCTTAAGAAATATTTTAATTCAATGGAAAGGAGAAAAACCAAATTTTTATAGGAATCAGTGGAAAAACACTTTACAATCACAAAAATAATCAAAGAGAAAAAAACACCACACCATAGAGGAATTCCTCCCTCTGCTGAGTTTCAAAGCTACAGAGAAAACATAGGGATATATCCCAAAAACCTGAGAAATTCACAAGTGAAAAAAAAACAAATTAAAGATACAGCCGTGCCTGGCTAATTTACTTACTGTTGCTGTTCAGAAAGATTATAGATAGATGGAGAGAAGAAAATTCTCTGATTCCCCTGAAAGCCCAGAGTGAATGCAAAACAAAAACAAAGCAGTTTCCCTCCCCCCAGTTTGAAAGCATCTTTGGTCCCCATTGGTTCTTTTGATCAGGTGCCAACCAAGTTTCATTTAGCTTCTTAAGTCGTTACAGGTAAACAGGAATTCTAGGCTACTTTATGCTTCTGACAGAGTGCTACAAATCAGACAGAGAATCTATTCTGTTGTGTGAAGACAGTAGCACCAGTCCTGACTTCCTCCAGCATAGTGAAAGAGAGCACCCATATCTACTATGTGACCTAGTTTCTCCAAATGACAAGCAGCTGTGAGACACCACTTTCAGAAGGTTTCCTTGTCTTAGTTAGCAAATCTAAGAAAAGAGAAATAAAAGTCTCAGAAAAAAATATCTTTAATAAAACTGATGGACTTTTGGCTTTTTTCCTTTCTGGGTTTGTCCCCCCACCCCCGCTATTGAAATGAAGCCTGACCTCAAAATTAAATATATTTGTGGTTTTCTGCTAAGTCTCCAGTGTGAAATAAAAATGACAAGGCCTCTTTATAAAATTTACCACAGTTAAGTAAAGGTTCAGGCACAGCGAAGAACTCAAACTGAACAGACATAGAGAATGAAGCAACAATTATCACCAATCTGTGAGTGGTTCAACATCTATAATAAATAATTACCTCTCCCTTGGCCTGCTGTTGCAGAATTATGTAACAATTATGAAGCCCTCTGCAGCATCCATGTGAGATCTATTTGTAGAGTTCCCCATTCCCATGTGAAAAGAACAACTGCTTTGATGTCACCATTCTTCTTGTACTCCACCCTTCACTTCATCTTGGATCTGTGATTAACCATCTACACAGCCAAAGATCTGTGAGCAGGAGATTGTCAAGCCAAACACAGGAAGGAAGAGGTACTCTCCAATTTACAGTTACCTCTTTCCTATTGAAATGACTTGGTGTCTTACCTGGCTACTGACTGCAGGATTTTTACAGCTGAACAGATGGTAGCAAAGCCAGCTTCTGAGGTTGTCATAGGCTTTGTCTATACTATTGTGGCAAGTCAACCTAAGCTACACTTCTCCAGTTATGAGAATAATGTAACTGAACTTGATGTAGTTTATGTCAGCTTACCGTGGTGTCTATACCATGCTGTGTCGACGGGAGATGCTCTCCTGCCAACTTACTTTACTCTTCTCAGAGTGCTGGAGTACAAGAGTAGATGGGAGAGCGCTCTACCATAGACTTACCGGGGCTTCAGCAGACCCACTAAATCGACACCCCTTCCATCAATGGCAGCAGTGCCAATCTACTAGTAAGTGTAGACGTGGCCATAGTGTTCCAAGTTGGAAAGAGTATCATTTTAATTAATTTCCTTAAGTATTCTTTCAGGTAATTCTTTCTGATGTGTAACACCTAATATCCCAAAACAGGAAGAAGAGGCAGAGCTACACATTTGCTTTACCATGGCAATTCAGAGCTTATATTGTTAAAATATTACTTTCAGTTTTCAAGTAATTTAGACCTTAGTTATGGTTAAGAGTTAAAGTTCTTCTGTCACTACATATTCAGTGTAAGAGAATGCTAAATATTTCAGTTCTGAAATTTTGCATTCACAACTTCATTTAGGCTTACATCTCTTAAAGCTACTTTTGGTACTTTAGACTGAGACAATACATTAATCACATTGGCTGTAGCTGTTGAAACAGACATTCTTTGATTTATGAATTACATTGTTCTAGCATACTGTCTCATTTGCCAATATGACTCTTTCTAGTTTAATCAAGTATAACTTTCATCTGGCCCAGTGTTTTAGTGACAACACAACTAGCTTCTGTGGTGATCTGAGATATCATTAATTACTAATAATAGGGAACTCAAAGGATAATGACTTACAGTACCAACTACCTTTAAAAGTAACCCTTCCACATGAATCAAATTGGTGGAGCAATTTGGAGAAGATTGCATTACTGCTGTCTGTGTCCATGCCATACAATACCTGTTAAGTGGATATCAAAGATGTCAGTCTCCGGGACTTTTGTGAATACTAAATTCATATATATGTACATAACTTTTGTATAAAATAAATCATTATGGGTTATAGCACTTCTATGGGTAATATTTTAAACTTCTGAAGTTGGTAAAATTGTGTGCATGAGGATAACTTAGTAAGGTGAACTATGAATGTATTTTTCTGTATTACTTTCTAATATAGTATAATACCTTTTAAATCATTTATTTTTTTCTGTTACTATTGAATATGGATTTCATTTTCCTCTCAGCATGAGAAGCCAGCAATAAAATAACTTCTAAAATAGCCTAACACATGAAAATGTCTCTACATCCAGTTTTAAATCCCAGACCTAGTCCTGAATGGGACACTAATCTGCCAGCATATGCCAAAGACACAGGGTAAAATCCAGTGGGAGTTTTACCATTACCTTCATTGAATACAGAATTTCTGCCATTATTTTTAACTTCTTTGCAGTGTTGTAGTTGTGTTGGTCTCAAGATATAAGACAAGGTGGGTGAGGTAATATATTTTATTAAACCAACTTCTGTTGGTGGAAGAGACTAGCTTTTGAGTTTCACAAAACTCTTCTACAAGTCTGGAAAAGGTAACCAGAGTGTTATAGCTAAATACAAGGTGGGGACAGATTGTTAAATGTAAAGGATTAATACATGTTGCAAGAAACCACTTAAAGGAAATGGGCAGTTAACACCTCTGCAGCCACAGAACAAAGGAGGGGATTAGTAGGTTACAAAATGTTTTGTGATGCCAAGATTCTCTTGAGAGGCAGCATATCCTAATGTATAGGCACCTGCTTAAGGAGCCAGAAAACCTGGGTTCTGTTCCTGGCTTGACCAGTGATATTTTGGCAAGTCACTGCACCTTTCTTTGACTCTTTTCCCTCCCACGCTTATCTGTCTTGACTGTTTAAATTGTAAGGTCTTTGCCAGGGATTGTCTTGTACTACATGTCTGCACAGCCACTAATTTAATAGGGCCTCAATTTCACTTGGTGCCTTTGTGCTATTGTAATACAAATAATAATTAGTATTATCTACTGAGATCTGCCATTGAGCTCCTGTGTGTTCTTGGGCAAATAACTTAAATGCTCTTTGTTTCAATTTACCTAACTAGATTTTTTTAAAAATCTATCAGGTACAGTACTGTGGGGCTTCTAGTAATTGATTAGTACAGTGGTTTGAAATACAGGAATAGAAGAGCCTGTACATTTAAAGTGGTGAAGGTATCTTATTAATTAAAATCATCATACCTTTCACTCTTAATAAACCATTTGGAGTCCAAGCCACACTGTACAGATAACAATAATGTATTGCAATTATGTGTGGAGGCCCCATTAAATTAGAGGCTGTGCAAACATGTAGTAGGAGACAATCTCTGCCGCAAAGACCTTACAATTTAAACAGATAAGACCGCATATCAAGTGTGAAAAATTGGGACAGGGTCGGGGGTAATAGGCACCTATATAAGAGAAGGCCCAAATATTAGCAATGTTTCTGTAAAATCGGGACATCTGGTCATGTGGCAAAAGATGTAATGGTACCACCTGAATACATTTTATTGTTGCTAAAATATTCCCCAAAACACTTGTTATGGAAATAATCTGAACAAGGATTAGTCAGTGGCAAATATGTGAGTAGCGCTACTGGTCTGGGTATCAATCCTTTGTTGAAAGCGATCAGTGACTGAAAGGCTAGTATTTGTCTGTTACGTTTCTAAAGTGTCAGTCACCATATTGCCTGTTTATTTCCTTTCCTCTCCATATTTGGGAAACTCCTAAATCATGAGATTCCAGTTGATCCTCCAAACTAAAATAAATAAATAAATGAAATGTCTACAGAATATTGTGCCTACTTATAATCTATCTCATAAAACAGTAAAGGTGGATAATAAATCCAGAAATAGTTTTTCTTTCTGGGATATGTCAAGTTGCCTGCTTTTCCATAATGACTATAAGGCAGTCTAATTATATTAAATAGTTTAAGTGGGTCTATGAGTCCTACTTGTTCGATCTTAACTGATATTTGTCTCTGTTAATGGTTTCCAAAGAACAGTTTTCATGTAAAACACCACACACAGACTAAACAGAAAAGAGGAAGGAGACAAGGAAGGACTTTCTTCCAGGCTTTTAGCAGGTTGTATTAGTTTAAAAATCCAAATGCTGCAGGGGAAGGGATGCTGAAAGAGATTCTTCTTAACACCATCTGGTCCCCCACCCTACCTCTCGATTTTGACTGGGAACAAAAGTTCCAGTTCAGGTAGGACCTCGATCCTTATTTTTTTGGACTACAGGAGGTCCAAACCCAGACTCATTCATTATATTAAGTGGAGCCAGAACTAGGACTCCTGCTTTGCAGAACCTCAGCCCTGTAGCTCAGTTATGCCTCCACAGGGAACCTTGCTAGCAAAGGCAAGTATATACACAGTGCCTGGAGATGGTAGGCTTTTGCGATGCTTAATGTCTTCAGAGTTACAGGGGGAAGCACACTTCTTACACTTATATTTCACACAACGGTACACAGATTTAGCTGTCAACACTGTCGTGTGTGAGATGGTCCCCAACCTTGTCATTCCAAAAAAAATGTCTTTGCTGGGTCAGTGCTATCTAATACCCTCATCCAAATTATGACAGTGCTCAAAGGCTTTCTTTGTCCCACCTAGGACACATGCACAAAGGCAGACATAAATTGGCCCTTTGAATGAATTTAATCTAACAAGTTTGCTAAAACATCTGAATTATTTTTCCTGCCTGCTTTGATTTGAATTGAAATTAATCTAAACTGGCACAAAATTTCCAAATGAGCAGCTCATCTTCAAAAAGAACAGGACTACTTGTGGCATCTTAGAGACTGGCAAATTTTTTGAGCATAAACTTTCATGGGCTACATCCCACTACATCAGATGCATAGAATGGAACATATAGTAAGAAGATACATTCAGATACAGAGAACATGAGAAGGTGGAAGTTGCCATACCAACTCTAAGAGGCTATTTAATTAAGATGAGCTATTATCAACAGGAGAAAAAAAAACTTTTGTAGTGATAATCAAGATGGCCCATTTCAGACAGTTGGCAAGAAGGAGTGAGGATATTTTTTTTTCCTTTTGATAATAGCTCATCTTAATTAATTAGCCTCTAAGAGTTGGTATGGCAACTTCATCCAACTTATTCATGTTCTCTGTATGTATATATATCTTCCTACTATATGTTCCATTGTCCATTCTATGCATCTGATGTAGTGGTCTATAGCCCGCAAAAGCTTATGGTCAAATAAATTTGTTAATCTCTAAGGTGCAACAAATACTCCTGTTCTTTTTGTGGATACAGACTAGCACGGCTGCTACTATGAAGCTCATCTTCAGCAATTATACTGTTTTTTACACTTTATAATGCAATATTCATTCGAGCAGTTCAAACACTTCCTAACCCCCCGAGTCTAACCAAATTTTCATTTACACATTCACAACAAATAAGACCTCAGTCAATGTGTAACCACTTGAATTCATGGAAACTGTGTGTAATTATCTTTTTGTCTATCTGAAGGTCACATATTAGTAGTCAAATTATTGATAACACTATTTATTACATCTGTGTCAATTATGATTCTTAATACTAGAACTGACTGTTAACCCAAAGTCTAACCGTGTTTAAAAGGAAAGAAAACCCACAAAAGTAGTGTCTTTACCTCTTTGAATGTTGCTTAAATTTCACCTTGTGCTAATCTAAAGCAAATGATCCATTACATTACTCAAATACTCTATTTTTTCCTTTGTAAAGCCATGAAATGTATTACTTAATAAAGCAGAGGCAAGACTTTGTGTTTATATTAAGATAGATTACTTATGAGAAATGAAAATGAAGATCATAAATCAAAATACCTCATTACAAGTTCCTTGTTTTACAGTAATTTATCAGTTGTATTTCTGTTTTTCATGTTTGGGTATGTAACTTATACCACTTATCCTTTTAAAATTCATCACTGAATTTGACTGCTAGATATTGCTTACCTTTCTATGAGAGAGAGAATTACTGCTAATTGAATATATGGCCTTCTTTGATCCAAGGCACTGGGAATGAAGTAGATAAGGTATTCTCTAAGGCTTCTGTTCATCATACCACCCCTGTTAAAGAAAGCATTTAAGCACATGCTTAATTTTCAAATACTGTAAAAGCATCACACTCTTCAGTCTTAGGAAGGAGTATGACATGGCTAAGGGGCACTACCTTTGTAATGAAATCAAGTCAATGATGGCACTGAAAAGGATCAAGTGGAGAATGAACATTTCCAGGGGAGAGAGGGAACTAAAGTAAAGTCATCCAGTGAAAAACATGGTTTCCAGTTTATTTCATAGACACTATAAATCCTTTAGGTGCTCCATGTTGTGATGTGGATTTAAACTCAGAGCTAAACAATTTTTTAACTGTTTAAAACCATCACAACAAAAATTGGTGAGATGGATTATACTGCCAACAATTATTTCATAGCAGTGTTTGTTATAAATAAAATTGTGTAATAATGTTCATTTGTTGAAAATTTGAAAGTAAAAGCATTTCTACACACCCATTCTTAAATCTTTTTTTCCTTTTATCACACCCTAAAATATTATGTGCCTGCACTCCGTCACAAGTGCTTATTTATTGAGCATGATGCTCATCCTACACATGGGGGGAAATGCAGATGGCCAGCCCAAGATGTGCGTATCACTTATGTTCCACATTATCCCTGTTTTGAAAATATAAGTAGTAAGCATCGGCCTCATGATGGGCCTCTGTGCAGGACTCAGTTTCATCCATACAACCTGGGTAGTCTGGCACTTTGCAAGAGTTAGGGATACTGGAGTTCCCACAAACAATGGTTGGAGGATACAGGGCACCTCTGTAGTCCCATCTGGTGGCTTAGGGTCCTTGACCCTTCTTCATTCTCCGTGTGGGTGACCAGCCAGTTACTCAGTGTATGTATGCACACATGCAGTGGCTGATAATTTGGCTCCCACAAAGCTCTGCTGAGGGTGCTGGCAAATTCAGATGTGAGTGTACCATGGATTTATATAGGGGCAATAATATATTTTATGTCTTATTATCTATCCCTTTCTTAATGATTTCCAACATTCTGTTTGCATTTTTGACTGCTGCTGCACATTGAGTGATGTTTTCACAGAACTATCCACAATGACTTCAAGATCTCTTTCTTGAATGGTAACAGCTAATTTAGACCCCATCATTTTATTTTTATAGTTGGGATTATATTTTCCAATGTGCATTACTTTGCATTTATCAACAATGAATGTCATCTGTCATTTTGTTGCCCAGTCACCCAGTTTTGATAGATCCTTTTGTAGCTCTTTGCAGTCTGCTTGGGACTTAACTATCTTGAGTAGTTTTGTATCATCTGCAAATTGTGCCACTTCACTGTTTACCCCTTTTTCCAGATCATTTATGAATATGGTGAATAGGACTGGTTCCAGTACAGATCCCTAGTGGACACCACTATTTTCCTCTCTCCATTCTGAAAACTGACTATTTATTCCGACCCTTTGTTTCCTATCCTTTAACCAGTTACCAATCCGTGAGAGGACCTTCCCTCTTATCCCAGGACAGCTTACTTTGCTTAAGAGCCTTTGGTGAAGGACCTTGTCAAAGGCTTTCTGAAAATCTAAGTACAGTCTACCCACTGGATCCCCCTTGTCCACATGCTTGTTGACTCTCTCAGAGAATTCTAGCAGATTGGAGGGGCATGATTTCCCTTTAAAAAAACCATGTTGATTCTCCTCAAACAACATTAGATAGAACTTCTTAACAGAAGCTTAAGGTATAATGGATACAAGAGGCCAGAATGTGAACCTTTTATTCACCCTGGTGAGCAATTACTCATGCAAGTAGTTTCACTGACTTCACTGGGACCACTCAAGTGAATAATTGCTCACCTGTGTAAGATTTACTATATGTACTTATACTAATGAGGAATCATGGACTTGTGTCTCTAGTATAATTGAATGTTATTTATCTTTGTGCAAACTAAGTGTAAAAAGCTACCATTCTGAAATTGCAGCATTTTACATTCACTTTTCAGAGGAAACTGATTATGCGAGATGCAATTGTGGTAGAGAATCAGGGCCAAGATCCACAAAGAGACTAAGATTTGTAACACCTAATTTTTAACCACCTAGTCACTCTGGGGAATCCACAAATTCTGGGTCAGGTGCCTGAGGAGAGAGAGATGCTTAAGAATGGAATGCACAAAAGCCAGCGAGCTACCAAAGCTAGCTTCAGTGCATCAATAGCAGATGCTGCTGACAGGGTTGTATCCTAAGCCTTGCCCCTCTCCATACTGGAAGGCACCTATATCTGGGGATCCATACTTGGAAACCCTCTCTTGGAGTCAGATGCTTAAACCATTTCTTGCAAGAATGGGAGTGACACACACATAACTCCACGCAAAATAACTGGGAGAGGAGGAGGCCTCTCTTACCTTTACCACCGTGGTTAGTGAACGGGAACCTCACCTAGGATGTAAGAGACACTGGTTTTATTTCCTACCCCGCACCATGTGAGAAGGGATTTGAATAGAGATTCCCCATGTCTCAGGAAAGTGCCTTAACCACTGGATTATGGAATAATCTGATGTGGGTTTCTCTCAAACTCTCTTGCTGAGGCTGTTCCACATTGTATAAATAATTAAATATGCATTGAGCCAGAGATGCAGTGAGTGACTCTATAATCTAGTGGTTAGGAGGACACCTACCTAAGAGGTGAGAATCCCTTGTTCAAACCCATTTTCCACACCAAGCGGTGGGGGGAAATTGACCTGCAGTTTTCCACTTCCAGGGTGAGTTCACTAACCACCAGGCTAAGGGTTATAAGGGAGGCCTCCTTTCCTCTAATTACGCCCGCCTGCCCTGCCACATCATGTGAAGCTGGGCATGCCCTGAACACATCTACTGGATTGGGCCCTACAGGTAAGATAGACATTGTCCCATCTATCTTCACCTCTTTTTGGAATTGTGCTGGGGCTTAAGCATGAGAGAAGTGTCTGGGTATCTTCCTGAGGCAACTGTTTTTCAGCAGCACGTATGGGACTCTTACAACAGAAATTTAGGTGCCTAGTGAGTCTAGTGCCAAGGTTAGGCAGCAGCTGAGTGGAGGTTTTGTGGATTGCATTGGCAGTGCTTTAGTCACCTACATTCCTATATGCATTGGGGTTTATGTGTCAGTTCTATGTGGCATATGAACTACCACACTCAAATTGTAATGTAAAAACATTAACATATCATAGCAAATTATATTGACTTTTGCCTTTTTTGAATGCGAACCTTCACTACAGAGTACTGTTACCCAGAGACACATCTCAGTGGCGTTACAGGTGTAAATGCATATTTACTGCCCTATATAAACTTTATTGACAATATATAGTTTGCTAGCATTTATGGATAGAAATATTGCAATATATTGCTTTTGTTTAACTACAACCTTCTGTAATTTTTTTGCTCTTTCAATTTAAAGCATAAACTTCCAACCCAGTTCTCCTCTTCTCAATTCCTCATATAATTAAATTAATGTTGATGTAAAGTGGATAATTGTGCATATTTTCAACTTCAGTTAAATATTAATTCTGTTAGTTCAGCACTAAAGAATAGCAGCATACAAATGAAGAAGCTATTATGAAATATTATATCATATGCAATTCTATGTATGTTCACTGAGCAGTACTTGACCTAAGATATAGCTCAATATGTTAGATGGATTTACAAGTCTCTATAAAATGCTCTATGTACCATAAAAAATGTTCAAGCTGATCCCTGAGAAAAGAAACAGCATGTACAGTGTGTAAAGTGGAAATGCACTACATTCAGAGCATGTGAGGCAATAAGTAACAGATTTTTCCCTTTCACCTGCCCTTGGGTTTTCTTAACTTACAGAGTCCATTTGATATGATTTTTAAATGATTTCATCAATTGACTGTCTATTATTCCTGACTTTCTGTAGATTGCTAGTAAAGCATGAGGGTCGCTGGATGGTATGCTATACTCTTTAGGGTGAAATTCATATATAGAGGGGTTAAATAGACCAAAGGGCATTATGTGCTGCTCTGGATTGATTGCACTGGTTAAATCACAGTTTTAGGGATAACTGCACATATTTCCCCCCTCCATGGTTCCTCAAGAGAGCCCACTTAAAGGTTTCCAGCTGCCACCTGTCACCTCTCCTGGGAGGGCAGCATAATGCCCTAGTTTTAAGTTACCATACAGCTCATTCTAAGCAAGACCATTTATTCTTCAGATAAAAGCATTACAGAGGAAACATATTAAAATACTAAAAGTTTCTATATATGTGCTAGAAAACTTACTAGAGGTCATCCCCAACCCCAAATATACTAGCGCTCTAGTATGTTTGTCTTTCAAAACCCACAACTGGGGTTTCCCTCTGTTTACAAGTGCCTCTGTCTTACATACAGAACCAGAACAATGGGTAGGTAGATCAGCTGTACTGTATATGGCTTGGCCCTTTCATCTGAGCGTAATAGGTAATCAGCAGACAACAACCCTCTCCTCAGGACATAGCTTCAAAAGGCTTGCATAACTGAAGTTAGGGAGTTTGCATTAACTTCTGTCTCTGGGATTTCCCAGGAAATCCACTTAATACTTATTGTCCCAGCAGTCTATACTTGTCTGGAACATTTTCGGTATAATCTTTTGAACTCCTAGGTCTTATGTCTGTCACGTCTCCTCCCCATCCCCACCAAGAGGTTACATACAATCCCGGCCCATAAACATATGTAAATGAAGTACAATATTTTTTTTCAAGGATATTTCAGGAAATTGCCATATCTGTCACAAATAGATCTGATTTGATAGAGCTTATGCCTGAAGGGGAACAAATGTGTGTGCCAACTTCCCTGTTTGTCCAGTTTTTCTTAATGTGGGACAGATTCTAATCTTAGCTACATTGGTGTGAACCTGGAGTAATTTCAGATTTACACTGGAGTAACTGAAGCAGCATCTTATCCTTGTGGGGCATGGGCTAAGGGGCTGTTTATTTGTGGTATAGTTGCAAGGGGGAGGGCTTCAGAACTTGGGCTGCAGCCTGATCCCGAATGTGTACACCACAATTAAACAGCCCCTTAGCCTGAGCCCTGCGTGCCCAAGTCCGCTGGTGCTGGCTAGTTATGGCAGTCTAATTACAGTGTAGACATATCCTAAGAGTCCTGTGTAGTTTTATCATGTAAAGTCGTCTGTCTAACCTTGACTCCTGTCAGGTTGGATTTGGTACTGTACTAGTGATACTGGTTAATCTCCTAGAGTAATGGGGTTAACAATGTATGCTTATTCTTTTAGATTAATTTCAGCGCAGTGGATGACAACATTTTTTTTAACTCATTGGTGTGGAATCAGTCTGAGGTAGATGGAATCATACATGAGTGTTTCTGCTTTCAGATTAATTCTGCATAATGGTGAAGAGCAGTTGTTCCTGTTCTTTGAAAGCACACTCAAATGTAATGCAGATTTCTGTTCTATTTGTACCTGAGGTTAGTGGGGAGGGTGATGAGACTCTCTCTGGAACTGTCATTTAACTTATTGACTTCAGTGAGATTGAGCTCACTGAAGTAATAGTCGCAATAATATAATTATCCAAAAGTGTCCAAACTCTGCTGCACTCTGTATCCACAGACTTGATTCTTTAAAGGCATTGTGTCAGCTCACTTCTTTATGAGAAGTTCATATTTAGTACTTTACTCTTTTTTTGTTAATAGAAAATATTGCAAATATTCCCCCATTTGAGATTTGTTCTTTTATTGTCTGGTCAAAATAAATCACCTTTGAAATAAGTTGTTTATACTTACAAACAGCATTTGTTTCACATCACTAATTTCCCTTTTGTCATAGGCACAACAATGGGGCATGGAGGAAGAGATGAATGGGACAGGTGGTCTTACCTCTCCAATTTTCTACTATCCTGTTGATATCCCTCTAACTGTCAGTGCAGGACTCATGAATTCTCACTCATGCTCCTCTATATTATTTCTCGGTGTGATTGTTCTTCTGCCTTCCATCATTTGTTCTTTCTAATTATTATGTTTGCCAAAGCACTAAATGTGGGTATATACTGAAATCATCTTATTTTTGATTGTACTAGGTTATGTCTCATGAGTTACTGTCCTATTAGACCCCAGTCCACCAAAAACTTATATATATGCTTAGCTTTATGCCTGTGAGTGGAAATCAATGGGACTACACATGTGTAAATGAAGAATGCATGCAACTCTTTGCAGGATTAGGACCTTAGTCTGTTCAATTTCCTGGAAGAAGAAACTTTAAGGGATGCATAGCTGTTAAACCTATATGGGATGATGTTGAAATGTATCTTTTCAGAACAGGAAAAACACTGTAACCTAAGATTAAATGAGCAGCTGGTAGAGAGGCTCTGACTTGATCATGTTGCTTTTCTAGACAGACTAATTGTTCTGATTTATGGTTATCACCTGTATTTCATGGGTGCTTGCTTCCAGCTCTAATTAATGGATAATTTTCAACTGCTGAAACTCTAATTGTCCCTGGAGTTTCAAAGAGTGGAAAAATCACGAGTGTTAGCAAATTTAGACCCTTCTTTTATGTGGGAAGTCACTGTTCGAAAATAGAATTATTCATATCTTCTCTCTTTCACCCCAAAGTATCTTTGCAAATGCAGAGAACAATACAGCGATCACAATTCACTCCTGTCCGTGGCTTGTTCTTCCATTAAACCCAGCCTGGTCATGACCTTGAGTACAGTGCCCCACCGTCTACTCAGGGGCTGACGTCTAGAATGTACTGACTTTTCTTTGCATTACATAAAACAATGGATACAACATACTTTGAAAACATATCAGTATAGAGAAGTATAGTTTAGTACTTTCTAGTTTTTCTGGGGTAGTTAGTTCTTAAGATGCAACCACCTTGGTGAAAGGACGGTTATGACCTAGTCATTGAAGAGTGATTTTATCTTTCCCTTGTTTGTTTAATAGATTTAGAGTTCTTTGTTGATTTTGTTTGTTTTAGGCTAAATAGGACCATTAGATTATGTAGTCTGACTTTTGTGAAACACAGGCCATCAAATTTCATTCTGTTACTCCTCTTTTGAGCCCTGTAACTTGTTTAAGTCAAACGTATCCCCCAGAAAGGCATCCAGTCTTGATTTGAAGACCTCAGGAGATGTAGAATCTGCCACTTCTCTTGATAGTTAATTTCAGTAGCCTGGGGAACAGTAGGTGTTAGGGTTTCCTCCCCACTCTAAACTTTAGGGTAAAGATGTGGGGACCCTCATGAAAGACCCTCTAAGATTATTTTACCAGCTTAGGTTAAAACTTCTCCAAGGTACAAGCTTCTTTTGTGCTTGATGATAGGCTGCCACCACCAAGTGTAAAACAAAGAATCGGGGAAGAACCACTTGGAGTTCTTAATTCCCCAAAATATTTCCCAATCCTATACCACCTTCCTGGTAAAGGCTTGAGATAAACCCCTCACCAATCCTTACAGGTGAGCCCAATCCAAACCCTGGATCTAAAACAATGGAAAAAATCAGATTCTTCTTAAAAGGAGAATTTAAATTAAAGAAAAGGAAAAAAAGGTTACCTCTATAAAATCAGGATGGAAGTACTTGTACAAAGTCACAAAAGATTAAAAAATAACACAGAGGAATCCCCTCTAGATTAGTTTCAAAGTTACAAATTAAACACAGAGATATCTCCCTCTAGCAAGAGAAATTCACAAGTGAAAAAAATATATAAGCTAACACTCCTTGCCTGGCTATTACTTACTATTTTTGTGATATTTAGACACTGATGTAGAATTAGGTGGAGGGGGAAAAAATGGCTGTCTGATTCCTCTGAAATTCCCAGCATGATCAACTCAGAAGCCAAGGCGCACAGAACAAAAAAAATCCTTCCCCCCAATTTGAAAGTATCTTCTGTCCCCATTGGTCCTTTTGGTCAGGTGCCAGCCAGGTTATCTTAGCTTCTTAACCCTTTACAGATAAGGAAGAATTCTAGGCTACTTTTATGGTTATGACAGTAGAGTACCAGCTGTATGTGGTTTAATTGTTTCTTTTTCTTGCTTTCTTATAATAGAAGCTCTACTAGTCACTGCATAAGTGGAGAGGAAAGGTTAAATACAACGGAGGGGAAAGGATAAATACAAACAGAGCACAGAAGGCAGAAATCAATATTGTTACAAGAGTAAATGATCAGAAGAGCCAAGATCAAAAAGAGAAGTTGCTTACATAGGATAGGAGATGGGGAGTAATATCAAAATATATGAATTAGGGGTCAGAATTCATTAATAAAGATTATCTTGTTGATGCTTAAAGAGGTAAACTGAATGACCGCTTAAGTGAGAATTTCTAGAAACCAAAAAGATTTTATTGTGTTTTTGTTCACAAGAGGGAGTGAGGAAAATGTGGCCCAATCATGAATAACCTTGCTGGAGTTTGAGGGTGAAAAATTAATGAAACTACTGGTAACAGCAGAAGTAGTTTTTAAAAGCAGCAGAGCAACTAAAATCAGAGAAAGCTCTGGGATTGCATGTCCACACAATAATTCTGAAGGGAGTAGACAGAATAAAATGTACATATTGTATCCAGAGCTGTGGTTTTTTAACTCTTCACCTCTTCAATAGAAACAGGAGAGACTATAGGAGAAGTTGATATGAAACCTACATTTAAAAAGAAATCAGAAAATACATGCCCAAATAAATGTGTTAGTTTCTAAGGTGCCACAAATACTGCTCGTTCTTTTTGCGGATACAGACTAACATAGCTCCCACTCTGATACCTATAAGTATCACTTTCTTTGTCTAGAAAGATTCCAAACTCAGGGACAAAACATTGGAATACTTGGACAGGTGGGGCTTAGGCTTGGTCTACACTAGGGGAACGGATCGACCTAAGATTCGCAACTTCAGCTATGTGAATAACATAGCTGGTCAGCGTATCTTAGACCGATTTACCTGCTGTCCTCATGGCAGCAGCGTTTAGCAGCAGGCTCTCCTGTTGACTCCAGCTTGAGCCTTTTGGCAAGCTGGAGTTCTGGAGTCAACGGGAGTGCCTTCAGCGATTGATTTATCGCTTCTTGATGAGACGTGATAAATCAATTGCCAATAGATCGATCACTACCCGCCAATCTGGCTGCCATGAGGACAGCAGGTAAGTCGGTCACATATAGTCATAAAAGACTAAGGTTTTGTTTAACAAATTTAGTTTTTTGAGGTAGTGACAATGGAAACAGATGTGGATAATGCTAGACTTAGTGATATGAGTAACACAGACTTAGAGAAAGCTATTGATATAGTTATGCATGAGTAATTATGTAAGTATGAGTGATGGTGAAATAGTTGTAAAAACTACTTCTTGATTATGAAATATTTGGTAGGTTCTTTTTAAATACTCTTATTCCCCCCACATACCCAAAAGTCTTACAGTCTTTTTAGCCCACCATTCCTTTAATTCTCAACCAACCAAGCTTTACAATTTTCTGCTTCTCATAGAAGCTCCTTATTCAACAGTGGTAGGCAGATGTCCTTTTTTTCCTCTGCCAGCATTGGTGGCATTCATTCTAAACCTTTAGATATGGGATGCTTGAGACAGTGGGGAACAAGTCTATCTGACAAATCTAAAAAATATATATATATAAATAGTATTCCAATGGAGGTATTTCTACTGAGGTTCCATGGGAATCTATTTGAAGTCTAATGCTTGATATATTATCATTTATCTGAAAAAAAAATATAAAAACATTGCTGGTAAAGTTTGCTGATGGCGTCAAAATTGGACTGCTTAGTAAGCTGACTTAATTCAAAACAAGATAAACAAATATTTCGAGGGACTTTTGGTAAATTAGTGAACATGCCTGAAAGCAGTGTAAGTGAAAAGGCTTAGATGATCCAAGTGATCTTCCTGCCATCGAAAAGTGTTAGTATTGCTATGTTGAAATCCTAAACAAAAGCCTCAGAGGAAAGCTATTCTGAGGGCTGCCAAAGAAAATAGAAACAAAGAAATAGAAGGCAATTCAAAACCTTGGGAAATCTGATTGCATGTCTTAGCTTACAATCCTGTACTATCACTTGGAACTGGAGGAGGAGGGACCATATACCTGTCTTTCTGAAAAACTCTTCCCTGGAGTTATCAAATCTGAGGTTAAACACAATTGCATGCAATTCATCCTTTTAAGGAAGTCCATTGCTGAAGCTTCTGTGCTTTTTGGTTTATGTTACCATGAGTTAAGTAAAGGAGACAATACTTGCCTTCAGCTATATTCATGCAGCCCCTCTGATGCCAGAAAACCAAATTTAAGCCTATCCTAAGCTGACTGAAACTCCATTGATGTAAATGGAGTTGTACCTACTTATGACAGAGCTCTCCTTAGCCCTGCATCTAGAGCATAAACCATTCAGCTCCAGAATGCGCCAAACTGAAGTCAGGGAAGTGATGTGTATGTCACTTGGGATAGAAATTGAATCAAAACCAATAAACATCTCTTCAGTTCTTACCATTAACATAGGTGTATTTTTTATCATAAAAAGACAATGAGTAGAGCTGGTTGAAACAAAAATTTCCATCAAACAACAATATTTCTTCAGACAATGTGTTGTAGAAACATAGCGATTTTGACCAAAAAAAAAAAAATCACTGAGCTGGGGAGTGGCGGGGATAGGGCAGAGAACACGAGACAGTCATTGTTCATGGCTTGGTGGTCAGGGCGCTGACCAGACATGTGTGTGACCCAGATCTGAGTCCTGCTCTGCCTGATTCAGAGCACAGTCTACATCCTCTGAGACTCTGAAATTCTTTCTTTCTTTTCAAAGGTAATAGAGGAATTGAACTGACTAGGACACAAGTTAATGTATGTAAATGAAGCTAAATACATAAAGCAATATTAAGATTAAGTGTTTTAAATGGTAAAATTAAGTAAGACATGGGATTCACTAGGGCTTATCTTCCTTCCACCAGGATTCTCAAACCGATAGACTGGTTTTAAGGAGACCTGGGCAGAGCTGAAACTGGTCAGCCATACTGCACCTATTTAAATTGACTGTTCATGTGGCTAGACTCTTTGTAGTTGGCTCTTTCTCACCACATCATTATAGGGCGGAGATATTTTTTTTCTATGGTGTAGCTTTTTTTACATGGAAAGGGATACCTTCACCCTAATTGGTAAGGATGTGTGCACCTGATCATTCCCTGTATCAACAAAGGCTGATAAATTCAGGAGGTCTGCCACTTATGAGAGAAGGTGCTGTTTCCACCACACCACCCATTCCCCTGGAGAAAGCCAATTTAATCTCAACCAGGGATTTCACAGGAGGCTAAAACTAGGGTTTGATGAGACCTTACTACTACCAGCTGGCCTGACCATTCCTCTTCTCCAGCCATGCTGTTCATTTGGCCTTTGCTTCACTAGCAGAAGAGTGGTAGAGAGCCTCTTGCAATTCTAGTAACCCCCTCCAGCTTGACTTTGTGCTGCTGGAGTACACTCTCCATCTATGGCTCCTGACCCAGAATGTGGCAGACTGGGTGTAAAGGCTGCACAATTGTGGAAAAGGTTTCTTAGTTCACTTTAAAGTATCTACTCTATGCAATATCATTTTAAATAATGTACATTTTAGAGCTACCAAAATAGACTATATTGCACCAATTGAGTAACCCACAGGGTTGTTTACAGAACAAAGTCATGCATTTAAAGAATAAAAAACAAACTGTCCAAATATATTTAAATACTGAATATTTTAGCTGCCTCTTTGCACAGCAGAATACAGTTTTAGCCTGTCTGGCCCTTGCTGATGGGAGGGCATGGAAAACAGGTCTGTTGAGAACTATTATGTTCTCATTAACCTAAAAAGCAGAGGCACTTACTGTCATTTTAAGGGTCTGTATTCTGGGCTCAGCAGCATTAAAGTTGATCACCTCTGCCCTCCCCAACATATGTCATTAGAGTCAGAGAATGACTATTAAACTCAAGTATTCCATCTGTATCTTACAGGCCTAGCTTGTCTTGCGTTCATTTGAAATGTATCCTTATGGTTATGAATATTAATGCTCTAAAATGAGTAATAATGGTGCAGGTTGTGCCCTTTCCTCTCCTTGCTTCCTTTTCTGCCTACAGCACTTGTTGACTATTTCATAATAGTGTCTTGTTTTGTGTCATTACAGAGACATGGGCATGACCTGTCCGGTCAAGGTTGCAAGTAGCTCCTCAATCTATTACTTTGGCTAGGAAAATTGTTTTGGTCTGAAAGTTAATTGAAGGGTGCTTTTAAATATAAATCAAAAGCATAAACAAAATCCTTGAAGAGACCTTATGAACCCTGAGGATATTTTCATTTTCATTTACTTTCTCTTATCCATTCATGTGCCATTTTTGTGTGTGTAAACGTTGACCTTCCCTCATGGGTGGGTGTGTATACACACACACGCACATATATATGCTTTGATTTTAAGGTTACCTAGCAACCCTAATTTAAGTGACCTTTTTTTGGGTCTGTTAATACTACCTATTTCGGAAACCTGTCAGAGTATTTACCTTGATTCCAGTTGTTTTTTTACTTCACTTTTCTGTTTCTTTTTGATATCCAGTTTCCAGTTGCTACATAATGAATGTGCCCTACTGATGACATCCAGATAGTCATAAAGTTCTTGCAAAGCCTCTGAATTGTATATTTCTGGTTACCTTACTTTCTTACGGAAAGGATGCTGCTTCTTGCGCAGTTGCATGCCATGTTGCATTTATTGAAATGAGAACCCATTGACCAAAATCCTGACTTGTCCCAGTGCTCTGCTTTTAGAGGCAACTGGGAGGCTGTTTAGTCTCTGATGCAAGTTAATAATAAGAGTAAGTTAAGAACCACCTCACTCTGTGCAAGACAAGCTGCTAGAGGAGGGAGGACAAGAGCATCACATGGAAGACCTGATTATCCACTGGATGAGGAGTTCTCTTCCACCTCATCCTGAGGTACCATTCAGTTTGGACTGCATCGCAGGGAAATAGTGTAAGGAAATAGCTATGTAAATCTTTGAGGAGCTTCTCAATCCTCAAATGTCCTCCCATGGTTGAGTGGCACGACATCTTATAATTAGGAGAAATACATCAATAATCTGATGCCTTCTTCCATACTTCTGTGCCACACAGTGCACCTGGCTCTCTTTCCAAAGTCTTCTGAGACCAGGTACCTAAAATCTTCAAGACACTTCACCATTCTGCTTATCTTGAAAAATCAGCCAGCATGTTTATTCGTGTATGTGTAACATGTTTTGTTTCTTTGTTTTTACTGCATGCAAGGCAGCATGCATATATGTATCAGGGACCAGGCCAGCCTGATGAAAGAGAAACTGAAGCCTGATTCTGACCTCATACTGCTAAGTCAAGAGTAGCTCAAGTGAAGACACTGTAGTTACAAATTAGTGGATAAAGGGGATAAGGGAATTATACCTAAGTATTTCTTGTGTCTGGTTCCATTCTTTCTTTCTGTGGCTAATGAAAGGTTCTGTTTCAGTGCCAGCAGCTTGCTTATTACAAGTATTTTTCATTAAAATGTCTGCTAGGTTCATGTTATACCACTGCTTTGCTGCTACCCAGGTGCCAGGCAGTAGGAGCTTCTGCAAATTATAAATTTGGCAGTTTAACGAGACTGTCAAGCTCATCAATTGTCAGAGAAAATGGGTAATCATCAAAAGGAAAGTTCAAGGTGATGTCTTTGCTAAGCTGCAGAATGCTAATAGCAGCAAACAGGCAGGATCTTAAGCAATCGGCCCCCCCACCCCGCCCCCAAAAAATAAATGTAAACCTTATTGCAGCACCACTGCACTTTATTAACCACTAACATCTTCTGAGTGGCCTCCCTCTGCTGGTTATCATGTGCCAATTATTTTCAATGTGTAAATCAACACCACCAGAGGATATCAACCCTCTAATGATCACCTTTTTAATTAAGGTAACTGCTATATTGAACATGCAGTTTCTTATTATTAAAATGACTTTCTTGCTGTATAGGGATAACAAGGATAAGATTAATTTTCCTCAAGGAGACTAAAGATGTCAGAGGAGGAAAAAGTAATCTCTCTCTACCTTATAGAGTGATCTCTTCCTCTCAGTTGGATTTTAAAAAGATACCAAAAGAGTGTCTCCTGGGCAGGCTATGTTAGAGGAGATGTAATGACACACTGTTATCAGACTTCAGTCTCTTCAGTCTTGAAATTTCAAAAACATGTTTTTATTTATTATTTATTACTATTATTCAGGGAAAAAAATAGATAGAAATCCTACAATGCTTAAATAACCCGAGTCAGAGTGAGCAGAGAAAATCCAAAGGATAAAAACAATCCTTCTTGGGTCCTTATATCCTTAATAGCTCAAATAATTCCCCTTGTCAGTTGGTTTAGATTTTACAACCCAAAACTATACAGACAAATGGTACATTAAAATATGCCGTAGAAAAGCAATGCACTCAAAGGAAACCTGCTACATATTTACAAATATAGGAGACCATTGATTTCACACAAGATTCAAATAAAGTCAGGTGCTCTGTCATGTTTTCCTCTGCATTTAATGCACAAAGTTAGTTCTAGGTAAGTAAAAAAGTTGTTTTTTTAACTCTGTTTTGAGACTTATTCACAATTTAATAACTCAGTGTTTTTCTGTTTATTATGCACAATCTCCAGTGTTTCCCAGTTAAGTCAGTTAATCGTTGTTTTGCTCATTTGTCCCATCTGATCAAAACTTCAAAAGACAAATAATTATTATTGAAAACAGCAGAATTTCCATTTTAATGCTAACTATTTTCAGGCAATTGTTATTGGATAATTTGTTTACTGGCTGTGGAACTCTAACAATGAATCTGGGCCAAAATTGTGAATAAGATTAAAAATAAGCATCTACGGGGCATAAATAAATGTTGTATTATCAGTCAGGTGTTATTGATATCTATCACCAGCACTATAAAATGCTGTGAAAACTGCTGTGAATTCTGGTGTGCTGAGAGATAAGTTTCTTATATCAGCATGATAGGAAATGGTTTCAGTTCATATAAGAGGACAGCATTATAGGCTATCGTTTTCCTTGTTGTTGCACAGAAGTACAATGGTTGGAAGCCAAGAAATTTTTCCCTACTTCATGCCTCTGTACAATAGCAAGTCATCATGGTAGTCCCTGCACTGTCCTATTATTCCTCAGAAAAGGATCATAGTAAAGTTTATACAGGACCGTAAGATCCTCTGAGATCAAAGAACTGTAAGGTCATTGGTCCAAATTATCTGCTGGTACAAACTGGCTCCTTTCAAATCAGTGGAATCAACCAGTTTGCCCCAGCTCATGACTTTTTGGCTACAGATGAGGGGCTTGGATCCATAGGCACTGACCCTGTGGGTGCTCCAGGGCTGGAGCTTCTATGGAAAAAAAAATGGGTACGTGCTCAGCACTCACTGGCAGGCCGTGCCAATCAGCTCCTTCTCCTCCAACCTGCCAATCAGCACCCCCTCTCCTCCCGCCCCACCACCAACACCTCCTGTCTGCCAGTGATCAGCTGTTCAGGAGCGTGCGAGAGATGCTGGGAGGATGGGGAGGAGCCATGGCAGGAAGTGTTTGGGGGTGGATTGGGAAGAGGTGGGGTGGGGCCTTGGGGAAAGGGGCACAGCAGGCCCTCTCCGGGCACATTAGAAAGTCAGCAAATCACTTTGCTTTGACTATAGGGAAGATCTTCTTTTGGTTCTGCTTGCAGGAAGTTTGGCGTTTCTGCTATAAAGAGATTATGACTACTGCTAACATGAAGGAGATCGAGATCTTGTCAGACATATTAGGGCTGCTCATTTACACTAGATGCTCAGTGGACTAATGATAACAGCTTAGAGCTCTAAATCCAAGCCCTTGACTTTCTGTTAACCAGTTTAGGAGACAAGTGGTGTTCATCTAGTTATTTGTGTGGACAAAATTTTGCCTCCAGCACAGACCCTGAGAACGTGGGGTGTGAATGGTTACATTTTGTAAATGCATCCCAGCTGCTGTCTCCCCACCCCCAGTTTTGACATACTAGGGGTTTGAAGGCCCCAGTATGAAAATAGTTGGGTGATTCGTGATCCAAGAAGAGGGTTAAAATGTGTTGCCTGACGTAGCTGATAAAACCCTGAAAAATGGAGAACAGGTCTCAATGATCCATTACTCTTGCTTTAATTACTGTATTATCCTTGCGTTGAAAAGTGCCACACTGTAGATAGCAAAATTTGCATGCAGGGATTTAAATCCAGTTTGACAACATTTGGGCTGGGATTCAGTTCCTAAATTTAGTCAGAGCTTTAATATCTAACGTGACTTTTATGTGCACAAGCCTGAAAAATATATGAATGAATGAATGAATGAATGAATGAATGTGATTTCCTCCACCCAAACAGATATGACGATAACAATTAGGAGAGAAATACAATATACTAGAAGTATTGGCGTCACTTCTAGAGACTTGATAAAATAGGATAGTCATCCTGTCATTTCTGGATTTATTGCAGTGATTATATATCACAGAAGATACAGGGCCAGATACTCAGGTGGTAAAAATTGGAGCTTCCTTCACTTCAAGAAGCTACACTGTCTTATGCTAGTGGAGAATCTGGCCCAGACTGCCTAGTGGATACCAAGGACTAGATTACAAATAAATGTTTAGATATTCAATATTCACTAAAGTCAAAAGATGATCAGTTCAAAGCTGGATTACTTTGAATCCGTGCTTTTTAAAGGTGCTGGTCTTTGGAACCCACAGATCTATTTCTAATTTTGTAGGTCACTGCATTTAGAGGTTTTCTATCATTCTCACTGGAAAAATAATTCTGCTGAAAGATTACTTTGACTCAAAATTTCAGAACTGATTAAAAGAAAGAAAAGTAATCTCTGCAAATCACAGCTATTACGATACAGGTGCCCGTCAGAATGAAGTCTCTTTTTTTGCATTATTTTTCAATAGTTTCTGATTTTAAATTTATCTTAAGACAAGTCAAAAGGAAAAAAAATCATATTGATTTGACTCAAGTGATTTACATCACACTCTAGAGTGATTTTGAAGTTAGAATGTTGCATTTCAGAAGTAACTCTGAGTCTTGTATGTTCTGTATACTGTACTCTACTAATTTCCATATTTGCACAAATTGTCTCATCACTTTTGCTTTGACTCTAAAGATAAGTGTGCTTTCTGCTTTGGCAGATGATATGCTAGCAGAAGCATCAGTTTGCAGAGAATGAGATGGCACATTACTTGACTTCTGAACTATGTGGAAATATCACAGTAGAGTAGATTCTATTAGCAATGAGTTACACATTGATGAAGACTCATCAGGCTTTGTGTACCTCAGTGTGGTTTAGAAAACAGAAGATCTTAAATTACCACTTGGATATATAGTAGAGATACAGCTGATATAAAGAGGTGGTAGAGCAAAGCACAATATCTCGCATTTTGTGCTTGTGCTCCTCTTGCATATTCCAGTTACAGAAAACTAGAGGCTATTATTTCAGAAGATTATTTTGGGGGATACCTGTATAATGCTTCTCACTAAAATACAACAAAGGGAGAAAGTGCTTGTTCACTGATTTTTAATCAGATTGACATGGACTGCAGGACTCTCTGAAAAGGAGATTCTGCTTGACTAATAACACATTAGCAATAACCCAGTGATCTGGCCATGCATTAAGGATACAATTTATTCTTTTACTGATCAGTTCTTTTCCCAGTAAAATGAATTGCCTGCCTTTTGATGAAGAAACCTTGGGGATGAAATTGACAGGCCCTGTAAGACTTGGTTAAGTTTGAATGTATAAATTAGAATCCCTGGTGTTTGAATTAAAATGGAAAGGAACTGATCCAAATGGAATCCTCCACACACACACCCTCCGCCAACAACCACGTGTACAAGCATTGGATTCTGGTTTTATTCACCGCTATAGCTTTTATGCATAATTTTCTTCACTGAATTAAGATTTAACAGATCTGTATGAGGAGTGAGTAGATGTGAGAGGGAGAATAAAATCTCTAAAATCATATTCAGTCTTTCTACTAAGAACATTTTGCAGCTATCACCCATTTATTTCTCAGAAAGCAAGATCACCTTGCTATAGAGTAGCATAGAAGTATAGACATCCATTACTAAGCTGCTCCATTCATAAAGAAAAAGGAAAAAAATACAATTAAAATATGACAGTTCAAATATCTGGATTTTTTTTTGGTGGCGGGGGTGTTTTCAGGGTCTTCTAGAACCCTAATTAAGTATTCTAGTCCCTAGAATGTCATGGTAAGAATTCTGCCATGAGGGTGTGATTTTGTTTGTTTGTTTAAATAGTGGTGCGTCTAATTAGAAGCAATCTCTTTGCATGCATATAGTCAGAGCTTCATAATTGTAAATATAAACACTATGTTTGAAAAATAGTTTACAAAAACTTTTACTAATTAACTCCCTCCATGTAAAAAAATGTACATATACAGGGAGTCCAAAATACAGATAAATTCTGTAAATTATACTGTTTCATTTATTTTTACATAATTTTTGTATGTTTCGTCTATATATGATTGGTGCAACATCAAGTACAAATAGACAAACGTGTTCTGGTGGAGGTTCCAAATAGAATAACATGCTTTTCTATTTAGATTTAACAATGTTGCACCAATTTTTTAAAATTTAAATCAGATACATATACCGTCCTCTGCTGGGGGTGCGAGGAGGAAGTATGAATAAGAGATAAGAATAAACAATGTGGTAACAATAAACAATGAAAATAATATATTTATATATCTTTACTAAAATATGTATGTATATAGATATAATATAAAATGTGTGTATTGTGGCATTGTTATACAGGTGTACAAAAACAGATGTTGTAGGGACTATATAAGGAAAATGTGTTCACTTGGTATGCAGCTTATGGAAGAGTTATTGTGTAGAGATATTGATATATAGGTTCAGTGCAATGTGGCTTTAGTTCTAGACCATTGCTGGTTGCCCTTGTATGTTGTAAATTATTAATTTAAGTCCAATGATCCTCATTCACATCTTGTGACTGTAGGATTCAAGCTGTGATTTGTTTAATCTCTTTAATATGTATTTTGTTTACTGTCACATCTCAACATTTTCTTTTGTGAGCAATAGTGTGGTGATATGTTTTTCTTCCTCTGTTGTGAATCTCTTGTGAATACCCCCAAACACATAAGACTTTGGAGATTTATTTAAATGTGTGTCTTTTGAAAGCTTGCAGATCTTTCTGCAAGCTTTCGAAAACATGTGACCAGACTGAGTGGAGCTATGGGCAAATCCAGGAGATGTATATATGGTGGCTGACTTGCCCACATCCTCTCCAGCAGAGCTGTTTTGAGTTAATTTTGTTAAGATTACTGAGGAGAAGAGGAAACATGTGATCTTGTCCCAGTGGATTTTTTTTTATGATGATGAGGAAATGGTTGCATGGAAATTAAGGCCAGAAGAGATCATTATGATAATGTAGGCTGACTTACTGTATCACTCAGGAATTGCACCCAATAATTTTTGGTTGACCTAAGCCTGCGGTGTTTCCATTGACTTTAGTGGACATTGGAACAGAATCCTAAAGCACATATTTTAGATAGACATCCAATTTTTGATTTGAAGATTCCTGGTGATGGAGAATGAAATACTGAAATTGCTATGGGAGGATTAGTGCCCCTATCCTGAAGTTAATATTGAATTTGTTTTTCTTCCTCAGATGAATCTAAAACTGGTTCTGTTACATTACAAACATACAGACACTTCTGTAACAGTATTCAACAGATTAAAAATGTTCTATTTAATTTCAGAAGATGATATATCCTTGCATGGAAATAGTAATCACAGTGAAATTGCAAAAGTTTGACTGACTTGTTGATGCACGAATTATTCTTTTAAAAATATCCATATAGCTACCTACGTAGAGTAAATTGTGCTATTGGCACATAGCCCATAGTGTAGCTCTCTACCACCCTAAGGAAACACCAGTGAAATTCTGCTTCAAAGAAGCTCATTGCCTCCCTAAGTTTTCCAGTGAGTGGGGGAAGTGTGCAAATTACTGTGCCCGATATGAGGTGTAGCATTCTCCTTCCACACTTCCCTATAAGGCCTTCGGGCTCTGCTGGTGTGATCTCTGCTATGCACTGCCTTCTTTAAGACATCATGCACCTCTGAGTAACTATAGGGACTGCAAATCACATCTTGGAGAGGGCGCAGTCCCTTCCACACACTATGCATTTGCTTCAGGCCAAAGCTAACTCATACAGAACAGATAAGGATATTTAATATCAGAAAACATTTGATTATAAAACTAGAATGATAGAAAATCAACATGTCTCATATTAAATGGATAAAAAAACTCTCAATGTAAATATAAATAGGGAAACATCGAGCAAGTGTGTTTGTAGGGAGTCATTTCTTGGCCTTATGCTATCTAATATTTTTATCAGTTACCTGGA
Source organism: Dermatemys mawii (assembly GCA_007922305.1). Classification (NCBI taxonomy): domain Eukaryota; kingdom Metazoa; phylum Chordata; order Testudines; family Dermatemydidae; genus Dermatemys; species Dermatemys mawii. The sequence continues at coordinate 23,939,174 of ML677339.1, read as the reverse complement.
AAAAAGGTATATAAAATATTACCTCCATATATTATATGTATCTATCACTTTTAAATTGTGCCCGGATCTTCATTGTAGTGATAGCCACGAGAGGTAAAGAGAATTTTATTGGGGTGGGGAAGTGAAATAACCCATATGTCTATTTACATAAGAAAAAGTTATGTTATTTTAGGCTAGAAAATAAAAGTATATATGTGAAAGTGTAGATTCACCTTTAATGTAGCAGGAACTTTTGAAGTCGTTTTTAAAGGATGTGGAATAGGCTTAAAGTATCTTGGTCAAATTCTTGGACAAATTGGGATGTGTGCATGTGACTCTGATTGAGTTCAAATGGAATCGTAGATGAGAGTAGAATTTGGCTGACCCTTTTCTGTGCTTCAAGAGAGCCACTTAGGTACTTCTACTGGAAAAGAATGATAACTGGCAGTCATACAGAAACTGTATTTTCAGAAAGATACCTTTACTTGAGATGAAAAAAGGGTGAGCACTTCACAACTAATTGCCATAATTCTATAGCAAGAGTAAACCAGCCAAAGCTTGGAATATGTGGATTATCACTTTGTCTTCTAGGAACTTCAGATGCTCACTGTTTATGGTACTTATCCATTGTGCAACACAGCAGATGCCTTTCCCTTTTATAAGTATTGCATATTGAAGTACTAATTGAAAATCTGTATGCATTCCTTTCAGTCAGATCATATAACTAAACAGAGCAGGAAAATGCTTCCTTTTCATGCAACTTAATGGAGTAAAAAATACCATACAGCATATCATCTTTTTAATATCACTGATGGTTTGCTTAATTTAATATTGCTTATTTATGGCTAAGAATGTCTTCTATTAATGGGAAACATTTGCTGTATAAGTCACACAATGGAGCTAAAAATGCTGAAATAATAATAAACCTCTTGGAAATTCTATTATTTTAAAATTTTAAGTATTTTAAAATAGTTTTATAATATCTGTTTGGTTTTAGTAGCTATATTCCATAATTAGCTTGTATTCCAGTGTCATGATGACGAATGTCTCTAGATAGATGACTAATACCAATGTATGAATCCTGAGATTATTCTCCTCTGCACCAAAAAAAGAAAACTCTTTATTTGGGAGGAAGCTACCCTCACTTATAATATAGCACTTATGGAAAACAAGCTGAAATATACATTATGAGTTGCTTCAGAAGCCAGTTATTCATAGTTTGGTTTATTGTTCTACACAGCAGTGTGTGTTTCTATATTAACAGGGTAGGGGTTTACTGACATTAGCAATGCAGATATTTTGGGGATGTGCAAGGGGTGTTTAGCTTTGTTTAATGACGTAATAGTTTTCAAACTGGACTCTGATCCAGTAATGTTGTATTTGGTTTACATTCTTGATAGAAAGAAGGGCTACCTATCAAGCAGCAGTTACAGGATCAATTACAGTTCAGTATAAATCACATTTTTTCAATCCACAAATCAGAAAGCATTTAAGGGCTAAAATCCCAGTCAACAGAGGCAAACAGGTATTGTGCCTCCATCATGCACTTGTGTACACGTTACCCATTTTGGTGAAGGTGCTTCCCTAATATTGTAATTATTGTGTAACAATAAAAAAGTTGGTTTGGGTCCAGTTGATAGGGAAATAAACTGGAATTTACAAGACTCAGCCTTTATCTTGGTATGCTGCTACCCACTGTATGATCTTGAGCTATCTGCATATCCTCTCTGAGAGGTAATATTGCTTACCCATCTTTGGAGATCACTTTGCAATAATAAGGCTATTTAATTCTATGTCTGAATTGCTAATTAACGTTAGTATTAGATTTATTCAATTTTGGTAACCTCTCGTAAAAATCAGAAATACATATGTTCAGAGAAGGTTAACAAATATCTTTACAGGAAGAGATAAAAAATGCTACACAATGTTTGTTTGGAAAGAAGGTACAGGAACTCCTTGCCTAATGTTGTAGTTATGTTCCTGAAAAATATGACTTTAAGCGAAATGATGTTAAGAAATCCAATTTCTCCGTAAGAATTAATGTAAACAGCGGAGGCTAAGTTCCAGGGAAATTTTTTTCACCAGACAAAAAAACTTATATATACTGTGACGAAGCCCCAAGTCTGTATTTGTGGGTTCCGTGATTCCTGATGGATTCAGGGGCCTCAGAAACTCATTTAGGCCCCAGAGTGACCTTCCTTTCTCAGTATAATAGCAAGAGTCACTGCCTAGTGAATTATCTTCATCACAGGCCAGTATGGGAGGTTGAAAGGGAGGAATACCCCACAGTCTTTGTTGCTTCATAGAGCTCAGTAAGCACAGTTCAGCCTCCTAACTGAACTGAGACTTGCTTTTCCTCTCAAGAGGATTTCTGTAGAGTATGGGGGATGGGGGAAACCCAGGCCCACCCTCTACCCAGCTTTCCAGCCCAGGGACCCTAATGGTAGCAGCTGTTGGTGGCTTTCCCTCCGCCACTAATGCTGCTTTGATTCCCTGGGCCACTTCCCCAAGGTTCCCTCTTTCTATCATCACCCTTACCTAAAGTAAGGGGAGGGATAGCTCAGTGGTTTGAGTGTTGGCCTGCTAAGCCTAGAGTTGTGAATTCAATCCTTGAGGAGGCCATTTAGGTATATGGGGCAGGTCCTGCTTTGAGCAGCAGGTTAGACTAGCTGATCTCCTGAGGTTCTTTCCAGCTCTGAGATTCTATGATTCAGGTTGCAGCAAAGCTTCCTTTCTCCTTGGCTCCCCCAAGGAAACTGGAAAAGAGAGCTTTTAAGCAGTCTGAGTGAGACCTTGATTGGCTCCACTTGTCTCCATTAGTCAAACAGCCTTACCTGCCCTTTTGCCAGTTAATTGGGGTCAGGTGCTGGTATTAGCCTAACAACTGTAACTGGTTAATTGACATCAGGTGTCTTGATTAGCTTGGAGTAGTCTTTGTTTGGGTATCCAGGGAACAGGGATCTGCTCATCCTGAGGCTGATATACCTGCCTTCCAGCACTCTGTTATACCCTTCTGGTCTTATACCCTTCCATCACAATACACACACAGTGTATATGTTTTAAACAAACAATTTAATATTGTATACAGCGATGATGATTGTGAAGCTTGGTTGAGGTGGTGAAGTTAGAAGGTGGGATATTTCTGAGGGAATACCTTACTGATAAATGATGAACTAGCTTTTGGCTGAGCCCTCAAGGGTTAACACATTGTTAATGTAGCCTCACATTCCAAAGGCAACATGGCAGACTGAGAGACACACCATGTGTGAGAGAGAGATGCACAATGCACCTTTAAGTATGCTGACCCCACTCTTAAGTACATTGTCTTTTTAAGTGAATCAGGAAGTTGAGACAGCAGCTGCTGCCCTCAAGCTCTCAAGCTCTCTCTCTCTCTCTCTCTGTCTCTCTCAGTCCATGTCCCCACCCTGCTCTGTATGGAAAAGGAGTAAGCAGGGTGCAGAGTAGGGGAGAGGTATCCCTGGCATTAGTCTCTCCCTTTTTCCTCCCCATCACCCCACAGCAAGAAGGAGGATCCTGGGACCAGCTCCAAGGATGAGGGCGGGAGCAGCACATGGCAGTGGGGGGAGGGATAGCTGAACTGCCGGCAGTTGATAACCTTTTGGGTAGTTGCCACACAGGGAACTTAGGGGAGCAGGCAGCTGATAGGGGGGCTGCTGGTCCACCCTGGTTCCAAGCCCCCACCAGCTAGCTCCAATGGGCTGCTCTTCCTGCAAGCAGTGGACAAAGCAGGCTGCTGCCAAACAACTTTATAAGGGAGTATTGCACAACTTTAAACAAGTATGTTCCCTAACTGATCAGAAACTTAACATCGAAACAATGTTAACCAGGGCGACTTTAAGTGAGGAGTTCCTGTAATAGAAGTAAAGAAAATGTAAGCTGTCAAGTTGTAAAAAGTGACCAGATGTCCCAGTTTTATAGGGACAGTCCCAATTTTTGTGTCTTTTTCTTATATAGGCTCCTGTTACCTTCAACTCCTGTCCTAATTTTTCACATTTGCTGTCTGGTCATCCTAAGAGTGACTCACAAACCCAAGTACCAACTTCAGGGCAGACATTTGACAAACCAGCGCGCAGACCCTAAACTGCTTCTGTGTTTTATACTTAGATTTTATCAACCAAATATTGAGTGTCATCTCCTCACACACGATAGCAGCCTTAAAACGGAGTCACAGACAGTCCATATGATAAACCAAAGATCAGGAGATAGCTCCCTTTTATGGACAGCCAGCCAGCCAGTTAGCTATAAAATCCCAGTTAGTAGATGTTCTCTACTTGCTTTACCTCTAAAGGGCTAAAAAGTCCATATGTAAAAGGAAGGGAGTTGGCACCTGACCAAAAGACCCAATGAGAAGGCTAGAACTTTTTTTAAAATTTGGAAAAAACTTCCCCTTTTTCTATATTGTTCTCCCGGAGAGCAGAGACAGGGCTGAAACTATGCTGTAAGAGCTTGGGTGAAATATGAAAAATCATCAGATCATACCTAGAAACTACTCATCTGGAACCCCATATATGTAAGTAGATCAGGAAATGTCTAGGAAGACATAATTAGATTTATCTCTTTATTTCTTTATGGCTTGTGGACTCCTCTGTGCTAACCCCAGGTGCTTTTGTTTTGCTTGCAACCTTTAAGCTGAACCTCAAGAAAACCGTTCTTGATGCTTAATTATTGTATTTGCTTTTTAAAAATCTATCAATAGTCTGAGTATTTTCTTCCTTTTTAAAAAAAAAAATTGCCTTTTTTAAAGAACAGGATTGGATTTTTGTGTCCTAAGAGGTTTGTTCTGGTCTCAACAGCTGATTTCCTTTGTTTTCTTTCTCAGCTCCTCCCCAGTTGGAGGTTGAAAGGGCTTGAGAGTGTCCCACAGTAAGGAATTCCCAAGTGCACCTTCCTGGGTTCTCAGAAGGGTTTTTGCGCTTGGGTCGTGGCAGCATCTAACCATTCAAGGTCAGAGAGAAGCTATAACCTTGGGATTGGCCTGGAGTGGCCAGTATTAATTTTTAGAATCCTTGCGGGCCCTTACCTTCTGCACTCAAAGTGCCAGAGTGGGGAATCAGACCTGACAGTCCCTTTGGGTACTTCAGTCTATATTACCACTCAGACAAGCTTGCTTTTGTGATACATGGTTCCTTATGCTAAAAATCACAACAATATTTAGGTTACTGCTAGTCCCAAATGACCAGTCACTTACCCCCAGTCAGTTACACCCTGGATCTCTCACCAAAGACATTGCTTGTAGCCAATCTTATAATAAATTATCTAAAGATGTATTAACTCAGAAAAGAAATGAGTTATTTACAAGGTTAAAACAGCTAAACGTACACATATGAGTTAGTCTTAGGTCCAAAGAGTAATAGAATCTGCAGTAATGTTCAAGCTCTAGATGTCCTTTATAGCCAACCTTCGCCAAGCACTAGGGAACTCTTGCTTATGCTTAGAAATATTTGCCCCTCAGAGTTCAAGCAGCATAGAACTAACAGTTTCTTCTTGACAAGGTTTTTTTTCCCTTCCCCCCCAAGCTGATGGGACTAATGGCCTAGTTACCCAGCTGAGATGAGGCAGTGGACGTTTTTGGCTTCTTTGGCTTTTCTGTTAATAAATGAGACCCTCCACAAAGAGGTGCTCTTTATCATCTATCAGTCTGTTGTGACTTGTTGATACCCTGAATGAGAGGAAAATCAAATAAGGACCCACGTGGCTGCAAGAGCGTGTGCTGAATCAGCCTGGAATTATAATCAGGCATATTTATTTATACCCTTTTTAACAGTACAAGGGGAGAAGATGCTCACCTATATTAAAAGGCACCAAATTTAAAACAGACAAAATAAATCCATGTTATACAACAAATAATTAATGTATAGGGCTCCTTGCCAGAGCATAGTGTTGAAATACGCAGTTCATATTTGAAAGAGGATTAGCCATTTACATTGGTAAGAATATCATCTACAGTTACATTAAGTAGGATTAAATTGCGATCTTCTTGTCTCAAGGCACAAGCTAATTAACTGTTGGGGTAAGGAAGACATTTCCTTCCATAATATAGCAATTCACAAGTGGGTGCTTTATGGTGAGGGTATGGCTGGACCTATGAAATATCTGAAATTGGCCACTGTCAGAAACAAGCACTAAACCATTGGTCAGTTCCTCTGACAATTCTTTTATGTGTAGGTTCAGTATCTCTCTTCTTTTTGCATTGCTTGAAGGTACCACTTGTGCCTAGTACAGGAGGATTTAAAAGTATAATCTTTTACTACTGCTGCTTTGCTCTAAGCAAAATTTGTCAAAGTAAAAATACGAGAAACCTAATAACTATCTTTACATTGAATTGAACAATGAATAGTGACCTACTTAAAATTACACATGCTGTTGTATACTTCTGCAGAACCATTTTATCTGTTAAATTGGTGAAATTAGAGAAAATAAGGTAATTAAAAAGTTCAGAATTGGAACTTCCCTGCTTACATGATGATATTACCATGTAATCAGCTATAATGTAGCCTATAGTTGCATAAAAACCTGTTCCTCATGAGTGAATTATCAGAAGCCTAGTACATTATTTTCAGATGCAGTCTTTGATCCAAGACACTGGCCTTGAGAGATTTCAATTCTGCATCCCTAACCTTACTTTCATCATGTTCTAAGTGAGGTCTATAATATTCTGGCTACATCAAAGCTAAAATAAAAAAGTATATATATACATATTATATATAATGCCAATTAGCTAAACACCATTCAAATAAGCCTTCTATTCAAATTGCTAATAGTTTTCATGGCTTTTGAGAAAGGGGGTAGGAAGCCTACCGCCCCCATGAATCCATATTTAATGCCCCATCAAAACTACCACAGACTCAAAGCATAGACTATGCTGAAAGGAAGGAGGTGGGGAGAAGAAGGAGAGAGAAAAAAATCTCAATCTATTAATATCAAAGAGGAACACGTTTGTTTAGATCATGGTGCAGTATTATCCCAGAAGAGCAAGAGCACTGTCTTGGATTTCTCAAAGGGAAATGCTTCAAGGGATTCTCTGAATACTTCTCTCCCCATATATTACTATAACCATCTCTATCCCTTTTAATGTGGAGACAGAAAACAGAACCTATGCTATTTTTTTTCTTTCCAGGTAGGAGAAATAGATACAATGAGGGAGAAGTGACTGCATTCAATACGTAGAGTTTTCAAAAAATAAAATGAGAACTTAGCTCAAAATATCTATGGAACATAAATGACTGTTTCAGGGGGCTACTACTATGGAATATTTGCATATATGTTTCTTTTCCTTTATAAATCAGTGGATCTGAAGGTAACATTAAGATTTCAGACAACCAAGGCAGAAAAACAGTGACAAATCAGCTTATGGTCATTCTGATCTGAATTATGTTTTAATTCAGTCATCACTGCAATTCATGTGGAAAAGGCTGTAACGTGAGAGAACTAAATTATTAAAATGTTGTATAATAGTAACAAACAATCATTAAACACTGCATTTGAATCTGCTGTATCACACATCTGGAAAATCTCCAGAACCAAAATAAATATTGTTTAATAAATGTTTTCATATTGCAGTTGCATGAACTCAAACAGGCAATGTGATACAATGTGCTTTAATAAAACATTATATTTCCTGCAGGTAAGTGATGCATCTAGAGGGGTATTTTCAAATATGATACATCAGACAATAATCGAGAAAAGACAGGATTCGTATAAATTACACCTGAATACATTCAAATTGGCCTGTCAAGTGACTAAAAAATTAATCGCACAATTAGTCACACTGTTAATAATAGAATACTATTTAAATATGTTTGGATGTTTTCAACATTTTCAAATATATTGATTTACATATTGAACATTGAATACAAAGTGTACAGTGTTAGTGCTCAATTAGTTTTTGTCATCGAACTGTATCATCATCATGTGTACTGTCTTCTACTGTCCTAGTTTCTGGCCAAGACAAAGATCTACATGAAAGCCCATTGGTTGCAATCAGTCTCAGATAAAATGAGTACTGATGCTTGTTGTCAAGGAATACAGCCCTGTACTTGCTTAGGCTTGGTCTACGTTGCGGGAGTGAGCAACCCAAGATACACAACTTCAGCTACGTGAATAATGTAGCTGAAGTCGGCACATCTTAGGCTGACTTACCTGCTATCCTCACTTGGTACGGAGTCCTCACTTGGTGCTGCCCTCACTTGGTACGGAGTCCTCACTTGGTGTTGTCCTCACTTGTTACGGAATACAGCCCTTTACTTGCTTAGCCTTGGTCTACGCTGGGAGGGGGGGTGGGCAACCCAAGATACACAACTTCAGCTATGTGAATAATGTAGCTGAAGTCAGCGCATCTTAGGCCAACTTACCTGCCGTCCTCACGGTGGCAGAGGTTGGCAGCCGGCTCCCCCGTCAACTCTGTGCCTTTTGACAAGCTGGAGTTCTGGAGTCGATGGGAATACCTCTTGATAAGATGAGATAAATCGATCGCCAATCGATCAATCACTACCCACCGATCTGGCGGGCAGTGAAGACATATCCTAAGTGAGGCAAAATGCCATGAGCACAGAGAAATGTGCTAAAGTGATTCTGCCCTTGTTTACCTGCTTCTGTATACAGTTACTGGCAATTATCTTTATAGCCTTGCATGATTTGGACACAGACCTTCTGAGAGACCTGTTGGCCTATACTTGATCATAGTAGATAAGGTTATGTGAGTGACTCTTCCTTTTGGACACTAGACTAAAAGTCTCCAGGGCCTCCAGTAGGACATTCAGCTGAGGGCAAGATTAAAACACAAAACTTGCAGGAATTTAATATTGATGAAATTGCCATTTTGACAGCCTTGAGGACTGAAGACTCCTATTTATCTTTGGGATAGGTATAGAAGTGTCTGTGGAAACTTTGCATACCTTACCTATTATGTCATCTAAAGGTAGAGGGGATGTTTTCCAGTCTCTGATTTCCATTCAGTTCTTGGACTCTTTGCTGAGAATGATAACAATGTTGCCAACTTGTTGTGTCAAGATGATAAACATAAGGCTTTTGCAGAAGTGACAAAGAGT
>ML677339.1:23758911-23929727 GCA_007922305.1 Dermatemys mawii | reverse complement strand
TAGTTAGTCTTCAAGGTGCCACAGGACTCTTTGTCACTTCTGCAATTCCAGACTAACACAGCTACCCCTCTGATTCATAAGGTTTTTGTGCCGTGGTGAAACAACGTTTGATTTTATTATTTTTAAAAAGGACCCACATATTGTAACTGAATGACAAAGATATGTGTGGTGTTCAGGCATGGAGAGGAGCTTATACCAGCCAAAATATTTGTTTTTCATGTGTCACATGCTTATTTGGACCCTCTCCTATTCAGTCATCTAATGGTAGAAAGAAGGAAGGTCTGAACTGTCAGAATCCATGTTTCTCATCTCTACCAGGTCATTTTCTTGGGTGAAAAAAGGAACTCACTTTATTGGAGTGAGAATTATTTTCTCTTTAGAATGTGGATCAGCCTGTTCAGCTTCAGAGCCAAGAAGGTGTGTGGCACTTCAATGAACCAGAAGACTGATCATGGCAGGTTCAGATGCTAATCTCTAATCATTAGAGGAGTGGGATTCTGGATCAACCTTCCAACATGAGTAAATGGGGGCAAACAGCCTAACTAGTTTTAATATGGAGATTGATAAATTTATGAAGAGAATTATATGAAGGGTTGCCTGCAATAGCAAGAGGCTACACTTGATGACCCAAAAGGTTCCTCCTGGTCTTATTTTCCTGGGAACTGAATCCCATAACTAATTTTTCACTTAATTTATCAGTTAACCTTGGTAAATAAATATTTATAGAGGAGCATATCAAAGTTATAGATAATTTTAAAAGTATGAAATATAAAAGGCATAGGTTGCTTTAGTTATCTTGATATTTTTTGGTCTATGTACCATCAGTGCCTCTCTTCTCACAAGTTTGCTCACAACTTTTCATTTTTAAAGTCCACAGTACTATACTGACTTTTTAAAAAAGTGAATCCCTCTCATTCACTCTAGAAAAAGGAACAGAAAGATGTGTTTGTACTCACACAAAAGAGGATTGTGCAAGTTCTCACTGAAATAGAAATTAATTTCTGCATTGGAGGCCCATGTATACAAACTCTAGAGTTCCACAAAGACCAAAAGCAAGGAAGCACACTAGGTGTCGAGATAACATGGTCGGCCCAAACCTTCTTCCACTGAAGTCAATGGCATCCCAATCTTATTCTAGTAGGCCATTTTCACATTAAAGAAATATATCCTTGTAATAAAGACCACATTTTTGTAAACATTGGAGCAGAAAACCAAGTAATACTGAAGAACTATTTCATGAGGCATATGCTTTTTAAACATAAATGGGTGCATTTTGCATGATAAAGGGAGAGTCAAAAGGAAATGGAATCTAAGTGGAACAAGATGGCCAGTAAATATATACCATCCTCAGCGTTAATTTTATAGGTGCCATGAAAGCAAGTAATAGCCACTAGATGAAAAGAGTGATTAAAAGAATAAACTAAAAAGGGATTCTGGTGGGAAAATATATATATTACAGTCTATTGTAAGGGGCCTATATCTGCCCCCAACTTACCATGTGTAACTTTTTTTTTAAGTTACATTTTGAGGATATATTTTCTTGATGTAGGGAAGGAGCCATTTGCATGCACCAAGATAATAAAACCCTTCATTTCAAACCCATCAAGTGAGCAGGGTGACAAGGTAGTTACAGGAGTGCTGTGCTTGTGTATAATCTTGTGTGCTGTGTAATTACAATACATTATTTCAAGAAGAAAAGCTAGCTTTGCATGCATGTTGTTGTTCACATTTTGAGTTGCATTCGTGTTGCAGACAGAATAGTATTAGCAAACCAGCTTCAAAAGTATGCTTTCTAGGCACACACAGATGTAAGTGGTCATAAATATATATTCAGCTTTAAGGTTGTGTAGTTAAGCACTCAAAAATCAGGAAATGCTAAAGTTAAAAATGGACACTCATCCATAACTTTAGCAGTCCTGGCTTCTGAGTGCTTAAGTGGCACCTTTAAAATTCTATTATTATTTATTATAATTTATTATTCATGTTTTGTCATCAGTAGTGTGTAAAGACCCCCATGTTCCCATTGATGGCTCCATTGTTCCCAGGCACTGTACATAACTTAATAAATGGCAATCTCTGCCCCCAAAGAGCTTACTGTGTAAAAGAGAAGACATAACAGGTGCATGAGACAAATAAGTGGGGTAGGGTGGATGGTGTGAGCAAACAGGGTAACAACTATAATAGAATGTTTAGCCAGTTAGTAGCAGTGATCACTTTTAATACTACTTCTCCTACTTTAGATAATGTAGACAATTCTGAAAGGTAAGAACCAATATTACAGCAATCAAAGCCATGTTTTGCCTGGACCCTTAAGCTACTTAGTCAAGCCAGTGATCTAACAAATATTATTCTCTAATCATGTGACTCTATTCTTCATAAAGAATTTTTCTCATTGCACTAGCCTACGATCTGGATGTTGATTTTCATCTCTCCTGTAGTCATCTAAAATATCATTAGATTTAATCTTTTATGATAATCCATATTATTCTTTTGCAATTTTACATGGGAGAAAATGAATAATCATTAGTAATAATAAGAATTATACGTCACCGTGAGCTTGAGAATGCATAAATACTCTCGTGTATTATGAAATATCAACTGTGATTATGAAGTGTAACACAGACAGATGTGCAGGATTAGTTGATCATAAAATGTAATTAATTGTAGCTGAGAATTATTCAATAACTATAAGTTTCTTCTTTTTTCTTTCCCATTAGAAAAATGGGGAAAATTACACACAATATATTAGATTTTTTTGATACACAGAAATAAAACTTGACCATGCATAAAAAGAATGGTTAACATAGATTTTAAAAGGACAAAGGCAGTTAACATGATTTTGTTTGGTTAGTCAAAGCCATTACATTAATTAAGAAGGAATATAGAACTTTTCTAAAAGAACAAACATATCAGAATGGACATTTTAAGTTCCACAAGAAACCAGTCTGGATTGCCTTAAAAACTAGTGTACACAAAAAATGAAAACACTGAAGATGAGCTGCAAAGCTAAAATGGAAATTGAATTAAGCCCAGACAGATCTTCTGAATACTAGTGATGGATAAGCAAGCCAGCAGTTGTATGCATATTAATGTTTGCTATTCATATTTAGACACTTCAATATGTCTATTATCCATTCTGAATATCAATGGGTCTACTTCCATCAACATATTTCTACCACTTCCAGTTTCCCCTATCCCTGTCAGATCACTGGTCTCAAAGTTGCTCTCCTATCTTTTGCCTGCTTTACAGGTGAAGTCCAATGCCTCAGCACTCTTGTGTCTAGTGTTTCAAGGTGAAACATGTTTTTCTCTTTCCTGAAGACCCAACTGCCTGCTCTCCCTGATCTTTGGTACCTCAGGGCCCCACCGCCAAGGACCCCTCTTTCTCCATAAATCCTGTAGTGCTTACTCCTGTTCTACTTTGAAGAGAGACAGCGTCTGCCTCTGCACATATTGGGCACTTAGTATGAATGAAGGGAAACTCAAGGAGACAACCTGAATATGGCTGATTAAAAATGTATCTGTGATGTCAGTTAGCAAAATTTTTGTGTAGATATATTCAGGAAATTATTAAATATATCCAGCAATAACAAATGCCCCTCTCCCTCCAATGAATCAGACCATAGGCAGGAATTCAGCAATAAAATGTATTTTAATTTATCATTAAAAAACAAATAAAAACTATTCCCCTTCTGACCCCATTAAATCCTCTGAGATCCAGCCAGGACATTTCAGTTCAAGTCAACTATCACCCACTATCCCCCTTTCCTGAGCAAGCTTATAGAGAAGATAGCGAAAGGTCAACTAATTCAAACTGACATTTTAGACCTGACATAATCTGGATTCAGGCCAGGACATGGAACCAAACGCACCATAGTGTCATTGATAAATGACCGCTTCCTGTCAATCAATAGAGAACAATTATCCAGTCTCATGCTCCTGGACGTCTCTCATCTCTGTGAACACTGTGGACATAAGATACTGCTTTCCCACAAGAAAGAGGTAGCAGGGGGTCCAAGATAATGCACTAAAATGGCTGTATCCTTCCTGGAGGGATGCACCCAATGAATAGTGATCAGGAAATGACACTTCACTGTTAGAGCCCCTCAGCTAAGGAGTTCAACAAGGATCAGTTCTCTCTTGTCCTTTGCAATGTCTACATGCAATCACTTTGTGAACTGGTCGGGTGACATGGACTCAAATGCCAGAAATATGCAGATAATACAGTATTTCCTGTCCATTGTATGTGCAAAAGGGCTTACCTCATCAGCTTGAATTCTGGAAGAAGGAAATAAAAATAGCTGAAGAGAAATTTTCTCATCTCTTTTGCTGTTTGGACTCTCACAAGGCTGGAGCTGTGAAACAGCAGAGATCCCAAGAGTCAACATGAGTTAGCCCTAAAAGACATTCAGAGCTGACAGATTACTACAGCTCTGTCACCTTTTAAAACCATAGACTCTAACTCATTTGTGTATATGTTTGCCTGCTTTAACCTTGTAATAACTCTCTCATTTCCTTTTTTTTTAGTTAATAAATCCTTAGATGATTTACTACAGGATTGTCTACAAGTGTTGTCTTTAGTGTCAGATGTAAGATTCAAACTGACCTAGGGACGGGGAGAAACGTGAATATTTGGTAATCTTTGGTATATAGCAACATCACTAAGTCCAGCTTGCCTGGGTGGCAAGATGGACTGGAATGCCCGAGGTGACTGTCTGTGGTAAGACTGTTATAGTGCTTTCAGAGTTCACATTTGTTACTGGCTTGGTGAAATCTAGCGATAAAACATGCAACACATTTGGCGTTCGTGCCCTGCTTCTTGACGGTCTGCCCTGAAGTTGGCACTCATGGTCATGAGTCACTCCAGAGAGCATGGCACTGATAAAGACTGAAGCATCAAGATCTAGAAGAAAAAGTAGATAATAGCAAGAGAAAAGGGAAAGAAATGGGAAATGAAGCAGTTTTTTAAAATATATGTGAAGTTTACTTTATACACATTTTAATCTGTTGTTTAAATATTTTTAGCAAAATAAACCAACCAACAAATGTTTCCAGCTTTGAAAAGAGATGAATGAGACATTCAGCCCCTACTTGAACTTCTTTGAATATAAGTTAGAAACTTTTGAGGTGAGATGCACAATTGGGGTGAAGTGTTATAGCTCCATTGCTTTCATTCAGCTACAATGATTTACACATGTTGAGACCTTCAGTTTTTGAAAGGTTGATAGGTAGACTTATTTTACACAGAAAAAGGTTTGCTTGGGAAGAGTGACATGTAAAAGTGATCCCGCTAGAATCCTGACACAGAAAGTTAGATTGTTTCCTTTAGTTACGAATTGGGAATTTCAGTCTGCACTATGTTTAAAATACCAGTGCAATCATCCCAAACTACTTTCCCTTTTCATCAAAGGTCTTTGACACAGAAATTCCCCAGTCTTCCTTAAAAGGTTTAAATAATATTTTTACTCTGACATTAGCGATAAAGCTGAGACGTGATAGTTAACACAGACTCAAACAACCCCCCTTGTCCACATTTGATTGTAAAGCAATGAAACAATTAGCACTTAGCTAGTGAGGTGAAGGGTTTCAAAACAGTACTATAAATCTTTCCAAACATACATAGAAATAAAGTGTAATTATCCCTAATGATATTCAGTACCCAGATTGGTAGCTTAAAAAGAAATGTCTAAATCTATTCTAGAGGAAGAAAAAAATCTTTGAAGGGAAAGCTTTGAAAATCATTTTCTTGTGATATACAAATCTGCCTGTTAAAATTAATGACTTTGGCACAATTACTAAGGAGTTGTTACAGTAGCATTTACATAAAAGTAATAGTTACTTTAGAACACTGAACTGTCTTCTCCTCGGAGACACTTTGTAGCATTGTGTGGTAAAGAAATTGTAAAGAGAAACTGTGCCAAAATAAAAGACCCACGTTTTAAAAGGTGTATATTTGAAAAAAAATATGTATAAGTATGACTTGGAGATTTAAAAAAGGATCTTGTACAAATAGGCAGGGAGCTATTCCATTGGTGGTGACACTGTAAAAGAACCTAAAAAGGGTTTCCTAAGACTTCTTAGGGATCTTAACTCTTCGCAGTTGAATAAGAGAGCGACTTTATTGGGCTGCAGGGCTATTCCCTAAAGAAATACCTGCCTAAATATATTGAGGAACAAGAATGATTTTCAGCTTGTGAGAAGAGAGAGCGGGATAGGAAACGACAGTGTGTTCTGAATTTATCACTTGACATTCTTTACAGCATTTGTTTTTCTCTGTTAAGGAATATACACTCTCTTCCCTGCTGTAATCCGTACAGTCTAAAAGATTATCTCTGGGGCTATTGATACAATATGAAGAGATGTTTTCAGAACAGCACTGGAGTTACCAGTCAAATCTAGTTTAAACTAATTAAAACTCTGCCTTTAGATTTAGCACTACATCAAACTAAGACAAAACACTCTGCTTAAACATTTTCCTACAGATGTACTGTTTCTTTTTTTGGAAAAAAAAATTGTTGTAACTGTGTTCTGTAAATTCCATTAAAAACAAAAACCCACGGGAGCATGACTCCTTCTCAGAACTTCCCATGCTCAGAATTTATTCAGAGTATCAATTTTTTGGTCATGAGGTATAAACGTTAATAATATACATTTTTGGTCAGCGCCAACATAATCTGTGGGCCAAAGCCTCTCCTTTCATGTACATGAATGATACACTGACATCTGTTTCTCTAATCCAGACTGGCCTAAAGGGAAATTTCCCAGGAGCAGCATCTCTAAAGTCTTCGAAGCAGCAGCAGATTAAACACGTATTGGATTGATCTGTGGATCTGAGTCCTGGCTCATTGCTCAATGGAAATCTATTGGAGAGGGAAGAAACAGCACTGGTGGAGAAGAGTGGGGCCAGCAGACACAAAAAATGAAGAGTAGGGGGAAGTGCTGGACATGGCTCCCTCTATTACCACCTGTGTTTAAATTTAACATGCCATTATGCTGTGCATTATGATGTGTGAACTGAAATACCACATAGTGGTTAATAAAGTAGCATGCTAAAATCGAACATAGGAGGTAGCAAGAGGCAGAACAGGACAATGTGTAGCAAATTGAACACTGATGCTGCTATGTCTACAAAAAAGCCACAACATGAAATGAGGTCACCACTTTGCAGGCTACCATCACTTTTCTGCTTTCCCTGGAAACTCTTCCCCTCCCCAGTTTGGTGCCAATTTTACTTACTTTTAGTGAACACTCTCCATACTTCCAAGAGCAGAATTTTCGCCTAAGAGGTTCCATATCTTTAACCATGTGTTCATAGAGCTTTTCAGGTGACTTTATGTCATACAGATAATATAGCACTTATTGTAGACACTCAAGGAGTTAAAAAAAAACCCCTCATTCTATCTTTGACTGTCACCCAGGTAAACTAGAGAAAGGTTTCTGGAAACTTAATGGTCTTTTTGCAAAACAGCCTATCTTGTCACTTAGACAACTAATTACGCCATTACATGCCGCAATTACAATTAAAGATTTTCAGCTGATGAAAGGCATGTTCACTGCATTCTCATTACCTGATTTTTCCTTGCTAACACTCAAGAGTATCATGATTTTGATGAAACAAAAACAACTCAAGAAGCTATATTTGCCCAGTAAAATCAACAGACTAGCTATGGGACTGCAACTCCCTCTCCCCCATTATTTTTTTTCATAAAGCTATTTAAAAGTGTATCACGCATCCTATGTTTGAAGCCATTTTCTTCCTCTAAGTTGGCATCTTCCAACATGTTAATATTTTTTGCTGATGTAACAATGCTACTGTGACAGATATTGCAATCAAATACTATGAGGACCATATTGTATTATATTTATATAGCATTGTGGGTTAGGGATTGTATAAGTATCTAGTGGAGAGGGTTATTAGAGCTCCTCCAAGAACAAAGAACAGTTGGGACTGATTAAGGTGGGAAATTTAGGTTGTCAATATTTTCAGATAGGTACCCTGGAGAGGCTAGGATTGGTTCAAGTTGAATTTTCTGGAAACTAAAGAGCTTTTGGCATGGTGTGATTCTAAACTGACTCAGGGCCTCCTTTCTGATAAAGCAAACAGAAATGATTTTCTGTTCAAGGGACCTAACCCTTGATGAAAGGTTGGAAAGACTTTAGCCTTTTAAGGCCCCATTTGACTGATAGGTTGCCCTAGTAAGCTTTTGAAATGCATATAGAAACATTTATTGTTTGCAATGTTTTCTCTGTATGCTTTTACTTTAAGAATAAATTTACTTGATTAGAAGGAGCTGTGTGCTAACTTATAATTGTTGGTAATACAGTGTTCATTATCTTGAGAGAGAAACTACTAGCCTTTAGTACTAGCCTTTAGGCAGCCTGGCTTGCTGGGGATATCACACTGTAAGGCAGGAAGCTGTGCAGCCTTAAAAAGCGCCTGTCAAAAGGGAATGGGACAAGGGTCCCTGTCACAAGAGACAGGTGATGACTGGAGACCTGAGACCTAACTGGAAACTCCTGGAGTGGAGCTGGAGGTGAGGGGAAGAGACAGGTCCAGTTACCCTGTAACTGTGAGAGATACCTTTTACTTTTAATATGAACAACTTTCAGGGCATAGACCTGTGCTGATTTCTAGACCTAAGCCAGCTGGCTTCTCTCTCAAATTTACTCTGTCCAAATTAATTGAAAAAAGATTTCTTCTGCTCAAAACTAAATCATGCCAGAAATAGAATAGTAATTTCAGACATTATAACTGTATTTGCTATGATGATAAAAACAGAATTAAATAACACCAGACTAACAAAGTGACAAGAATATGGCATTCCTCCTTATGAGTGTTTCAACCAACTTGATATATACCTATGGGCCAAAAGCTGAAGTCCTTACTTATACAGTAAACCCTCAGAGTTATGGAAACCTCATGAACAGAGGTTGTTTGTTTTTAACTCTGAAATGTTTGTAACTGTCAGGATTGCCTCCCCACTCTGAACTCTAGGGTACAAATGTGGGGACCAACATGAAAAAAAGAAAGAACCCCCCCCCAGTTTATTTTACCAGCTTAGGTTAAACTTTTCCCCCAGAACACAAACTTCTCCTGTGTCTGGAATTGATTGCCGCCACCACCAAGTACAAGCACCCCAAACTATGGGGTAGGGCTACTTGGAGCCCTCTCTTCTCTTTCCAAAACACCCCTCAAACCTATCCTTCCCTCCTTGGGAAAGGCTTGAGAAAAACCTCTCACTGATCCTGTGAGAGAGCCTGATTCAAAGCCTGAATCTACACAATGGAAGATGAGCAGTCAAATTCTTAAAAGAGAGATTTTAATTAAAGAAAAAAACAGAAAGGAATCAATTCCTGGTAACAATAAATAGGAAAAGCACTACAAATACAAAAAGACTTAAGGAGAGCCCCAATTTCTCCCTTTGCTGGACCTCTCCTGAGCTTTACAATTACAGCCAAATCTAGTGATAATTTCCACACCCCTGAGAAATTTTTGATTGAAATCATAAGATACAACTTTCTTTGCCTGGCTACTTTATTTTTTGTTGCTGGTTACAAAGATTATAGATAGATGTAGAGGAGAGAAGTAGAGATGGTTCCTTCATCTCTGGAGAGAACAGAGGAGAGAAACTGAAACTAAAAACCCTTTGTCTCCTGAGGAATCTCTCATTGGTCAGTTGCCCGCTTCTCAGGTTACCTTTAGCTTAACCCCTTACAGGTAAACAGTAATTCTAGGCTACTTTATACTTATGACAGTAACTCTGAACAAGGTGTTATGGACTTCAGCCACTGAGGAGGTCTGCAGCTGGGGGTGAGAAGAGAAGGAGGAGAGGGGAGGGAGTTGGTTGGTTGACTGATTAGTCCATAACTCTGGGTGTTCATATCATTGAGGTTCTACTGTAGGAAACATTCCAAATTACTTCAGTGAGTTTTACCTCAGTAAAAGCTGTATACTGTAGTTAGGATTTTGTTCTATTTCTGCAGCAATGTTTAATAAGTCTGGGATTTTCAACAGAGCCCAGGGGAGTTAGGTGCCTGTCTCCCTTAGGAGCCTTTGAAAATCCCAGCTTAATTCTGTATGACTTTTTAAAAATTATTCCCAAGAAGTCTTCTACACCCTGTATGTGGAATATAAATCCTGTCTCATCAGCCGTAGTAATTTATAGTAATTAATAATTAGGAATGGCTTCAGAAAAGTGAAACAGAGACGTGTACACCATATATCCAGATATATGTGGATAAAGTATTTACTATGGTTTTGCTATTACCAGGAATTGAAGCAAACCTTATCTATTACAGAAACTAAAAATTTTGTTCCTATTTTAAGTTTTTCATAAGGTGCATTCCTATTTCTGGTATATATCAAGGATATTTGTGTTAAAATGTTCTTTGAGTGAAATCATTGTAAAACCAACAATTCATCACAACTTTTCCATGGCAACAGTATATAAACTTCACATTGTGACTCTACTTCAGGTTGAATGGAAGCAGCTGAGTTATGAAGCAAAAACTCTTATTCTGTCACTATAACCTTAAAAATAAAAATGGAGACCTTAAATCCTCATTTTAGTTGCCAATACACAACTCACATACTCATGTCAAGCAGACTGCAGTCATACTACACCTCAATGGCCTATAACATATTTGTGTGTGTGTGTATATATATATACATATATAAAAAAAATTCCCAAGAATAGCAACCATTACTCACAGGTTGGCTGTACAGTTCTCAGGAAGGCTCACAATGTGTGGGACAAGCTTCTCCTAAGGCCTATTGTTTTTTCTTAAGGGCCCATTGCTCTGAATAGGCCCTTCCCCACACACTGTAGACTGAAAACATCTTGACTAATGGCCATTACTCAGGTGTAACTATCTTTGAAATACAGATACATAGTCAATATTCAAAATGTCACATACAAAAATGATACATGCATACAGGAAGTTTTCATTGGGAGAGATAGATAACAGGCACCATGACCCTGCATCAGATAATGAGGCATGCCATATTTCTACACACAGGTGAAATCTCTTTCTATGAGTCCAGATCTCCTGCTCTAGCTAAGTGTTGTATGTGGATCTCAAGTTCCCTTGCTGAAAAGTGTGGCTTCTGAGGTTCTAGAGCAGGATGTCTCATAATTTTCAGGAGCTCAAAGCACTCCCGTTAAATTCTAGAAAGCATGCGAAGAGGCAATGTTATGCTACTAAAGTTAAAAGAGTTTGAAAAGTTGTCAGAAAACATGACCTGCTTTCTTGTCAAGTTCCAGTTACCCTGACCTTTCTTCTGTCTCTGATAACCATACAGCTCTTCCTGATTGTAGCTGCTTATTTAGCTGCAGTTTCTGCCCACCAAGTCCCTGTGAAAGGGACTGTGATACTTGTACATTCCTGGATGAAACTAATCTTACTAGGCCTTAGAAACTTACACCTTCCCCCCTACTTAGCTTTATGTGTTAAGTTTGGTATGAATTAACTTCATGGAAGAGTCCTATGAATATACTGATCACTGTACTACCTATCACTGAAGGTATCATTTTTAAACCATTTTCTCAGCCAGAAGTGTTTTGAAAGTTGCAGATGCTGGTGACGCCCATGTGATTCTTAAGGCTCAACCAAATTTCTGACACATTGTGATTGAGGTAAAAATCTATTAATCCATTTTGCTGCCTGTGGTTCCCCATATCCACCCTTTTGCAGAGGTGAAATTACATATCGTGTATGTTAAAGAACAATATTCAAGTATTTAATTAAAGTGAAATGACTTCAGTAGGAAAAAACTAAGAGACCCAGATCAGAATATTCCATGGCCCTGGGATATGGATCTCCTTCAATCTCTCCTATTGAAGTTGTTCCACTTTAATTAAATATTAATTGGTCCAGTGAAAGAGTTGGAATGAGTCTATAGCCCCGTGTTTAGGGTACTCACCTAAGAAATGACAAATCCCTTCCCTTACCAGGCAAAGTAGTAAATTGAGTCATGGGTCTCCCACAACTTGGGGGAAAGTGCTAATGACTGGTCTAACGCTTGTAAGGGAGGTCCCCTGGCCATTTTGTGTAGCCTCTGAGCGTGCCTGCTGGATTGGGCCCCACATCGCTTACATGACTCAATGTCTCTTTCTTCCTTGGTTTATGCATTGCCCTAGTGCTTAGGCAAGAGATAGGCATCTGGGCACTTAGAGGTGGGAAATGTGTGCCTAAGGAATTTTTCCTGCAAACATTAGCTGCAGAGTGAGTTTAGTCATCTACAAAAATAGGCCGCAGCCCAGCAGAAGATTTGTGGATGGCAGTGTTGCCTATAAGCAGTACTTAAGCACCTAAGGCCTTGTCTACATGGTAGGGTAACTTGCTTCCAGGAGTGTGAAGGGTGCATCACATGTTGTGCATTAATTGGTCCCTGTAAATCCTGCTGGTCTATATGGACCAATTAATGCACAATACATTAGAAAATTTTACAAATGACACCCATGTAGAGCATATTACCTTACAGAGTAGTCAAGCCCCAAGTACCTTTTTGGATCTCACCTCTTGTCCCTGAATGTTTCAGGGCTCACTCAGCCAGTGGGGGATGGCAGCTGGAAGGGCTTGTATCCAGTGTTATCCCTTCATTTGAGTGCTGTAGGGCTACTAGCTTCACAAGTCTCTATTCTTTTGACACTGCATCAAGCTGGTGCTAGTTTCAGTAGAAGAATGATTCAGTCAGTGGTCTGCTAGAATGAATGTTTGCTCAGGTCTGTGAAGATCATATATTCAGAGAACAAGAGTAACTGGGAGCAAGTTAACCTTTTTCCTAGGGTATAGGTCCCTCAGGCCATGTTAAAGCCTTTTCATATATTATCTTGCCCACCTGAATCCATCTACCTGAATCAAATGCCATATTAAGAGCTTCAGGTATTTCTTACAGCAAAATTAGCCACAATCTGTTAGTTGCTGTTGAGTGCTTATTGCTGCATCTGTGAGTCTTCAAATTAGCCACAGCTATGCTGGCCAGTGTGCAGGGAAGGATGTGGTTAATGTGGGAAAAGTGTTTCATACTTTCTGAGGCTCAAGAAAGAAGATGGAAACTACTACTGTTTTCCCTCAAGGTTCATAATGTAAGAAACTTGTATATGTAAAGGTAAAATACAATACAAATAGTTTTTCTCTTTTCTGGGGAAGAGCTAGAAAGACAATGCTACACTGATTTGGAAGAACAAAGGGAGAGAGAGAAGGCGTGTTAAGTTCCATCAACAATGAATTACATGTAAGTACTTCACATTCCTAGAGTGAAAAATAAAATATAAATTATTTTTCTCTCCATCTTCCCAAAGACGGGGTGGGAGACAGAGCTCAGGCAGAAGTATTTTTTTTTTCAAAAGAGGAATAAAAAAAGAAATCACCTTTTACCATAAGAGTTACTGCAATATGGTGGATGAATTAATTTGTTTTGCTTTACTTCTTTAAAAAAAATGGTTCTAGGTACACTTTTAATATCCAACAGCTACTCATATTCACTTGAATGCTTAGCTTTTCAACCTAATAGTAATTCAAGTTCTTGTATCATATTTATTGTTTAATGATACTGCTTTTCTCATAATGATGATGGTATATGTGTTTTGTGTCTCATTTTTATAAAAAAATATCTCAAATAGTTTTACAGTCATTAGGATTCCTAAAACCATGGTGTGAAGTTGACTGTTACAGTCATTTCGCATGTGGATAAACTGAGGCACAAAGAATAAAACTTACATGATTGACGAAATTATTATAGCAACCAAAGGTTTTATGACTGAGGTCAGGGTATCATTCCTATACATAATCCACAAACACACAGGAGGCTTAACATTCGTCCCAAAGAGCATAAAAATCTAAACCCCTTATCTTGCAAAGGCTTGAGCACAAGCTTAATTGTCTTCGCTGTGAGTGGCTCTATTGACTTCAGTGAGATGATTCAGAGAATGTAAACCCTAGGTGTGTGTGCAAGTCTCCAGACCCCCAAATTTATTCAGAGCCCAATTAACTTATAGGACCCTGGTCCAGTTAGACAATCAATATGTAAAGGGTAAGAGAGAGGGATAAAAACAAATATGTATTTTAAATAAACATTATACCTTTATTTAATTCACACTAACTTAAAAAATAGATGACTATTCTTAATTCTACTCTTTGGGTCAGTATTACTCCTGTTAGGAAAGATTTTCAGCTTCCTACTCCTGGCACCTAACTGTTGTGAGAGTTGTACAATATTTTCTTTTTAGCCAAGTTATTTCGGGGAAACTATTCCCAGTTCTAAGTTAGGGTAGTGTTAATAACTATGATGAAGGAAGGAATTTATTCTACTATTCTTGATGATAAATACTATTGTATCCCTGAATTCACATGAGTTTCTAAGCGGGATGAAATGAATGTTACAGTAATTTTATTTGATAGACGAAGGGCTGGTCTTCAATAGGGGGAGAGGTCGACTGAAGATACGCAACTTCAGCTACGTGAATAACGTAGATGAAGTTGGCGTATCTTTAGCCGACTTACCTGCTGTCCTCATGGCGGTGGCGGTCGGTGGCATATTCCCCCATCGACTCCAGCTTGCGCCTCACGGCAAGCTGGAGTTACAGAATCAAAAGGGGTGCCCTTGGCGATTGATTTCTTGCGACTTAACAAGATGCAAGAAATCGATCACCAAAAGATCGATTGCTACACGCCGATCCGGCGGATAGTGAAGACCTACCCTAAATGTAGAAGCAGTCTAAAATACATCTTTAAAAAAAATGAACTTTTGATTGTTTTAAGTTCCTCTGGATCCCTCTAGTTTAGTATCGTTAGAACTCAAGAACTTGAACCTTGACGCATGCAGAGGTATGATGTCTCCAGTAACAAGGTTTATGTTAAATTTAACATTTATTCAAAGACATGTAAAGGAGTTAGGTGCCCAAATGCCATTGAAATCCCATAGTAGTTGGAATCCCAGCTCTCTGTGTACTCCTATATTTAAGAAAACTTTAATCTTTGATGATTTACTTCTAGAATTCCCTACATTATTAATCTGAGCAAATAAAATGGTGCTCCATTGTTCAGTATTTTATTATACTGTTCATGTATTGCTTTGGTGTTCTTTAGTGTGACTTTAATCTTGCACAATCAAGATACCATTGCCTTTTTCCCAGGATACAAAGGGCTCTTCTGAATTAATTTAATTAGCAAATGTATAAATAGAGAAGTAAAGACAACTTTGTGTACTAATAATTAGATCAAGGAACTCATTTTATTGCAATGGGTAACACCTATTGTTACCATCAGCTCCTCTTTAGTAATTCAGGATCACATAGTTTTGAAACAAATCTTTGTGTTTTTGCTGTGCAATGCTGTGGAAGGGAAGGGTAAAATCCCTTGAATGCCCTGCCCCTGCTGGCTAAGCCTTGCTTTCTGGCAGGAGGGCCAGGGGCAGGGTTGAAGCAGTCAGCAGGGAGCCCAGCTGTGGGCCTTAACGAGGGCTGGCTCACCACAGCAGGCTGGGCTAAGTGGTCACACCTGGGGCTGCAGACTGTGAGAGGGCTAGAAAAGACCTGAACTGAACTCAGTTGTGAGGCAAGCCAGGAAGGGGATAAGAGGCTACTGCTCTGCCTCCTCACCACAGGAAGGGTGCCTCAGGGGCCTGGAGACCCTGGAACCAGGTAGAAGGAGGGTAACTGTTGTGGGATAAAGGGAAGCACTTTCTTGCAGTGAAGCCACTGTTGTGCACTGTAAATAAAAGGCACTAGAGGGAAACAACAGAGGAAGGTGTGAGGACTCTTATTTCTACCAGCCAGGGCACAGGGGGGAGAGAGACCTGTACAGATACTGTGACAAACGCTTGGAAAGATAAAAACAGTGAATTAACTCTTGGGAAAGAGGATAACACTTCATTCTCAGGGAACATAAATAGCCAGGAACACATACTAGTTTTGAGAGGCTGGGAGTACCCTGATTTCACACTGTTATTTTTGAAGGGGTGTAAATCCAGCAGGTACTTCACAGAGAAAAGTACTCAGTTGAGGGGGGTGGGTTGTGTTTGTTTTGTGGGGAACAGGGAGTGGGGAGAATAAGAGGATAAAGGGGCCATGTTCTAGAGGGCGTGTAACTGTTGCTGCTAATGAGGTGTGAAGTCTGCCAAGCTGTTATGTACAGCTTTGCCAGTGAAGACTCTTCATGGGGTAAAAACATGGCATAGGGAGAGGAGGGAGAAGTTAAATTAATATTATTTGCATCCATCATGGGAGCCACCCCATAAGCAGACGTATAGTGTTCTGAAGCCAGAGCAGCTGGTTTGATACTACATTAGTCTCACTAATGACTTTTATAAAGGCCTTTTTGCAATAAAAGAATCTCTGATCTCCCTGAGGGCCTTGTTTACATACTGCTAAGTCTAGTGGACATTAGTGTCTTAATCCCAGTAAGATTTGTATTAAAAAACAGTAGGTATTCAGCCAGCGTGCCAGCTATACTTCGTTCAGCTGTTCCTCTTTGCCTCCTAAGCTACCTCCCTCATGCTGATTAAATGTTGCAGCATTAAATCAAATAATAAAACAACACCCCCAATCTTTGCTGTCACCAACTACTGAACACCTCCATGAGCTCTGAAAGATTTTTCTCAGGACACTCCTGTTTCTTTCTAACCCTATCCCTCTGCACATCATTTGCTTTCCATTATCCCCTCTGCACACCATAATGCCCTCTCTGCTCTGTGTTCCCATGCAGCTCCTCCAGGGAGCACTGGGAGAATGGAGGAGAGGTGGTTGTTAAAGCCTGTAAGTTAGAGCAGGGAGTGGGGCTGTGTGGATGCCTTGGTTTGTAAGGAAGCCCAGTGTCCCTGCCCCAATACATTGGTGCCTATGGGGCTCCCCATGGCACAACAGCAGTTTCCTTGCCCTGGGGAGCCCTGTAAATGCCCATTCTTCAGCACAGAGCAACGTACAGAGCTACACCCCAGTCAAGCCATGTCCCTGCCTAATTCCCACTCAGACGACAGGCTGAGACAGCTGGCAGTCTGCCACCTCAACCAGAAGGGAAACTGTAGCTATGTTTGAAGTCTTGCATTGGAAGGCAGACACAGAGCCCCCTTTTAGAAGAGGAGGCATAAGAATGGCCATACTGTGTCACACCAAAGGTCCATCTAGCCCAGTTCTGACAGTGGCCAATGCCAAGTCTCCCGGAGGGAATGAACAGAACACGTAATGATCAAGTGATCTGTTCCCTGTTGCCCATTCCCAGCTTCTGGCAAACAGAGGTAGGGATATCACCACTGCCCATCCTGGCTAATAGTCATTGATGGATCTATCCTCCATGAATTTATTTAGTTCTTTTTTTGAACCCTGTTATAGTTTTGGCCCTCACAACATCCTCTGGCATGGGGTCCCTATGTATCATGTGAAGAAATATACTTCAGACCCATCATTTTATATGTATAGTTGGGATTATGTTTTCCAATGTGCATTACTTTGCATTTATCAACATGGAATTTTAACTGCCATTCTGTTGTCCAGTCACCCAGTTTTGAGGTCCTTTTATAGCTCTTTGCAGTCTTCCTGGGACTTAACTTTCTTGAGTTCTTTTGTATCATCTGCAACTTTTGTCACTCACTGTTTGCCCTTTTCTCCCAGCTGGCAGCTGGGACCAGAGTTAGCAGCCAGCTGAGTGGGTTACCGCAGTTTGATCAAGAGGTTTGGACTGGGTGGAATGCCCAAAGTCCTCTTGCTGAAGTTAAAAAGATGTCTGGAAATTACTCAAGACAAAATATTTTTGCAGTCAAACATAGGGTAAGTAATCTTCATGCTAATCGTCACTGAGGACTATTATATGAAACAAAACTGAAGTTCTTACTCGTCATTTTGAAGTTAAGTGATCAAAAAAGAGTTGGAACTGCTTTAAAAGTGGAAAAAAATGCATTGACTTTCAAGTTTCCTCCAAAGAAAAACTTCTATAAAATAGAAAAATGTTGACTTTCTCAAAGGTGGTTTCTTTTTAATCCTTCTATACAATTTAATAGAGATTCTTACTTTTGCTGTAGAGGGTGGTTTAAAACACGCACAAAAAATCTATCCCCCTTTCTATTAAATTATATATGTGTTAAAAATAATTTCTACATAACCCTTGTTTCCTTTTAAAGGCCTTTATTTAATAGGTGTCATAGTTAAAGATGGACAAATAATGGGAAAACATTTTTGAATATTTTATTTGAAACACAATGAAATACATACACCCATCCCTTGAAGCTTAGAGGGTAATGCAGGGGATGGGAGGTGTGGGAAGAGTCATATTTATAAAATAAACTGAAATTAGTGAAACAATAGTTAACAAATGACAGTACTAGCCATAACTCAGAGGTCTTGTCCATGTAAAATAAAACTTCCTAAATTAATTCTCTGCAGTGCAGAAACTATGCATGTGGAAAGGAGCTTTTTCTTGAAACTTATGGGATAAAAAGATCAGGCTTATAATATTAATTTTATCATGTATTTAACTATGCAGTTTTTGTTATTGTTTCTTACTAAATTGCTTTAAAATGTGTTGTGCCGAATCCTCAGCTTGTGTAATTTGGTATAGCTTTATTGGCTCCGGTGGAGTGACGCTTTATACCTGTTCAGGTTTCGGTCTATTGTTCTTGAGTCTGGTATTGTTCAAAACAAATGAGCTCTTCCTCGACTCTTCACTGGTTGTCATAAGTGTTGAGAGCCCATTGGTTACAAAGCTGAATTCTAATATTAGAGATTAGAGTTTGGAGAAGTGTGTTTGTTATTAGTTCCTTTGAAATGTTTGTGCTATACTGTTGTATCATGTTTAAAACTAATTTTCTTCAAGTAGAACAGGTACAATAATTAATACTTTACAGCAGTGTCAGCTGAATTAGGAACAGTCAGGAATCTGTGCATTTGTGGTTAGTTTGGGATTAATATGCTATGTAGTGTTTGAAGCTACATATTTTTTTGGTATATCCATCTTCCTCTGTTGTCCCCCACCCCACAATTTTAGTTTGCAAAATTCTAAAAGTGGTTCCTCTTTTCCCAAACAGTCATTGCTTGTAGGTTTGTTTTTGCCAGAGTGTTTGTTTCTGCTTTGTCCAATATTTTTGAAATGATGCACCATTCTGGTAAAATCTCAGTGCAGTTTGTCTGGTTCTGCATATTTCAGTGCTGAGTTGTGCTGTATTCCTGCAAAATTTGTTACTTCTTAATTATTTAGTTTGCTGATTGGCTTTTGTGTGTGTATGTGATCTGGTATGTTGTTCCAGTTCCAAATATTGTTTATTGCAGGAAGTGATCAAATCTTTAGCTCCCCAATATAGGTTTACCATTTTCTAAAGTGGTTTAAACCATGGTTTCACCAAAGTTCAGAATCTAATTTCACTATGGTGCGTAGAAAATTCAAATATTTCCTATATTCAGAGCAAGCTTACTGCTTACTTTTCTGTGGAGATGTCAGAGCTGTTTGAATTATAACATCATCATGTTGGATTTTTCACTTTTTATTGATTCCAATAGTAATTGAATACTACATAAACTATTGTAATTACATTTCTGATAATTTTTGCCTGAATTTGTCAAAAAAAAATAAATAAATACACACACCACAAAACCCACAATGGGCTAGATCCTCAATTTCTGTAAATTGTAACTCTGTTGGATGAAATGGAAGAATGCTGACTTTCACCAGCTGAGAATAGAAGGTGAAATTTTCACGTAAGTTGCTTTTGAAAATGGGACCTAGTCTAAAATGAACAGAGTAGATATAATGTATATGAAAATCGGGGGTAAAAAAAATTGTACGCTTTGAACGTCCTGCTGAAATATTAAACGTAAGTGAACTTTCCTCATAGACATTCATAGTGTCTTAATTCAGAAGCAGTAAACAGAAAGAGACACACCCCTGTGCTGCCCCGCCCCCTCCAAAAAAAAAGTTGGTAAATATTTAAAAGTAGACACTGATACACAGACCTTTCTTTGACATAGCAGTTATAAGATCTTTAATGGAAAGAACCAAAACATTATATATGAATGCACTATTGTTAAAAGGACTAAAAGGCTGGAAAGTTAAGATTATAGCTCATTATGACATTACCCAGGGTACAATCCGGATTGTTGAACAGCTGTGTCCCCTCAATTCTCCAACCTTGAGTGCCTTTTACACTGCTTCACTGGGAGGGCAATCCACCCTGGTCTGCTCATACACAGCTTCCATCATGTAAATTATTCACAGCTATACGGGATGAATGCTATGGCCAACCATTCTTGAATTATACTGTGGTGCAACACCAGCACATTCCCAGTTGCAGATTCCCCTAAAAATATGTCTCTTTTACTGCCCATCCCTCTCCTGGACAACACAAACCCATATACAGTTCGTCTTTTTATTAATAGGAAATGATGTATATAAATTTTCTCAAATGGATTTTCCCCAAACACTTCAAGCACACTGGGTTAGATAAAACAAGTTCGTCAACTACAGAAAGTGTTTAAGTGATTATAAATAAGGAGGCATAAAGTCAGAATTGATTAAGGAACATAAAAGTAAATGCAACTAATACCAAACAAGCTAAATTAATTTAAAGCAAAAGTTTCTCTTGCTGCATGCTTCAGTAGTCTTACTGGCTTACCTCTCTCTGTCCAAAGCTGTTCTTTGTTCCTCGGCTTTCATAGTTGTCGGTAGAGAGCGAGAGGAATATTTTCGGGCATCTGTTCACCATTTTTATGCCTTTTCTTGTTTGAGAATAATCTCTAGCTGCGATTCAGAAGACAGAAAATCTGTGAAGATGAGAATCTCCAGCTGTTTCTCTGCCAAGATGTACATTTCTCACACTCTTTTCTTTGCCAAAGAATGGCCACTTAACCAGGTGATGGTTCATTTGATTTAGTTGACTTCTGGCTGAAGCATCAGTTTGCCTTTTGTCTTTGAGGAACTGGTTTGTGGCTGTTCCCCAGATTTGAAATATGTCATTATACAGTAGAATCTTGGAACTTTGCAATACAATTTTACATATGTATTTGCAATACATATTTTACCAGGACAATAAGATCAGCAAATCATGAGTTTTCAGGTGATACCTTACAAGGCATAGTTTGTACAAAATTTATCATAGCTTTGAAAAAGGAGTGGACATGGAGATATAGACAGTTCCAGTCATGAGATATTTGACAGTCATAGATGTAATACTTGTAAAATCCTTTTTCGCTGGATGGAGAAGGTGAAGCACTGATAGATAATTACTTCCTCAGTATCACTCTGCTAGTTTGGCAGAGTCAGAAATAAAACCTTAACTTGCTGGCCTGTGTTTTAACAACTGGGGTTAGGCATGCTTAATTAACATGAAATGGTTTTATCTGCATCTGTTAGAGTGGGGTGGGGGAAACGGATGGTGATGGCGGTGTGGGGGGATGGAGAAGGTAATTGGTTGCTGTAACCTAAAGTGTTGTTAGATTTGGAAGGACCATGTGGTTATGCAAATTTTGACAGGAAAAACCTTTTATATGACATCATTATGTTTTCATTATCTTTCACTGTCAGGTGTTTGTGGTAGGAGAATGGAGATATTAATCAAAGTCCACTTTTCCCCCTATTTTAAGTACATGACAATGAAACAATGGCAGCATTGGACTGGTGGAATTTGAAACATCCACAAATGCAGAATGAAGACTGTGGACATAACTGTTTAAGAACTTTTAGAACTATCACAGTTTATATGATTTGTCCTGGATGTATATGTATCTTTTCCTGCCTTTTCTGGCTGAATTCTCAGAGATGCTGAGTAGTCAAAATGTTGTTTGATTCCCTTGGGAAATGCAAGTACTCAGCACCTCTTAAAATTAGAATGTATCTAAAAGTAGCACAGGAATGTGAGCATTGAAAAATAAAATAAAATGGTCTTAACTTACAGAAAGTATCAAGACAAGAGGTCATGTTTTGACCCCATTATCAGAGAAACGTAACTATATGTCAGAGTTCGTTTAATGCAATTATCCTGACCTAATCTATTATTTTATTTAAAATAGCTGTATGGACATATTAACATACATTGTATTTTGCAAACATAGGCCCCAATCCTACACTGATTAGTACATGATCTCCATGCTACTGAGAGACTCCTTTAACTGTAATGATCCACCCTGTGGGTGAATGATTCTCCCATATGTTAATTTGAAGGATTGAGCCATCTCAGATGTTCTTAGTCCCCAGTAGCTTACAATCTAAATAAGAGAGAACATCAGTTACTTAGGAGAGGGGAGGCTATGGGGACTATTGATTGGGTGTAGGGTGAAAAAGGAAAAGAAATGAAGTGGAATAAATGGATTTTTGAGAAGGGTTTTGAAGCAGGTGAGAGGAAGCTTGGCGAATGAAGACACACAATTGCAATGAGAATCAATGCTAAAGAAGGCACAAGGCAGAAAAAAGAAGCGAGAAGTGATACGTTTGGGATAAATGTAAGGAGTACTGAGATATGGAAAATGTACTTCTGTAGCCAAGAAATAAAGAAAAATGGGGCACAGTTATTTATTTTCTAATTTCACAATGTCATCTAAACATTATATTGTTGGTAGTGTCCTACAATTTACCTTGAATCATTTATCACAACCGTTTATATTCTTCAGTAATTAAAAGATTTTGTAGCTGTTCAGCAAAACATCTAATCCTGCTGGTTGTTTGGCTCTGAATGTTTTCCCATTGTTATTTCCAGCTGGCTATAGGATGATGTTCCCTGCCACTTTTGGATTGCTCTTTTCCTAGGTTATGGTATCCAGCATCTCATTGGGTGCCATGAAGCCACAGTTGTGAAATGCAAATCACAAGTGGCTTCTTTTGAATTTACATCCCTTTCTGATGCTATCTCCACAGCATGGGACAAATTATACATTATCAGCATTAATCCCCTCAATCAGCTTGAAACGTGATTAAATTCAGAGTGGTGTTTTGTGTGGATGGGTGGCTTTTTTTTTTCTTTTTCTTTTTAAGAAGTGATAATGTTTTGGTTAGGATCTGGAAAAAAAATGAGTGTGTTGCTTTGTGTATGTGTATGGCACAGGGCCATTTTATGAACAGTCCTCTTCTTAAAGATGAATTGATGGTTCCTTTTTGGCGCACATATAAAGCAGAGGTAATAAACCACAATTGTGGGTATATGATTTTCAAAAAATATCAATGTTTAAAATGCTTCTGGAGTAGACACTTACTATGTCATATTCCATGAGTGTTCTGGAAGATGAGAGACAAGTTCCATTAAGAAAGGACCTGAGCATAAAATAGAGTGTAATAAAGCTACTGAAAACAATAAGGATCCAATCCCGGTGGATGAGCTTCTACTTCTCAATTTGACTTGTCTCCAATGAAGGGGTTATCCCAATTAAAGGATTTTTTTTGTTTCATGACATACTCAAAATTGCTAGACTACATTTCTAAGCAATATCTAACATAACAGTGCACAATCTGGAGTTGCTAATGGGCAAGTTGCTAATGGCTTTGGGAAGACTGAGGCCAACATCACCTGTGACTCAGGAATTCACACACTTCCACCTAAACTGTGGCTCCTTAATTTTAGTGTTCTTCATTGGCTTTTGGTTAAATCTTATTGTTTGCCATAGACACACATCAGTTTGGTTCCCCTGATAAATTGAGGGATTAGCCCTGGGAGTGGAATATCACTGATCCCCAAAAGAAGACCTTGAGGAATGGTAGGAGTCATGGTAATAACCTATGACGTACAGGAGAAAAAAATTGCTAACATACTTTTAACCCTAAGAACTGATTTAGGACTGTGTAAGAGAGTGAGGTCTTGTTTACACTACATAGTTTTATCGACAAAAATCAGCTTTTGTCAACAAAACAGTGGAGGTATACACACCACAATGCTCCTCCTGCCAACTCTGCTGCTACGCTGACATAATAAAACCACTTATACGAGTGGCATAGCGCGTTTTGTGATGAAGTTAAAATGACTTGGTGTCAGTGTAGATACTGCTCTTGCTTATGTTGCCCAAAGTAGCCTTCAGGAGGTGTCTCACAATGTCCCTCATGACCGCTCTGGTCAGCAGTTTCAACTCTGCTGTCCTGCAACCAGGTACACAGGCATGTAGCCCTCCCCGTTTAAAGCCCTTGGAATTTTTGAAATTCTACTTCCTGTTTGTTTGGCATGGAAAGTTCACAAAACATCTTCGCAGGAAAGTGTGGCGATTTAAATGACCCCAGAGGGTAGCGGTAGTGGGAGCCCAATGGTAGCAGCGGGGCTCCGGTGGCAATTTAAAGGACTGGGGCAATGTTCCCTCTAATTTTTGACAGGCCATGTGCAAATTTTTGTGCGAGTGGTATTTCACCATGTGCGTGGTATTTAGGATCGGTGTGTGTGCGCATACGCACATAGCTTAGAGGGAACAGTGGCCAGGGGCTCCCAGGCTCCGCCACTATAGTGGAGCCCCGGTCCCTTTAAATTGCTGATGGAGCCCCAGAGGGTCTGGCTGCTGCCACGATCCTTGGGGCTCCAGCAGTGGGGCTCGGGCAGCAATTTAAAGGGCTGGGGCAATAGTGGTGGCCAGAGCCCCGGGCCCTTTAAATCACCACCCGAACCCTGCCACCACTACCCCAGGGCTCTGGCAGTGGGGCTCTGGCTGCAATTTAAAGGGCTTGGGGTTCCAGCAGCTGTAGGAGCCCCAGGCCCTTTAAATTGCATCCTGGGGAAGCCAGTCCCCAGTATGGTGCACTGGCTCTTGCCAGTATGCTGTACCGGAGAGTACTGGCTTACTTTCACCTCTGAGTACAGTTTAACTTTAAAGGCTGCACAGCGGCTTCTTCTACAGTGCTACTGAGCTGGAAGTGCTGCAAATTGTCACTTGAAAACCAGTGGTGGCTGAGATTGATAGGAAAGGGCCACGTCCCTTTTCCAGCCCAGTTGACAAGCTTTGCTAGCAGCTGCAAACATCTGAATATTTAATTTCAAGTGAAAAGTTAAAACTTCAAGTGAAAAGTGTGTGTTTAACCTTTACAAAGTGGAATGAATGGTGAGGAGTGCGGCAGACATGCTGTGAAAGGAGAAGATTGAGGAGAGTGGCAGAGACAATGGAAAGAGATGTCACAGACACAAGGTCAGAATCAGGCAATTTGGGACCATAGAGATGCCACAACAAGGAGACCATTAGTTCTGGCATTGGGACTTCATGCCATAGCTCTGCCTCCCACTTGGAATTGCAGAGGCAGAGGGTGGGGATACTCCCCTCCCAGAGCAAGGAAGTACCATGAAGTTTCTCATGAATGTTATTAGTAACACCCCCTCCCTTTCTTCTGAGGATCAGCCGGGATAGTGGCGGAATCAGGTAAGGCAGAAGGATGGAGGAGGGGTATCTAATACTTACTTATCCCTGATTACTGGAGGTGGCGTGGCCAGTCCCACTGCTTCCTTCCTCTGCACCCTTCACATCCACTTCTTCTGAGATGCCCTGTCAATACCAGCGGAAGACACTGTCTTAGACTGTAATAGAAAGCTTAGCTGGCATAGGCAGGTCAATTACAAGTGTGGAGGGGGAAAATTGTACCCATAACCAATATAGCCGTGCTGGCAAAAGCTTCAGTGTATATGAACTAAACAAGCTGGTGTGTGCGCTCTTCCCCTTCTTCTGTCCCACTTGTGTGAGTGTCCAGTAGATAAGGGATGGACCCTTCAGGGAATGTTCCAAGGACTCACATGTTGGTGTGTGCCTATCACTAGTCTTCACTGAGAAGGCAAGATCTGCAGAGACCTGGAAGACAGTGCTTGTGTGGCCAGAGGCTGTTCCTTTTAGGGAGCTAAATTATGCTGGCACAGACAAGACTGTCTTGTGCTAAGAGCAAATATACTTGTGAGGTGCCTCATGACCATGGGTGGCACTAGAGCGTGTCACAGTAGTCCTTGGTGTTAACACCCTATTGAGATGTATAGGGCAGTTCACATCTCTCAGAGCTGTTTCATACAGAGTCAAACAGACATTTCTGCATAAACTGCAGTCAGGTCAAGTATTTAAACCTTTTTCACAATCGTGAGGGATAGAAACTTTTTTTATGAGGTAAGATTATGATGTAATCACATGACTCCAAGACCTTACTGGTGGGCCAGTAGTGCTTGTGACTTAACCCAGCTCTGAATGGCCACAAAGAGCGAGTGGTAGAGGTTAGTGTGAATATTTTAGATCACTGGCAAAAGGATCAGACAACTTGTCATGTCGCTAGAATAGTAAATATTTAAGGTGAATGTAGATAAACTATGCAAAAATAAATAAATAGGTGTCATGACTAGATACTAATTACAAGCCTCAACTACAATAAGAATTTAATTATATTGCCACTTGGCAAACTTAACATTCACTGGCTGTTTTAGATAAATATTTTGTACCAGGATATAAGTGAAAACTCTTTGGAGCTGATTTGTATTCAGGTATTTAAGCATAAACTGCCATTTTCAGAAGGGACAATGACATTTAGCAATTCTCAATCTTTCCCCTCATACCCTGGATGAATATAAACAGTCATCTCTGGTTTTACAGGTTCTAGTTTTCCAACTGTACCTCCACCCATTCTTCTACAGTGCTCCATCTCCCCATTGTCAACTCCCATGTGTCCTATCACTCACTGACACTTTTTCACACCTACTCACTTTTGACTGCATGCTATTTCATTTGTTCTGCATTATGTCATCCTCTCTACACTCCGTATAGTATGTTGAGGTAGATTACGAACTAATTGGTTGCACGGGCAGTAGTGTTCTTAATCCTATCAAGTCTGTCTTTATCAATAGATTCATGTTTCACCACTTGCTGTAGAGAGATCAGGAATTTACTTCTCTTCTCATAACCCACCCTAAAAGCCAATGTGCATGAAGAGGGGCTTCCACTTCTCTAGACTCTAGGGATAAGCAGGGATATTAGCATCTTCCCCCTCCTGCATCCACAAACTACAAATGTGTATCATGTTATGAATACAATTAGAGAATATTTAGGTGAAGCCACAAAAATGGACATACTTCCATTTATAATGCAGAACATGCACCCTAAAGTTTAGCCTATTCAACACTCGGTTTAGAATTTCAAATACTGATCATCAGTGACTGCATGTTGTTTGTAAATTGTCAAATATATTCTACCACACTTTGTTAGCTGGAAACAGCTCACTCTTTTTGGCATGTTGTTCTTAAATTCTAGGGAGGATGTTGCTACTTGTACATCTTATGTGGAGATCAGCTCTTAGTGAACCATAGCTTTACACTCCTCCTTTATGAACTCCACTGTATCAACACAATCTGCAGTGCCAGCAGCACTTTTGAGTCCAAATCATTGAACATAAAACTGGCATTTGCAAAATCCATTATCATGGGAATTCAATGCTAAATCACTTTCATTTCGTGTTAAGAGACATACACTTAAAATATTTCTTGATACAAGCAATGTTTTTTTTACCTTTTGAGTAGTTTCCTTGATGAAAAACAATGTAACAGTGAGATCTTTTCTCTTTTCTGTATTAATCAGGAACTAGTCTAGACAATGCTAGTAGAGATATAGGCAGGCTGACATTCTGCTCAAAAAGACTAGCTCATACACTACCAAATAATAATTTATCTTGTGACAAAATGTGAAGAATAGAAAATAAACTGATTTAGCTTGGCAGGCAGCACTTGAATGATGGGTTTAATGAGTACTAAACAGGTGGAATTAAACTTGAGTATAGCAGACATAACAGTAATAACTCAAATATCATTCTCCTTGTTTTTGGAGAGTCATGTAGTCTTTTGCTTATACATTCAAAACAGTGATCTGATGTGCATGTAATAGACACTTGTCTAAAAATTTTTAGAAGCCTCAGTTTAATAATGCCCTCAAGAAATCTGTGGTGGTGGTTTTTTTTTTAAAAGTGCTCTCCAGAAAACTCTTGGCAACACATAGCATTTCCATCATATGATGACAAGCCACCCAGAGCTGTCAATAGCATCTGCCATATAAAAAATTGCACCACATCTTAGACACATTTCACTTTACACTTCTTAAAGAATATATTTTCTTAAATGTACAGTATCTCACTCACCATGTTCTCTCCTGTTTTATTTTTTAAACGTCTTGATAAAGAATACCCTGCACCATGTTTTTCGGTAACTAAAAATAAGAAGACTTTGATGTATTGTAAATATTGAGTCTGATGCTTCTCCTATCAGTTTAACAGCATATAACTCCTCTGACCTTAGCATAGCTCATTCCTGGTTTATACTAGGTAATGATATGTATCAGGCCTGTTATTTTGCCAGTAATTTATTAGACACTATTCCATTTTGGATGTAATTGTGTAGCTATTGAGATGATATTTATGCCAGTTATCATGTTCATTATTCAGATGACAATTTTAGATCTTCACCTAATCATTAATAGTAATCAGTGGTTCCTATTAAGGAAATATATAGAAGACATTGGATCTCACTCACAGATTTTTAATCACTTTTGATTTATTTATATTTTAATTTCTGAGTGAATTAGTGGTTGACAATGATCTCTGGTAGCTTTTGATACCGTGTTAGAGACTGTCAAAAAGGGGTTAGTTAAATCTAAAAACTCTTTTTACAGCAAAAAGGAATATTAACAAGGAATGCTGGTAAAATAAAAGCCTTATTTAATACTGTGCATTTAAAATGCTTTGACTGTTTTCCCTTTCTGTATCTTTAATAAAAGATTTAAAAGATTGCCATGGTACTAAGCAGGCTGAGGTCTCCATATAGTGAACACCAAACCTTGTCTAATACTGTTGAATGTTCAACAATGACTAGGTTATATTAACATCTTTGTGCCCCTATATTCCACATAAATGAATACAACAATATCCTTTCCAGAACAGCTGTGAACTGCATTAGTGGGTTAGTGCAATAAAGCTTACACTGCTACTGTTTATAAATCTGAGCACAGTGGATGAATAATGGTTATTAGGCTTGTATATTCCATGAGCACATTACAAAAATAATTAAAAAAAGGACTATGGATCATGAGTAGAGTTATGGAGATGCTCACCTGGGGCCCAATATGTCCAGCTTTAGTGTTGTTAATTCCTCATTCTGAGGAACACCTAAGGCAAAATTCTCTGCTTGCACAAAAGGATGCAGTTCTATTTGAAGTCAGTAGAACTGCATCCATTTATACTATAAAAGAATTTGTCCTTAGGTTCATAGGGAAAGTCTAAAAGGGGGAAGAAAATAATTTTTAAATGAAGAGATTTTTGTCTCAATATACCCCATGACAATGTATTTAATTATTAACTGATACTTTCATTTTATAAAATGGGGTTTTGAAAGAACCATTGTATCCTGATGACAAAACTTTAAATTAACTGAGGTAATAAACATCACAGACCAGACCCTCAAATGTATTTAGATGCCTAATTAGGATGACCAGATGTCCCAATTTTATAGGGACAGTCCCAATTTTGGGGTCTTTTTCTTATACAGTCTCCCATAAGCTCTCCACACCATCCCGATTTTTCACATTTGCTGTCTGGTCTATGCCTAATTCCCATTCATTTAAATGGAAGTTAGGTGCCTAAACATTTTTGATCTGGGACAAGTGACTAAGATTCCAGAAAAAGGATGATACAAAAGATTTCATTTCCATAGCAAATTAATTTTGTCTTTGAAATCTTCTGTAGATCTAAAACACATGCGGAAAAATCAGGGAAAGAAGTGTAGGAGGGAAATTCCGTAGTTGGGTACAAGTACAGTTATTTGAAATAGAAGATGGAGGGTGAAAGAGAGAACACAGCAGCTATGAAAAGGCCCCCTTGTCAAATTTTCATATTTGTTATATTACTCTAATTTAGCAGTAAAAGGTGTGGTTCTGTCAAACATTAAAAATGGGTTCTCTCTCTAATCTTTAATCCTGTTCTTTGCACATTTTTTTCCTTTAAGCATGCTTATATTGAAAAACAGCATATTTAAGTAACTGTCAAACCATCCAAAAGTCATTGTAAAGAATGGACCACCCTTCTGAGCAGACAGTCTTTATAAGGTAGAGTTTTCAAACGCAATTGTCCATTGCTCTAGTACTATCCAAAAAGTATAGTTGTAGGTATGCTTTAAAGTAGTGGTTTCTCCCCTTAATTATAGTTATGGCTCTGGAGGTTCAGGGCTTCCCAAATTATTAATTATTATCCCCGTATTTATTGTATGATATTGGTATTGTTCAGGGGTTAAACTTGACACCTAAAGGGTCTCTTTGAGTAAACTTTTTCCATATTGAAGTCAGATCTTTCATAAATGGGTAGAGTGGAAAGGAGAAGGCTGGAAGAGAGGAATTGAACATTCTGTAATTCTCTGCTATAAAAAATGAAGTATTCATATGCAAAATAACTTTTTCAGTTTAATGGGACTAATATTGCAAAGTGCTGAGTACCCTCAATACTTCACAAGATCAAGCCCAGTATTCATACCTATTAGAATTATAATGGCTTCAGTGTACAGAAAAATGTGATGCATTACATTGTCATATCACAGATCTTTTAAGTGAAGTATACTATGAAAAATGACTGTTAAAATGACACCTTCTTACTTAACAGATCTGTTCCAATAGTGTATTTGGAGCTTCTGGCTTTAATGACAAATCATTTTTTATCACTTTTTATCATGAAATTTCTACTAAGTAATGCCTACGCAACCCCACTGATGAAAGTAGGGTTCCACAGAAGTGACTTGGGATCTATTTTTCTTTGGTGATGGAATCTGAAGCCTGACTCTCAGAGATCAGGGTTTCCAGAAATGAAGGCTAAGGAAAAAAAATCTTTTCATTTGTAAACTGAGCACTTTTGATACAGAAATTCATGAACACAATAAATGTGGAACACTGTGTTGCCATTTTAACAGTCACTTTTCAGAGCAGAACTTTTACCTAATTAATGCCTGTCTACACTTCACATGCTGTCGCTGGTGAGCTACTGCTGTGCTGCTGTAGTGCTTCAGTGTAGATACTACATATGCCAACAGGAGGGTTTTTCCCATTTGCATAGGTAATCCACTTCCCGGAGAGGTGGTATGTAGGTCAATGGAAAACACAATGGGTGAAGGTGGGGAAGATATTCATAGCCTTATCTATTAGCTTTTGTTTTTTGGAGGAAGCTAGCAGCAAGCAGGTGGTGATTACTGGTTTAGTTTTCCAGGTTGGGGCAGGGGGCGGGGGGTTGTTGTATTTTAGGTTGGTCAGTTAGTCCAATTTGTTGACATATTCTTCTTTTTCTTCCCTCTTGAGTCACTGATTTTTCTTCATTTCTCCAGAATGTCAAACTCTTGTCTTTTGCTGATGAATGGTATGTAAGGGAATGTTTCTAGTTTAAAAAAAAAATCAAGCAAAAAAGGCCAGTGGCCATAATACTTTGTATGTAGTTATGACAATATACTAGCTCTTTTCTTATTTCTAGTCACACAAAGATATCCCCAGTGTAAAACTACAGAGCCTACAAGTCCACTCATTCCCACTTCTTGTTCAGCCAATCACTAAGACAAACAAGTTTAGCATTTACAGGAGATAATTCTGCACGCTTACAGATTACAATGTCAGGTGTTCACATGACACTTTTGTAGCTGGCATTGCAAGGTATTTACGTGCCGGATATATAAACATTCATATGCCCAACATTCATGCATTGGACACCATTCCAGAGGACATGTTTCCATGCAGATGACACTCATTAAAAAAAAAAATGTGTTAATTAAATTTGCGACTGAACTCCTTGGAGGAGAATTTTATGCCCCCTGCTGTTTTATCCACATTCTGCCATTTATTTCATGTTATAGCAGTCTCAGATGATGACCCATCACATCTTTCATTGTAAGAACGCTTTCACTGTCGATTTGACAAAACGCAGAGGAGGTACTGATGTGAGATTTCAAAAGATTTTGAAAGATAGCATTTGACTCAAGGTTTAAGAATCTGAATTGTGTTCCAGAAACACTCCAAGGCAGAAACTACAGAACCCAAACCACCAAAAAAGAGAATTGACCTTCTGCTTTTGGCATCTGACTCAGATAGTGAAAATGAACATATGTCAGTCTGCACCACTTTGGATTGTTGTTAAGCAGAAACTGTCATTAGCATGGATGCATATCCTCTGGAAGGGCGGTTGAAGAATGGAGGAACATATTTATGTGCTAGATGTGTAAAGATTCATATCTTGCCACATCGGTTACAACAGTGCCATGAGAATGCCTGCTTTCACTTTCAGATAATATTGTAAAAAAGCAGCGAGCAAATGTAAACAAACTTGTTTGTCTGAGCAATTGGCTGAACAAGAAGTAGGACTGTGTGGACTTGCAGACTAGAATTTTACATTGTTTTGTTTTGTAATGCAAATTTTTTTGTACATAAGTTTATATTTGTAAGTTCAACTTTCATGATAAAGAGATTACACTACAATAGTTGTATTAGGTGAATTGAAAAATACTATTTCTTTTGATTTTTTTCTGTGCAAATACTTGTAATCAAAAATAAAGTGAGCACTGCATACTTTGTATTCTGTGTTGTAATTGACATCAATACATTTTAAAATATAGAAAACATCCAAAAATATTTAAATAGTATTCTATTATTTTTAACAGTGTGATCAGTCATGATTATTTTTTGTAATTGCTTGACAGCCATAGTTAGAACTAAAACATTTGCCCATTTTTAGTACTAAAAGTGAGAAAAGTAGAGAGTGAGAAGGGTTTACAACTTCATTTTGGGGTTAACAACTGTGTCTTCTTTTATTCTCTGTTTATTCTTGGTTCTGGAGAAGCCTAAATTCTTTTAAAAATGTCAGTATATCTTTAGTACTGAATAAATCTCAAAATCTCTTTGACAATGTGATAATAATATATTCTGTAAACCTATAAGATGCCATTACTGGGTTATAATAGCTTAATTTGTTTTCTGAGTATGAGTTTTGAGATTCTCTTCTTTGACAGGGCCACTGGGAGGAAGCTGTAAGGTTTTTGACCAAACTCCACATGTCATTCTCATAAGCAAACTAGGAAAACGTGATGTAGATGAAATTACTACAAGTGGATGCAAAACTGGTTGTAAGAGTATATTCAGAGTATTTATCAATGGGCTGCCTTCAAACTGGGGGAGACGTATGTAATGGGGGCCCCGCAAGGGTCTGTCCTAAGTCCAATACTGTTCAATATTTTAATTAACGATTTGGATAATGGAATAGAGAACATGCTTATAATGATTGTACCTAATAATAAAGTGTGAGGGGTTGCTAGCACTTTAGAGGACAGATTTATAATTCAAAATGATCTTGATGAGTATTGATTTGAAATCAATAAGATGAAATTTAATACAGACAAGTGCAAAGTACTAAACTGAGGAAGGGAAAAAATCACTGTACTGCTACAAAATGGGGGACAAATGACTAGG
The DNA here is from genome assembly GCA_007922305.1 of Dermatemys mawii. Lineage (NCBI taxonomy): Eukaryota > Metazoa > Chordata > Testudines > Dermatemydidae > Dermatemys > Dermatemys mawii. Next base: position 23,896,353 of record ML677339.1, on the reverse strand, counting down.
CAGTAGTTCTTCTGAAAAGATCTGGGGTTATAGAGTATCACAAATGGGTATTAGTCAGCAGTGTGCTGCAGGTGCAGAAACGGTTAATATCATTCTGGGGTATATTAACAGGAATGTTGTATGTAAGATACAGGAGGTACTTGTCCTGCTCTGATCAGCACTGATGAATCCTCAGTTGGAGTAAGATGTCTAATCCTGGGCATGATGCTTTAGAAAATATGTGAATAAATTGGAGAATCCAGAGGAGAGCAACAAAAATCATAAAAGATTTTAAAAAACCTGACCTATGAGGAAAGGTTAATAAAATGGGCATGTTTAGTGTTGAAAAAAGAAGACTGAGGGGAACCTAATACGTCTTCAAATATGTTAAGGGCTGCTATAAAGAGGACTGTGATCACTTGTTTTCCATGTCCTTTGAAGGTAAGACCAGAGGTAATGAGTTTAATCTACAACAAGAGAGAATTAGGTTAGATATTGAGAAAATATTTGTAACTATAAAGCTAGGATCTGGAATCTGCTTCTGAGGGAGGTTGTGGAATCCCAGTCGTGGAAGGTCTTTAGGAAAAAGTTGGACAAATGCTGGTAAGGGATGGTCTAGATGTAATAGGTCCCTCATCAATGCAAGGGGCTTGACTAGATGACCTTTCAAGGTCCCTCCAGTATTATATTTCTTGATTCTGAGTCACACAATGCTGTATCATACAAGGCTGGGCTAAAATGTTTTACCTTTGAGTTGTTTATTCATAGAAATAGTTTTTTAATTGGATTCTTTTTAAGTGCATATTTACTTACAAGCATTTTTTTTCTGTCTGATCAATAAACATGCTGGTTATTGACTGAGAATGGCAGTGGTATGTTTTGAGATGCAGGAAATTGCTATACGTGCACACTCAAATATCCAATTCCCATGCTGAATGCATAGTAATGTTATAGTCCTAGATCTGTAATCTAATTCCTAGAGCAAATATAATGCATAATAAACAAACACTGGAATCTGAAATATTGGGCATGAACAACTTCTTCCCTGTCTGTTTGAAATATTCATTAGCTTTATACAAGAAGTCGGGGAAGAGCAGAGAAAGATACTCCTAAAGGAGAACAATTTTCCCAATTCATGAGTACCTAATAAACAAATGCTAGTCATTTTCAGGACACGACAATAAACCACTGAAGAGTAATTCAGAGAGAGTAATGTATGGAAAAGCTTACTGAGGCACAAAGAAGAAATTACTAAATATAATAAATATGAGAATCTTAATAGAGCTCAGGGCAACAAATCTTAGAGCAGGTTAAGTACTGTCAGATAAAAAGTACCACAGCTGTCACCAGAGAACACCATCAGAATTCTGAATGAGTGCAAAGGACAAAACCCAAAGAAGTAGAAGAATCCAGATCTGTAACAGTTTCAAGAAGCAATGTCTAAATAGATCTATTGGCAAAAAACTAGTGGGTCCAGTCTCCTGTCAGTATCTATGTGTAACTCTTAGTGACCAGAGGAGATGTGTATGCATGAAAGCTTGAGTAAATATTTTTCACATGTTTGAAAAAGAATCTGCAAATTATACAAAGATGGATGTATAATCTATTAAAACCATAAGTCCAGATCTTGAAAATGCTTATGTACTTAACTTTACTATTGTGAGTAGTCTCACTGAAGTCAGTGAAATTACTCCTGTGAGTAATGTGCAGCATTTGTGCAACTGTTGGTAGAATAGAAATACACATGCTATAATTAGATCAAGTACTAGTTTTATACTAAATACTATCAAATTGTAAAACCTCAAGCTTTAAAGACCTTAAGGCAATATTCCAAGGAAGCTAAGTATCATCACACTTGGAGGATAATGAGCTCAGAATCCCAGAATGAAATTTGTGAAGCTGCTCCTGAGACTGTTTTTAATGGCAACTATTGTTGGAAGATTGCGATGTTTTCCAGATTTGTTAGTAAATCATTTATTAGCAAATAAAATAAAGAATACTTTTTTTTCTTCCAGTTAGAGTGGTTCTCAGATATGTGACATCTGAGTTATTCCATGTAACATAAGTTTAGACCAAAGGTTAATTCTGGCAGTTTTCTTTTGTTCTGAGCCGCAAAGTAGCAATTGTAAGCATTAAAATAGTTGAATTCTAAATTTGATACTGGGCATTTATTGCATTTTATAGAGTCACTAGTTGTTACCGAAGATTTTTAGTCAGAAAAACTCACTTTATTGAGCAGAGCAACTGTTTTGATAAATAAGATAACATTCCTATCTTTTGATTGCCTGGAACACTCCACTTTTAGTATAATTCAGCACACAATGTAATGCATTAGCGTATATTACAAAACTGTATGCTGGAATCTAAACATGTTTTTTCTAACAATTCTTTTTCTGCCTAGAAGGATAAGTGGCCTTCAGTGATGGCCATTACTTCCTACAGTATCACAAAGTAACATTTCATCAGCTTAAAAAGTGCACTTCAAGAATGCTGAAATGCTCTGTTTACTCCAACAGAAAACTTACAGCTAAATTCATTGGTTCACTTGGACATTGATGACTTTGTGAATTGAGGTGAAATGCGAAGGTATTCAGATGTATCAATACAGAACTATGCTACTGTGTTATATTAGCATGACAGACTTTAGAATAATTCTAATGATACTATTAATATCACTTCTGAAACATTTTTACCACATTCTTCAATTTATTTGTTATATATAATAAACAATAATACTAAATTCTTCCAAATATTACATAAAGGCATATTATTCCACACTACTACCTGCTACTACTTAAGTGCTAGATTCTTCTACCCTTTATGTTAAGTAGAACCTTACTTCATAAATAGTCCCATTTAATTTCAGTGAGGATAAGTCATAGAAACTCAATGTGAGTTAAAGTGACAGAATCTAGGCATTTTATACAAACTTTTTGTAGCACATAATGAGCCAGATGAATTATATCAGTGAGGCTATCTACAGGGTAAAGTGCTACTCAGCCCAAGTAAATTGGGCTTTATGTTCATACTGTAGAAATCTGTATATAAATGATTGCAAAAAAATAAAGCAATACTGATTTTTTTTTCTCCCAGATCATTCCTTAACAGAAATGCTGCATGAATTTTATTGTGTGATATTCATATAGTTTAAATGTTTAATTGTTGTTGTAGGTAGCTGTAAGTGATATGTACTGTTCCTGAGTAGAGTACATATGATTTTTACTTTAGAATAAATATCCTGCCACAGCACTGTATGTTTGTTTATAGTGTAATGTAAATATGGATTATGCAGGTTAAAACCTCTCATAGGTACCAGAAGGAGTTAAATTATTATGGGCCAGATGGTCCCTGGGCTTGCATAGCCATGCAGAGATACAAGGGTGATCAAGACCAAGACACCCCTTCACTCCTTTGGATGACTTGCTGCCTTTTCTACTGCATGTATGGGGATGACGGTAGGGGCTACACATGCAGTATCATCTCTGACTTCCCATGCAGGTTGGTGGCGAATGAATCCTTTTGTCTATGGGCAGCTGCAACAAACTAAGGAAATGTTCGAGCTTCTGTAACTCTCACCAAGTGGCTAGCCCAGGGAACAGTGGCTTCAGGTCAGTGAGGCCCAAACGATGGCTGCTGTGACCTTAATGCCTCTCTGCTGAGGGCTTCTTTGTCATAGCTGAGGATTGACAGCCATATGTTTGTCTTTATGGTTTCATTCTTCGCTTGTGATGTTTTGAGGGCTTTAGCTTAGCAAAGTTATGTTAAGTGGATTTTTATCTCATTTTGCCTTCATTTGTGATTCCTTTTAGTCAATGATAAATCAGTAGTTATTTATGAACTATCTTCTAAAGTGTAAAATGTAAAATTAGATTTTTTGGAACATGATGGCAAGTGTGTGGAGAGGTGAATGGTCATTTCTACTAGTTTCTAGTTTTGTGTCTAACAACAAAATGCATCCTGACTATGTACCACCAAGTGGCTAAGGTAATAGATAGGAGCCTACTCACTCTTTTACATACCCTCAAAGAATTATTACTCTGTACATGTAAGAAGCACTTGATAGAATGTGCATATTTTAATATTCAAGGTTCTGCACAATATGATTTCTAAATGTTTGATCATTTTTAATAAGTGTAGATTTTAGTGAAGCAAGGAGAGAGGATTTAAAAAGAGCTCCTGGACAGGGAGTAAAAATGTTAATGTCTTTTGTCCATGTGGGTGTTTTTCCTAAATGTCCTTCTGTAATCCTATTACCTTAATTAGTGAGAGCAAGAGTATCTTTTGCATAAGCCACACTATGTGTGAGGGGAAAACAGAAGTCAGAAAATAAATGTGATGCTTGGACTATGTTTTGAGGATGACTGGGAAGCTTATGTTTCCTACCTGTAAGGCTTTGTTAGGAATTCTGTTGAGTTTTTTAACCCCTCTGGCTGTTACCTGGGTTCATTATAGATGAAGGTGGCATGTTCTGAGTAGCATTGCTTCCCAGAGCGAACCTGTCAATGTACAAACAGGAGTCAAACGGGGCTTTATCATCACTCCAAACATGTCATGCTTTACCTAATTGCTGGGAAGTTTACAGCTGGCGTTGGAATCATTTACAGAATGGACAGAAAGCTGTTCAGGCTTAGCAGGTTGAAAGCCAAGAGTAAGATCTCCACATCTGTTTTGGAACTTGAGTATGCTGATAACGCAATCTTTGCCCACTGTGAGAGAGATCTTCAAACTATCTTGAATGTATTTGCCAATGCTTATGCATGTCTTGGTTTCACTCTTAATATCAAGAAAACTAAAATACTCTATCAGCCCTCTCCAAAAGAGGTATTACATGCCGCGTCTCTCAAAATCAATAGAGTGGCACTGGAGAATGTTGATCATTTCCTCTACCTTGGAAGTCATATTTTATCCAAGGCAGATATTGATGCAGAAAATTCAACATTGATGCAGAAACATTGATGCAACATTGATGCAGAAATTCAACATTGCCTGGGCTGTGCCAATGTATCTTTTTCTCATTTACAACACAAGGTTATTGAAGATCATGATGTTCAAATAGACACCAAGCTGCTTATTTACTAAGCCATTATTCTTCCAACACTGTTGTATGTGTCCAAAACTTGGACAACCTATAGATACCACTTGAAAGTCCTTGAGAGGCACCATTAACTCTGCCTTTGTAAGATTCTGAATATCAAATGAGAAGACAGGCACAATAATATTAGTGTCCCAGAAGAGGCAAGGTCTCCCAGTATTGAAACAATGATCATCTGTCAGCAATTCCACTGGACTGCTCACATTGTCCAGATACCAGACCATCGCCTCCTAAAACAGGTCCTGTTCTCTCAGCTAAAAAGAAGGATACTGTAACGTGGGTGGACAATGGAAACATTATAAGGATTTGCTGAAGAACAACCAAAAAAAGTGTAATATTGACATTGACACTTGGGAGACACTTGCCCAGGATCAATTAAACTGGAGTGAAATCCTTCATATGATGGTCCCCTGCATTTTGAACTTGCTCACCAACAAGCTAAAGAAGAAAAGAGGCGCAGGATGAAGGGGAGACTGGTTCCCATTCATGGTCAACAGCCTCCTAATGAGCCTGAAGACATATGCCCTCATTGCAATAGAACTTGTGTTCAAGAATTGGCCTTTTTAGCCACCTGCGAACCCATAACTCCCATGGAAAATGATCATACTTGGTAATGAGTGATTGCTCATCAGCAGCAGCAGCAGCATCCTAGAGAGAGATCTCAGGATTTAATCACAAACAAATGCACAGAGAGTTTATGTCCCTGAAAGGTGTGACTTACTTGTCTTCATTCCTATGAGATGGTAACCTTGAAGCCTAATTAACACTGTGCTCCTGAAAGTAAATTAGTGACTATAGTTTTTCAAGGAGTATTACACAGGTTTCCTAAAATATTATGATCTGAATGTGGATCTTAGACATCAAGGTTTAGTTTGGAAAACTAATATGTTTATCTCTTAAACAGAAAACTTAAAAAACATACAAAATTCACCATTGAATAATTTATAACAAACATTTTAGTTGTAGCTTTAAGCCACTATATATGCACTTAGAATATCCCTGTGATGGGCTCCTTGGGGCACATGGTGGTTGAATTAAAGAAGAGAATATGGACACTTTTTATAATTATTTTTTTACTACTGAAGATTGACATAACAAAATTATGCATGAACAAAAATTGTAATTTAAATGTAATTCTAATATTTCAGTTTAGTGTGGTACAAGTTTTTATGTATATGAATAACATTTTTTCTGTGCTCTTGGTCTCTTAACAAGGGTCAACTTGGAAAAGCCTCTTTAAATGAAAACTATACCTTTTATTAGCTGATCCAACATACAATAATTGTGGTTAATTGATGTTTGTGAAATTTGTCATATATGTGGTAGTCCAAAGTTAAATCTATTCAGCAGTTGCAGCACAGATGGGTCTACTAAATTCCACACGTTATCTTGTTGCATATAGAATGAGCCTTCTGAGTAAAGAGTGAGGTGCATTTCCACATACATTCCAGCCACTAGGTCTCTGAGATCCCTGGCATGTGTGCCAATGGTTGTGGTGGTTTGTCTGTTGCTAGATGCCTACAAAGGGGACAATCCAGCGCCATCTCATTTCAGCTAGGATACAGTAGCTTTTTTTGTTTAATTTCTTTGGGCTTTTTATTCTGGTTTTGGTTTTTGTTACAATCTTTCGTGGAATGTTACTGAGGAGTATGCATTGAGACTCAGCGGAAAACTAATTTGCATGAATAACTTGCATAGAGTGTGTGTGTGTGTTTTTAAAGGCAGTTTTCTGATTGGTAGAAAGGAGAAGCTTCTAAAATTGTGCAAAGGTACTGACTGATATGGCTTTTTTCACTACAGCCAGACTGCTCTTTTGTGAAGTAGGGGAGGGCGTAGCTGAGATGTTTTGGTAGGTGTGGCAGTACTAGCTTTTGTATGCTATATTTTGTTATGAAAGGATTTTTTTACAGCTAACAGCCAATAAAATATCTACTAGAGTAAATAACACTATTCTATTCACTAAGTATCAAAAGGGAAAGTAGGATGCAAAACACATTGAAAATAACACCTTTTTAAGTGCTGTGGATTTCTCTTAGCAGAGGTTTCTCAGGAGTGACATCCAAGTACAAGGATATCACATCTAAAGCATTTTCATACATGAACAATAGTGAATGCTGGAACTGTAGTATAGGAGTTTAGCCTACTATATACTTGGATAAATAGGGAAAAAATTTATTGCTGAACCACATGCTACTTTATGCACCTATAGTGTTCATATGAACTTTGTTGCCTAGATAAATTAGGTATTACTTGGAAGGAAGCAGATTGGCTCTCCTACACATTAAATCTGTTGATATTTAACCAACATCCAGACTAAACTGCTTTGGCTTCTTATTTGTCATTGTATCATCTGAAAAAAAATTGGAAATCAATCATCTCTTGTGCAATTTTCTGCTCCCGGAAAAACAAACCCAACATCACAAATGATATATGAGGTGACACTGGTGGGGTAGGGAGAGCAACTATTTCAGTGTATTAACTATAACCCTTGACCCCCTTCAGGCAAAAAAGTTAACTTTGTGTGGTGTTACTCTTTATATAAACAGAATACGGTATATATAAAAGGATTCAAGAAATGTGAGGCACTTTACAAAGTAATACATTAAATATAAATATTCACATAGAATCCTAAATGGAGGACTATATTAGTGAAACCATGGACTGTAGTGTTAAAGGGACATCCCAGGTTGAGATCCTAATTAGTTCATTTAAAAATGAGCTAAATGTAGTGTCACCTTATGCATGTCCTTAAATTCTCCCTGCCAGTGTATATGTTTACAACCTCACTTTTGCTATTAAAAAAAAATCCTCTCATATAGAAAATGCAAAAAACAGGGAACTGATTAATTGTATTGGGCTAGCAGTATAATTGACTATAAATAAAATGCTGTCAAATGGACTAAGTAAATTAAGAGAAAAAATGAGTGAAACCTTTTTACCTGAGTGTCTCCATTATATTAAACTTAGGTGACATTGCAACACTAATGGGCAAATAATTTTCAGGTGGAGTGATTTTTTTTTATCATCTCCATATCTTGCCATTTCCTAGTATAACATCACACCCAGAAATACAAATATCTAGCAGCTGAATTAACAGCTATGACATTACATACATGCAGAGTTCTCTGGCCATTAGGGTACTTTCCAAAGAGTGGTGAGGCAAGGGAAGAGGAAAAAATTGTCCAACTGACAAAAAGAAGTATAAGGGAGGAGACTCAGAGGTAGGCATCTTCCTGGAGGGAAACGAGGGAGTAAGGCAGCAACCAAAAGTGAAGGGAGGAGGATGGATTGAGGAATGATGTGCTAAGCAGGGTATAGAATCAATGAAGGGAATCTGAGAATCCACATTGCACTCACACTCCATAACCCTGCCTTTCTTTGTGACCTGAAAAGAAAAATTAGATGAAAAAGAGAATGATTGTTACTTTCTTTAGAGAATTGTGGCATAGAAATGTTTGAGAGAGAAACTTCGGTCACTGAATGATTTACCAATATCTGAATTAGTCTTGTACCTCAAATTAGGTCACTGAATGATTTACCAATATCTGAATTAGTCTTGTACCTCAAATATACAAAAGAGGAGGAATAATTTGTAACCTATAAGTATTTATAAAATGTGTCTATCAGTGTTATTGAAGCCCCATGCAAGGATTAAAAATAGTTTGAGATGCCTAGAGTGGGTACTATGAATCAATCGGCTTTTCACCCTACTCCAGATGTAATCAGGGCTCAAAATATTGAGCATTAGATTAATTCTCCATCCAGTAATAAATTGAATCATTGGCTGTTACTATGAAAAAATCCCAAAACTTTTTTAATAAGGCACAGTTGCAATAAAACATTAACATACATTATATATAATTTATTATTTATTCAGGTTAATATTCAAGGAACCTAGCTAAAGATTCTGGGCTTGCAGGCTGCAGAGTCCTCTTACTCTGAGTACACTAATAAAAAGTGACCAAGCTTCTTAAATATTTATCCTCTTTTTGGTGCTCCTCTTGTTTATGTACTTGGAGAGAAAGTGGCTGTTACTTTTGAGCACACCATCAGATTTTCTCACATTCTCCTTCTGATATCAAAGTCTGTAAACTCCTTAGGGACATGATCACTTTTTCAAAGGTTCATTTTGTAGAAAATAGTTGTAAAAATTAAGCACTCAACCATTCCAAAAATACTAAAGTTTTTAGTTCAGAATAAGAACAATAAATAACAATAAAAATATTGGCAGTTTTACACTGCGTTGTTACTTGGAATACAATATCCCTCAGTTAAAGTTTGTAAGACTTCACAAAACAGGAGCCTTGGTATTTCAGAGCCTCTTCTCTTAGGGATCTAAGACAATGGGCTTCTAACAAAATATCACAGGTCCATTCTAACTAAGGAAGCTTCATGAGAAATATCAGATGGAAAAAATAAAGAACAGTTAATTTTGGGGGATAAACACATGGAGGTGTAATAGAAAGCTATTGTCAACCTCCACTATAGAGTCACTACAATGTCACTATAATAAAAAGCAGAAAATTGAAAAAAGCAGCAGAGTTGAAGCATCTGTGAAGTCTATGCAAACTACAGCAGTAAGTGAAAGAACCCAGAAAGACACAGTTTCTCAACAAATAGGGAATTTAGCAATTCCACTGTGGTTCTGGCTTAGATTTATAGGAAATTACTGGACATTAGATTAGCATGGTGCTTAGTGAAGGTAATAAAACAAACTGAGATCCAAATCTCTCCAATATTCGGGGCAGAGTCTCTCTTCTGTGTGAGTGACAGAGAGGAAGTTGGACCAATGAGTGGTGCTGTGACCAGATGCAGAGTCTTTTGTACCTCCTGCACACTCCTTCACACTGAGCACTGTGCTTGGTACTCAGATTTGGGGGAGACTGGGTTGAAATTCAGTGAGCCATGATCCACCTGTTCAGTGCCATCCCCCCAAGAATATTTTCTACATCAATGTGTAGGTGAGCCAAATAAATGGTCTGGCAAGCTGGATGTGCCCCTGGGCCACCGGTTGCCCATCCTCAGTCTGTACTTACAAAACTCCTGCACTCACCTGCTTAGAGAAGCAGTTTCAGCTCATCTAATCATGTGCTGCCAGAGCTGGGGCTGAGCTTATTAGCAGTTTTATAACCTTTCCCCTTTTCTTCACATAGACCCTCATCAGGATTGTTTTGCCATATTTCTTACTGTAAGCCCAAGATTTGACTATCTGCTAAACTGAGTTCCCTTTTCTAAAACTATGTCTCTGGAATCCTTTCTTTTCAAATCGAGATTCATGGACAGGTGAGTCTCAATCACGTAGGCTTGAATTGGGAATAAGCAATCTTTGTATTCTGTCTGTTTCTCTGATATTACCCAACAACCTAATTGGAAGGTTTCAAAAAGGGTTGACTGAAATCCTTCAATCTTTATTAGACAAATCATTGGTATCTGTAGACAGGAATCAATATGTGTAAGACTGTTTTCGTTTAGTCTTCATTAACTGGTGAAAGATCCCAAAGGAAGTGTAATAGAACTAATATCCATCCTGTATACAGTGAAATAAATGTGGCAACCCCCTTAAATGCTGTACAGCATTAAAAGAACTGTTGTATCTGCAGATCAGGTCTATAATCAGATATTCAAAATCAGCATGGGATAGAGTGAGGACACTTACAAAAGCTCCAAAAAAAGGGACTCAGTGAGGAGAATGATGAACAGAAGTAAGGTTTCAGTACTTATCTGGGATTATTGAGGACAAATAGGATTCAAGCCAATAGCGCTTTTCACTCAGGTGGATGAAGACAGAATAGTAAAATGATGCAATATTATAATTTTTAGTATCTTACCCAGAACAAACAAACCTGCAGATACTAGCTTTAGTAGAGCGAGGAAGATGGGTAATAGTAATATGAGCATGTTTCAGATGATTATTCTTTACGTGGGTCACTTACAACCTTAAGTTACATTTCACTAATTTCTACAAATGTTTATGGCACTTCACATAGTCATTTTCTATTCTTTATAGACCTATGTCTAATTAAGAAGATATGCAATGCCCAAATCTTGCATGATTGAATTTAAATTGGAAGTCAGTCATGAAAGCATCAAGTGATTCAGATTATCCTTGATTACTAAGGGGTGTTTTTTGTTTTGTTTTGTTTTTTAAAAACAACCTAAGTTTCTCTAGTAAATAATTTTCTGGAGTGACAGTATCTTTCTAAATGTATTTATAATCTGTGCCAAATTCTGCATTCATCTACTTCCTGTGTGAAAGCCAATGCTGCTGAGTCTTCCATGGAGTCTTTCCTAGTACTTTAGGCACAACACCTATGGCAACACAAGTATTTTCAAACTGGTTTTTAAACTGACTCAATTTGTCTTTGACATTTCCCTACAAATATAAAGAGAACTTGGAGGGAATAATTTCTCCGGATGCCTCATTTAAAATATAAGCCAAATACTTAGCATGGTCAGAGCATTTACGTGTACAAAACACTTTATAAAATTTAATCCTGACAACATCGCTGTGAAGTTGGTAGGTAGGTATTACACTAACCCCATTTTAAAGATGAGGAAACTGAAACAGGTAAGTCATGACTGGTCCAAGAGCAAGAAAGCAAAGAAGGGACTCTAATTCTCCTGACCTATAATCATTTGTGTTATAATCACAAGTCTAAAACTGCCTCCCTTATCACAGTAGCGTCATTTAGTAAGACATGTTTTTTTCTGCTGAGAAGTCGTATCTCTTTTCATTAAGTTCAAGATCGCTCAGCAAAAAACACTAAGCGTGCAGTTCTAACAGAGCATGTTCAGACACTCATTACTTACATTAATTATTCCACTACTACTATTATTTAATTTACATGCACTCTTCCATACTAATTGAATATCTTATACCAAATAGCATTTCTGCTCAGCACTGTTGCATTCCTTGGTCAAGCAGGGTCCAGGATAGCCATCATTCAAGGTGACGATCTTGGGATGCACAGGGTTGTTAGAAAAGCAGAGATGAAACTGAGTTGCTAAAAATCACACAAGTCAGTGGCAGAGTCAGGAATAGAACATGACTTCTACCTCATAATAGCCTATACTCCCTTCTAATAGATAAATGCAAAGATGGCATGACTTGTAAAGGAAGAAGGGTGAAGTCAAAGAAAGGACTTACCACCTCCCCAGATTTTTTCTGAAATTATACTTCAGATGGTGTCTATCATGTGTGATTTGCCTGTGTAACGATATTTCCACTTTTGTCAATGAAAAGTCAAAATTAGTCCATACTCAGACTTTAAGGTCAGAAGGGACCATTATGATCATCTAGTCTGACCTCCTGCACAGAATTTCACCCACCCACTCCTGTAGTAAACCCCTAACCCATATCTCATATAGTGAAGTCCTCAAATAGTGGTTTCTCCTTTCTCTCCTTCACCTATGGATTCTGAATTCATTATTTAGTTTGTAACCTGGATATGATCTAATATTTCTCATTTGCCGAGTTTTGATGGGAAATGTTTTGTGTCCATTTTACAATGAACTCTTAAATTGTTTTGTAATGTTTTTTTTTTCTCTCCTGTAAGAGCTTCCCCATCATCTACTTCCTGAATATCTATACTAGAACTTGTGGATTAATGGCAGAAAACCCTTTTTAGCCATCTGTTGTTGGTCTGTAGTGCTGGGCAGGATATTATTAAATCCCACAAGTGAAGGGTACAGACATTTATTTCATCAGTTGGGTTGTGTGTTCGGTGTTATATATCTAAAGCCCAATATTCTCTTGTTCTTTCAATCTACAAATGTATGAATACTCTCTCCTCCCTCAAAAGGGCCTGAATTTATTTATCAAACTAAGAAAATGCTTTTATGAGGTGATCTTTTGAATCCAGATCTGTGACACGCATTGTACACTTGGCTAAAAGAAAGAACGTGGGTGCAGATTGCTATTCACTACAATGTGGAAAAAGCTTGTATTTAAATGTACAAATTACATATACTATGAAGGTCCAATATGGCATCACTCACACAGACAATAAGCTTGAGTAGCAGATGATGGTGCAAACCCTGCATACTGGTCAGTGCTCTACTCCTCACAGCTGCAACAGAGTACTAGCATGACCACTTAACCATTGCTCCCTTTTTCATTTAAAAAAACAAAAATGAACCCTACCACCCGTAAAGAGATGGAATCGGTTCACCCAGGTTCTTAAGAAGATGGAGGAATAAGGGAAAAAAAGATGTAAGTGGATTATAGAAAAGAAAGATATCTATTAATGAGGCTTTTAGTGAAGAGTTTAAAACTTGCTAGTAGATTATTTTTATGCAATTAGTTAATGTAATACATTCACCTCATGAAAGGATCAGTGCAGTTTTTAGAAATGGACATAGTGCATCAGAACCTATTGTAATTTTAAACCTGGGTGTACAGAACCTACTGTAATTTTAAAATTAGAGAGTAGGCTTTTGTTTGTTTGCTGTGCTATGGCTCACAGACTGTAAAATATGTGGAGAACTCCTCTAAGCATGTAGAGTACTGATCCCTGGGTCATGGCTGGAATCGAACAGGGACGTAGTAATTAAATTACTCTTTACTAAAGAGTTGAGCATGTATTGAGCATTGGGTTGATTTTTTTGGGAGAAGAGGGGTGATTGGCAGGCGAATAGTAGTAATTTGTCTTTTGTCAAACTCCCTCTCCTTCTTCTCAGGTTTAGAGACTAGGATGATCTTCCCTTTGATTGTGTATCTTGAATACATCTTATTATTTCAATATGGCAAACTTTTTCTCCTATTTTAACTTAGGGAACAATCTAGGAAAGATATATACAATAAACTATCAGATAGACAGCTAGGCATCTAATACATTTTCCAATGATGGATATTTTCTTTTCTGGCATTTGAAACTTGAGTTAAAATGGATACAGAGTAACTCCCAATGGTACCTGTGCTTCAGCGCTCCCATGAGGAAGCAATAATGCAATACCAGTGAAAAAGGAGTTAATGAGTGCATTGTGGCTTACCTGAAAGAGCTCTGAAGCAGAGGTACCATTGGGATTTACTCTAAAAACAGTGGTTCTCAACTTGTTTCATTCCATGGACCACCAGGCCAATCAAAAAATTTTGTGGACCAACTCCTTTTTTAAAATTTATTTTTAAAAAGTCACCATGGACCACCAGTGGCCCATTTCTAAAAAGTTGAGAACCCCTGCTTCTAAAAAGTCTGAACTTGGAAGTGGAGAATACTGAGCAGCAGTTACTAATGAGGTGTGTGGTTCTTTCTCTCATACAAATATGTTCTGTTTGCTAATCAAATTCTTCCACAACCCAAGTATTTTCATGATGTGATTTCATAATATTCTGTTTGGCACACATTTTAGCAAGTTACATAAATAGAACATATCTCCTAAGTAGATATTTAATATGTCTAGTAATGATTTTAGTATTTCACATGCCACAAGTCAAAATGGTGTAACCTAAGTAGACTGGTCATTTTAATAGCTTCATTGTGTTTTGGGACTTAAAGAAATTGTGCTGGCTGTAGTATAGTTTCCAGCTGTTTGAATCCTTGTTTCGGACTCATAGTAAATTGGTTTTCATAAACATATGCTTTTTTTATTCAGTAACGTACCTCTATAAACTAAGCTGACAGAAGGAATGTTTCTGTTATAACCTAGAGAACAGTGAGAATTCAGGAGAGATGCATGAAATTATATTAGAAACTAGACTTATCTTGTCAGTTCTGTAGTTCCCAGAAATAATTGCTTCCACATTCTGCACCTGAGGTTAATTTTAATTTTTCACCTCCCATTCATTGTCAGTGTATAGATCACTTGATTCTTTTTTTGCTTATGATAAATGTTATAAGAAATTAGAACTTTTTTCTGAGTATCATAGGAAAGATTAAATATTCTGTAGGAGAGTATCATTTCACTGTTGCTTAACGTAGGTTGTATATTTGCAAGTTTTGATTTGAATGTTTGTTTGGATTGCATTGCATAAAAAGACTTCTTTTAGCTGTGACTTCTAATATCTTTGCCGGGGCGCGGTAGACATTTCAAGTAAATGAAATAATACACACATTTTGGATAGTCTGGATCAAATCCGAATATAGTGCCAAATGAGATTATGCCCTCGATAAATTGAATGAGACCATAACCATGTGTGATTTTTCTTAGCTCTCTAATTGAAAAAATGAACCCACGCCATAGTCACACTGGTAATATACGTAACAATCCCAACATAACTACTCTGATAAAGTGTCTTTATAAAGGGCTCAAGCACTGCTTGAAATCAGCTTCTTCAGCCTCATTAATCCCATCATCTGGCTTTCTTTTTTCCCCTCTTGGAAGCAGCACTTCTGATGCTTTTCTCAGATCTTAGATCTCAGCTCCTGTCTCTAGAATTGGTCTCCTTTTCCTCATCATTTTGAGGAAAAAAAATATTTCCTATTGGCATGGCATAGCATCACCATGCACTATTCAATGGGTCCTATAAACTATGGGATCATTTTGATTCTGTGCCACTTCCACATAGCCTTCACCAACAAAATGGTTTTGCATCTCCACAGCAAGTTCCTCCCCAAAATGATGTCAGAACATAATCTGACTCAGATCTTCACCCTTCTGGTGCTCTTCCCAAAGCCTTACAGCCCTAGGCATATCATAGTTTTCATTTCATTTGAGTTTTAATTCTGAATTTTTTTGGGGGGGAGGACTTAAATATGTAAAAATTAAAACCTTTAAATAAGCAGAAAACTGTACTGTGAAGTCTGCTTCAGTCTTCTGATAACTATTGTTTTGGAGCACTTCAAATGTAGATTGCTTCATTTGTCTGACTGATAACTCTGTAACAGGGACACAACATAAATGTCAACATACAATATTCCAGACTCAGTCACTTTAGCAAAAGCATCCCGTTAACGTGGAGTCCAGAAGCTTGTGCTGAGATCTCTGCATAGTTCCCAGGAATGCACAGCTTTGCAAGAGACAATTATAATAAATTGAGGATACCACGGATACTAGATTTTCCAACCATTGGAAGGTTGTGAGCACATTTTTGTTTTTGTGGTTTTTTTCCCTTTGTATATGTACTGCTTAGCAAACATCAGCTGCATCATTATAACCCCCAAGTAAAGTAGCTGCTATTGTCTCCACTTTACAAATTTGAGGTGATTATAGCAGAAAGGTTGAGTGGATTGACTGCGGCCACCAGGATTCAAAGAGTCAGAACTAGGACTGGAGAGATTAGGAGTCCTGAGCTCAGTTCATTGGACAATTCTGCCCCTTCTTTTGACCAGAAATCACATACATCTGCTATAGAGTTGTGGACTCAGCTGCAGACAGTCTGCTGGGAAGGAGCTTACTAACAGTAGTATATATGAGCTCCTTGCAATCACTAACTTTTCTAGGATGTTCAGATTCATCTATATAAGATAGTAAACTTTTACAGCCTATTCCAAGACAGGTAGTTATTTTTAGATGGCATTGAGGTTAGTTACCCCGGGTAGCACATAGGATAAACTGTCAAAACCGGATATGCGTTTCATAGTGACTTAGTGCTTGTGTGAATCAAATGAAATTTTTTAAAGACTGACAAAGCATTCACATTTCTTCACATTATAAAGAGCACGAGCACTGCTAGAGATCAACTTCTTCTGCCTTTTTCTCACCCTCTTGGAAGCAGCACTTTTGATGCTTTTCTTAGATCTCAGCTCCCTATCTATAGAATTGGTCTCCTTTTGAAAACTTTATGAAAATCTTGCCATTAGAGCAGCACTTAATTCAGGCAGTTAGTTTGAAAGGAGATCTGATTTGGGATTTCACTTAGTTGGTCCAGTAAAAGACCAGTTACTTTTCTTGGAAGAATGTTTGCTATTGGAGCTGAGTGAGAAAAGATTGAAGGAGATCACAGTCCCCTTACCTTAAATCAATTATTTCCTTGGCCTTCTAAATGTGGAAAAGGTTAAATGGTATGTAGTGGCTAAATGGGATGTAGCTGGGCTCACCAGACAGCAAGTGTCAAAAATCAGGATGGGGTGAGGGGTAATAGGTGCCCATGTGAGAAAAAGACCCCAAAATCGGGACATATGGTCACCCTAGATATAGCTGTTACAAAATTCCTCCATCATAGCTATTAAATCATGATTTTAGCTCAAGTTAAATACATTTAATCCAGGTTAAAAACAAAACAAAAAACACAGTTAATTCAGGGTAGGAAATCTGGAATTGGACATCATCCCTTTAAGCTTCTTGGTCCAGCAAAGTATCTCCATCTTCTTTGAGTTCTACGGACAGAAGGACAGATCATTTCACTGTCTTCAGCTCCACTATTCACATGCTAGTTTCTGGATTGGAATGCAATGCTAACTCCACAGCCTGGGAATAATTGTGTCTTACAATGTTTTATCCTGTGCTGCTGCTTTTCTGTCTTTCTCCCCCCCCCCATGTTGGGCCAAAAAAGCCCCAAAACAACAACAAAAATGTCATACAGATGTGTGTTATAGGTTAAAAAATTCTTCAGAATTTAGGTGTGGTTTTTCAAAGTGTAATGATTTTAACTTGCACAAAAAGGCCACGTACTAGGCAGTCACTCCAATCTGAATTACATTTGTATGTGTTCAGGGTCCTGTGGTAAGTGCTTTTCCTACAGAGCTCATAAACCCTGCCAGAGGTAGAGCCTTCCTCTGGTGGGCTTTGAGAGCACATACTACAGAGCTAGAAGGGGCACAAGGTAAGTCTGTGCAAATTAGCATGGGTTTAGTTAAAGTGCTGCACATCCTTGTCTGGGCACAAGGAAACAATATATATTTTAATACAGCTAAATGTCAATGTATTCATATAGGAATGTAGAAAGGGGACTCTATCCTGGGAAGCAGGAATTGTGGAAAAAATGTGGGGGTCATGGTAGATAATCAGCTGAACATGAGCTCCCAAGGTGATGCTGTGGCCAAAAGAGCTAATATGATCCTGGGATCAGTAAATGGGAATTTTGAGAGTAGAGGGGTTATTTTACCCATTGGGCAATGGGTGACCACAACTGGAATAGGGTTTCCAATTCTGATGCCCACAGTTCAAGAAGGATGTTGGTAAATTGGAGAGTATTCAGAGAGGAGCCATGGGAATGTTTAAAGGATTTAAAAACATGCCTTACAGTGATAGACTCAAGAGGCTCAATCTCTTTAGCTTAACAAAGAGAAGGTTAAGGGGTGATTTGATTACAGTCTATAAGTATCTACATGGGGACAGAAACTTAATAACGGGCTCTTCAATCTATCCAAGAAAGGTGTAACATGATTCACTGGCTGAAAGTTGATGCTAGACAAGATCAGACTGAAAATAAGGCATACATTTTTAACAGCGAGAATAATTAACTACAAGAACAATTTACCAAGGGTCAAGGTGGATTCTCCATCACTGGCAAATCTGAAATCAAGATAGGATATTTGTCTAAAAGATATTATCTGGATATTATTTTAAGGAAGTCCTACCTGCGTTATAGGTAGTCAGACTAGATAGTGATAATGGTCCTATTTGGAATCAGAATCTATAAATCTGTATCAGTTTGAGTGCCCTACTTTGGTTTAGTGGAAGTCAGAGACAAGTTTAAGTTAAACCAAAATGTCACTCTTACTTTGAAACTAAAATTCATATCTTTGTTTAAGCCAGTTAGATTCTGAGTAGACAAACTGTAAGTGCATATATGTGTCATGGAGAAGAGGTATGCTGCCCATAATTAGACTGAGACACCCCCTGCCACTTTGATTTCAAAAATTGTGTTGGCTTGAAAATTACCAATTTAGTCTGAACACAAAGGTTAATGTGTATTGCACAGTTTGAGGAAAATTCAAACTGTTTTAAAATTATAAATCAATTAAAGAATTTGACCAATCTAACTTTTGTCTAAAATGATTTTGTTTTATTTAGTCTCCAAAAAAGCTTGTGATCAATTCCACATAATAAAATTATTGCACAGGCTATATTTGAAGACAAATTTTGGGTCTAATTCTGCTCCTCTTGATTTTCTTCTTCACCTTTGACTTCAGTGGGAGAGGAAGCAGCACTATGGGCCTGATTTAAAGCCCAAGGATGTCAGTGGAACAACTCCTGTTGATCTCAGTGGGTTCTGAATCTATATGTGTGCGTGTGAACATGTTGCACTCTATTGCCTGGTTACAACTCCTTGTCCTGCTATAGCTGGCAGCTTCCTTTATTTTATCTGTGCCTTGGGGAGCTGTGGAAACAGTTCCAAAGATACCCCAGCCGTGCTCATCATTCCTAGGTGCTGAACCTGGGAGTGCTGGATCTACCGCTTCAACTAGAAGCCCCAAGTCTGTTAGCTGAAAGACTGTAGCCAGGCCTGGCTCCAGGCAGCAGCATAACAAGAGGGTGCTTGGGGCGGTAAACGGCAGGGGGCAGCATCCTGGGCGATGTTAGGATGGCACAGTCCGGCGGCACTTCGGCAGCTCCGCTGAAGAGAGATCGTTGATCTACCTCAGGCATACTGCCGAAAAGAGACAAGTTGCTAGCTCAGTGATTTTCTCTCTTTAGCTGCTTGGGGGGCACACAATGTAGAGCTGTCCCTGATTGTACCAGACTCCGAAATCTCTGGGGTCCGGTCATTTGTGAGGGAGAAAGAACCATTCACTGTGTAGAAGCATGGATTACCCAGGCAAGAAAGTCTGTGAGGCATATTGTGAAGAAGGGGTAGCATCTCCATATTTGGGATGTTTTGCAGCCCTCTTTTAACACTGATGCTTTGAAATATTTAGGGATCAGTCACATTGGTAGCCAGAATGTTCTCTCAGCTGAATTAAGTAGTTTTTGAGATTGACTTAAATGTGTCCTTCTGACATTTTTGGTATGTATGTAATATTTTTTCATGTCCATCTGTTTCACCAGCAAAATCATATGACATCATAAAATATTGCACTGGCTTATAGGAGGGGCAATTTTCCAAGGAATAGAAAATATTTCACAAATTGTCATGTAAAAACTAGAAATGATTAGCCATGAAACCTGTGGATAAAAAAATACTTGGTAATGGGGAATATTTTCTTTGTATACCAGTTACCAGAACAGTGCTATTTTTTCAAGAGTGAAAGGAAACTTCATTATCTACATTCCTTGCCAAAATACACCTTTGGCCAAGGCTGTTTCTGATTCCATTTGCTGACTGGGATGGGGAGGTGGAGATATAGGAGAGTAGATGAATGTAAATGGCCTGTGAATGATAACATATAAATTTGTGGCAGAGCCAGGAACAGAATCTTGAGCCCAGAGGTAGTAACCCGTGCCAGGAGTATCTACAAAAATCTAAAGTATTTGGAAATCTGACAATTATTGTATAATCCTAGTTGTTTTGTGTTTGCTCTCTTCTCTGAAAGCAACAATGAACTATTAGGCACTTCCAAAAAGAGTGCAAAATAGCTGCATCAGCTGAGTGGATGCCTAAATCTAAACTTAATCACAGATTGCCTGAAGTACTCTTAGGGTATGGTTACACTTACAAGATTATAGCGCTATAGGTTATAGCGGTCCCCTTATACAGTAATATGTATAGCGCTATTGTATGTCCACACTCAGATGCTCCTGCGGTATAGCATGGCCACATTTGGGGCACTTAATGCGGCATTAAGAGCAGCGCATTAGGGCAGGTATCCCAGCATTCAGCTGGGTGCAACATGCTTTTTAAACGAGGGGGGTGAGGGGGGACGCGTTGTGTGTATGCGGAGGGAGAGAGACAGTGGTTTTTCCGTTTTTCTGAAAGCCTGTCAGTGAGCCTCCGTTCACAGAGGGCTTTGTTTTCACACAGGCTCCCTCCTTAAACATTTGCATTGCTTATCTGCCGAGTTAAGAAAGAAACTCTAAAGAGGTACTTCCGCATTCCTCCAGCCGAGTTCAAAACAAAGGGAAGAGATGTCAATTGCCTTAAATGGCTCTAGGCATCTCCAGAGATTACTTGTAGCCCAGTGGGTGTCCACATCCTTGCTGTAGCGCTACAGCAGCTGCGCTACAGCCCTTATTCCCCATGCGGAGGTGGATTAACAATAGCGCTATAACTCAGCAGTTATAGCGCTCTACGTGCCTTGCCAGTGTGGACGGGGAGGAGGTTATAGCGCTCGTGGGGGCTTTATAGCGCTATAAAGTGCCAGTGTAACCATGGCCATAGAATTCTTTTTCTGAACGGTGACCTTATTTTGGCATAGATATTCCAGAGTATTCAGTAGCTGATTATTTTCAGAGGGCTAATATTTTGAATAGGCTCAATATAATGCTATACTGGATTCACATTTAAAATGACAAGAGGAATCGTGTATCAGGAGTAATGAACTAATTTTTTTAAAGAGTTACATTTTATGTGTTAGTGAGAGCATGAACATCTACTCATTTCTGGTCATTATCTCCTTTGCAACAAAAGAAAATAAGAGAATTATTAGGGTAGATTCAGTCTAAACAGATCTTAAACTGGTAGTGAATATTATCTGGGAGAAATGTTTCTGATATTTATTTTGTCAAATAGGATCTACTTCCTTTGCCAATTTCTTATCTAAATTTTAAAGTCTATGTGCAACAGAGATATTGAAAACTAACAGTTTTATTCTCTCCCTTTTTTTGAATAAATAACTGACAAGAATGATACTGTTGGAGTGTCTGAATTTCATTCATGGCACAAGAAATGTAATGGCCTTTTAGCTCTTAGGGTCCCTTCATTAAAGGCTATGTTAAAATGAGTTTGAAAATGCAATGAAATGATTGTTAACTAATCAGATTATCAGTGACTTTTAATTAGGAGATAATGCCAACAGAAGAGAATATAATCAAAGGATAACAGTCTCCTGCTTGTTATCTAAAATTCTAGTGTTTGGAGTCCATAGAGGTCTTGAGTCTTAATGAAGTGCAGGAAAAAATCCTAAAACCAATTGCAATTGCTAGAGGAATTGTACTACAAAAATGGAAATTGACTAAAAATATAATTGTTGCTGAATAGTGTCCTGACCTGCATGAGTTGGCAACCCTGGTGAATAAATCACTTTTTCTTTAAATGGAAACAAGATGACTTACAGGTAAATTAATCATACTCTTGAAAGAACTGGAATCATATTTCCTCGAAGACAATGTAGTGTACAATTGTTTATATATATTGAAAAATAAAATATCTAAATAATAACTCGGTACTTCAGTAGCTTCTTTTTTCTCAGGCTCACAAAGCACATTAGAAACATTAATGGGATCTCACAATGCCTCTACTGTATAGATAAGAATTATTAACCCCATTTTACAGAACAGGGAACTGGGTGGTCTGAAAGAGTTAGTGGCTTTTCTAGAGCAATAATAGTTGAGTTGCAGAGCTAGGAATAAAAACTGGCCCCACCTCTTTCCCTTCTGGCTCTGCTGGCTGTGCTGCCACTCTCTGCCCCCCGGTATTGGAGGGAGGGGCTGTGTCCCACCTCTCCCTCTCTATACCTGTTCATAAGCCAACTCCCTTTTCTTTTGCTTCCCTTTTTTTACTAAAACAATTCGGCTTATGAACAAGTATATTGGGTACTAATATATGATGGAACGTTTAGACTTTGTGCATTTTCTAATATTTCTCTGCCTGATTATAAATCTGAAGAATTAATCTTAATTGATATTATAGTGAAAAGAAAAAAAATGCTGGGAGACAAAAAGGTGGAAACTCATTCTGAGGCAGAAAAATCACCGTTTGATTGCTCTTATTAAACTAATGGGCAACTAACTGCAATTCTTGGTAATAGGATAACCATTGTTATATTACTGATAACTTTAACAAATGTTAGTATTTATAGAGAAATGCATCCAGGTCAGTTAAATGAATGTTTATTCAGTTGTAAATCACCATTGTTTGTTCATGAAAGATATTTATACACTAAACTGATTTCTTTCCTTGTCTTTATAGAAGACATTTTATTTGAGTCCCTCCACGTTTACAAACATCCACCTGCAGTCATTTATCTTGCGCTCCTTCCCCTACTGCTCCTTTGTCAGTTGTTGCAGGGCATTCTGGTTACCTCCAACCACAAATGTGTATCATCTATAATTAGCTCAGTTTTCTTTAGCCTTCAAACCAAAGCCTTGGAGTGTAGCCTGAACTCATGTTGCCTGTTCTTTATACCTCACAGAGAACTAATTAATTTGCTTACCTCCTGCAAAAAAGCCATTGGTGTCTAGATAAATCTAGCCAAGAATATTGTTTGAACTGCAGCAATATATAACTTGAACACTTTTCTACCTAGCTACTCTGGGAGTTTAGCGTTCACTGTGGAAATGCATAAACTCAATTGTAGGGAAGTTTGAAATTGAATTTGCCTCAGAACATCAAATAAAGAATGATCACACTTAAATGTTAAAGGTTTTATTGAGCAGCTTTTCTGATAAATAATGTTCCATTCAAAGTATGCTAGTCAAGGATTTAAGTCAATTGATTTTTCCATAATGTATGTGTGTATTAATTACCTATAGCATTGAACCATCATTTACCTGGTTTACAATATTTCTAATGTCTCACCAATTATTGTCAGTGCTGATACAGGGATTTTCTTTCTTGTATTTTCCCAGGTCTCAGGGTGGAGAATTTTTGATTGAATTCAGAACCTGCAAGCTCAGGGTAAGAAGTGATTTTTGTTATTTCTTTAGCTTCAACTTGTATATTAATGTAAAATATCATATTCCAGGATGGGGCTGCAGTACTTAGAGAATGAGAAGAAAAAAGTCTGTGTTAAATTTTATTGTTAAAGTCACCTGGTCTTTTTAGCGAATTGTTGGTATACAGGTCTGTTGCCTCACTGTTTAAACTGACAATAAAATGGTTCATTTTTCTCTCTGGAATAGTTTGAAGAATATATTTTGTAGTAAGCTTTTCCTCCTTTGAGGTTACATTCATGTAACCTGGCCACATTCCATTATGGGACTAATATTAATATAGTCATCAAATATTGGAGCCAATGTGATTTCAAAATGGATTAGATAAAAATGATTCAGAGAAGCAATGATTTATAAAACTGACAGAAGTCTTGCAGACATAAATGGCTATTTTATACATTAACACCTTTGTGGATAAGTTTCTTTGATGAAAATGAATAGCGGCAACCAGCAATAGAAAGTAAAACTTGTTTTATTACCTGTCAGACTTTATCAAAATGGGTTCCCTCGACAAATGTTTAATGTCACAGCTTCAGGGAACTGAATCCAAGACAGGTGCCTATTACAATGAAAATAAAAATTACTGGAAACTTACAGTGACTACAATTTGAGTTCTTTTTTCCATCTTGGGAACTACTCTGTATTTCTTGAGAAAACTACAATACTAAACACATTTGGACCAAGGATATCGATGTTTACCATGTAGTTGGTATCATTTAAGAGCCTGTGAAGTAAAAGCTGTTAAGAGTTAAAAGCTTAGGATTACCACAAAAATATTCTCTCATGTTTTAAGGCTGTTTCATAGTATTAAATATAATAAAGTCAAATACTTGTTTATAACAAGACAATATGGTTAGCATTCAATTGGGAGCAAACTCATGAGGTAACCTCATTTGTAGAACACAAAATAGCTGTCATAAGCTGCATATTTGGGCAAAAGATAAAACTCCCTGAAGAGTAGAAACCCAAGAACAGACCTGTCAGTTCTGTTTTGTGATTCTGTTGCTTCTGTGAACGCAGCATTTTAAAGTGCAGCCCAGCAAATGCAGTGATATATTTTATTTTACTGCTTCTCTGTAATAAGCTACATCCTTTTAGCCCTAAGTTATATTTGTGTTTCAGAAGCTTCATCTGTAAAAACCTGAACTGAAATTTAGGTTTCTGTAGTATAGACATACAAAGCATCTAAGAAAATATTAATTTATTTTGTGGTCTAAGATGGATGCATATAGTAAAAATAAGCAACCCTGCATCCTTTATTGTCCATGAAAGTTCTGTTTCTCCATCAACTGTGGAGGAGAAACTATTATTTCTAAATTACTGCATTTCATAACAATAGTTGAACAAAGTCTTCACTGCTGATCTGAAGGTGATTTATAGGTGTACAGTATAACTGTTTATCTGATACTTTTGTAATAATCGTGTTTGTGCTCAGATTTACTCTTTGAATTGCTAGATTTTGGGGATTTAGAAGGTAATAGTTCGGTGGTTTGTAGAATTATTTTAGAATTAGAGTTTGCAGGTTTTGGGTTGGTAGCAAATTTTAAGATTATTAACTTTTGCATAAGTCTGTTATGTCTCAAGTACTGGTAATAAGTGATTCAGACACAGATGAGTACATTTAATGTACAGCCATTTCCTAATGAACATACAGAGAAGTGATTTGTAGGGTCTTCTCACTATTATAAGGCGACTGTTTCATTAGATGTAAACACAGTGGTTGGGTTCTCTCTTTTCCTGGGCAGCTGCTCTTTTATATTGTTCTTTACACTAGTAATCCTTTATCTACTAGGCAAAGGATATGGAAGACTAATGATGATCCATTTTGAGGTTCCAATGATCTAACCAATTCATAGTTATGAATGTGCCTTGTCTATTTCAGGAATGCATTTTATTTCACCAAAGTTACCATATGAATAGAGCCAAATAAATGGGCATAAGAATTATGAATAAGAAGAAATGAACATACAAACTAACTGCGAAATAGCATGGGATCATTTAAAAGTACAATTTCACAAAAAAATAAAAAAACAAGTACCCATAGTTCCAAGAGGTAAGGGAGGAATGCAGACAGTTTCTGTTGGCAATAGAGGAGTACAAATAGTAATGTAGCTGCAGTAGCAGGGTTGTGGCAGTTAAGTCAAAGCTAAGCTGTGCTGAGTATGTACCGTCTAGTTTCAAGTGGGTTTGTACTCAACACGGCTCAGTCATGAAGCCACTATCCATTCCACCCCACTTATGCTGCTATTTATACTCATGCTAGTTTGATGAGAGCGAGTATGTGTGCCTAAGCAGGGGAATCACACTCCTGGCTTGTAGTGTAGATGTAGCCTGAGTCAGAACATAGGACTGTGCAAAGATCTAGCTGAAGCATTAAAGAACTCTGTCAAACCTGGTGGGGCAAGTTCTAATATTACCTTACATGAATCATAGTGTGGAATAACATCACTTAACACTATAACATCACTTTTTATTAAATAACCAGAAGAGTCAAATCAATTGAGCCTAATTCAGGCATGAAGTTTTTCTCTGAACTTGACCCACATCTATAGGCTTGCATGCCACATGCACTGTCATGGAGATCTCGGAGCTGACTGCTTTCCTGCAAGCGCAGGTCATGGAGCTAGTCAGCATTCTGGTCACCTAGTGCTGGTGTCCATGCTAGAGATCTGGCCTATCTGCTCACTTCTCAGCAATGTATAGACTTGAGATCATTATTTCCTTACTTCTGGAGCCCGGTATGCTGTTCTTGACTTACAGAATGCCTATTTCCATGTGGCAATCCATCCTGGCCACAGGATGTTCCTTAGATTTGTTGTAGGAGATGACCGTTACCAATTCACCATCCTGTCCTTTGGTAAAGACCCTCAGTGTTGATGACAGGCCAAGTGCATCGTTGTCATGGCCTACCTCCACAAAACCAACATCCACTTGTATCCCTACCTGGATGATTGGTTCATGGTCACTCCAGATCCCAAGAATAGGCTGCTGTCCATCAAACTGTCTGTTCAGCATCCTGGGCCTGAAATTGAACAAAGAAAAGTCAACATTATTCCCTCTATAAAGGATAGAATTCACTGGGGGCAGTTCTGCATTCTACCTTTGTGAGAGTATTTTGATTTCTCTCCAGATTTCAGATTATACTGGGCCTGTGTGTCCCTGGAGGTCCCTCAGACTGCTGTAAGAAATGACCTCAGGCTTTTAGGTCATAAGGCTGCATATACATATGTGAGCCACTCACACCAGACTGAACCTCAGCTGATCTGTTGTCCTCAGATTTACCATCAAGACAAGTTGCTATGGATCTCAGACAAGATGTTGTCATCTCTAACCTGGTGGATAACCCAAGACAATTAGTGCAGAGGACTTCCCTTTTCTCTTCCTCTTTTACCTATCAGGGACCTAGCTCCTTCTTGGGATCTGAATTTAGTGTTGTCTGCTCTAAGGGACCTTCCTTTCAAGTCTTTAGCATTGTGCTTGATCCCACAGGTCAGTGAATGTAGCTTCCTTCGTTGTCATTGCTTCCACTAGGATGGTCAGAAAGCTGAATGCCTTGGTCATTGATCTACCATACAAAGTTTCCTATAAGGACAAAGTTCATTCCATTCGCTAAGTTTTTCTCAAAAGTGATATCTGATTTCCACCTAAATCAGTCTATATATAGCTGCCAATTTTCTTCCCAAAGCTATATAATCACAAGCATGATCTCTACACCCTCAACCCCCAACTTTTGTTGAGCTCTGGCTTTTTACCTGGATAAGACAAAGCCCTTTCAAATTTCTTCCCAGCTATTTCTTGCGCCGAGTACGAGAGGTCAGCCAATCATAATGCCAAGACTCTAGAAATGCAACACCAGCTGCATCACACTGTGTTATGCTGCCAAAGAAGTAATACATCTTGACAAACTCACAGCATGCTCTACCAGAGCACACCGAGCCTCAGCAGCACTTTGTGGCACACATCCCAGTTATGGACATCTGTTAGGTGATGACATGATCTTCCATTCATACCCTTACCAGACAGTGTGTTCTCCGCTGCCTCAAGGGAAGATGCAAATGTAGGGAAAGTGGCCCTACAGTCCTCCTTCTAGTGAGACTCTAAGTCTCACCACCTGGTATAACAGCTTGTCGCCTGCAGTGTAATGGGTATATGCAAGTACTCAAAGAAAGAAAAATGGTTACTCACTTTCTTGGAACTATCGTTCGTTAAAATATGTTGGATACATATTCCATACATATGTTGGATACATTACCTAATCCTTCCCTGATAAAAGAATCCACTATCAGCTTCTGGCATGAAGATACTGAAGGAGGGGCAGAGCAGCTTCACCTGTGTATCCTCACTTTGAAGCGGGGGGAGGGGTACTTGGTACCACTAGGGAAAAAACTCTGCAACCAGTGCACAGGATGCACACTTGTCTTTAGTGCAATGGACCTATGCAGCACATCTTGGAGAAAAAAACACTTCTTAGAAGGTGAACAATTTTAAAAATAAAAACAAAAAACAAAACAAAACAAAAAACCCTCTAAGGATCAGAAGTTTACTATTTGGGATCAACAGAGCAATTAGTTTCCTAGGTTTTTCCAAACCCTAAGTAGTCTATTTACCCTATTGATTCAGGATGTAAATCAGTAGTCTTTTGTCCTCACTGGGCTTGACTTGTTTCTTTGCCCTTCCTTGCATCATCCACTAATCCTTTTTACCTTACTAGGGCAAACTATTTACCCTGGTGAGGTGTTGGGAGGGGGACCAGGGACAGGAGGAATTCTATCCCTCCATACTATAAGAGATGCCTGGGTTTTTATTCCCAGTTCCTCTCCCAGCATACAGTTCTCTCTGCATATACAAGTCAACTGATCTCTAGAAATGATAAGTCACAGTCGGCTTTGTTACCACTGTCTGGGTGATGTAGAACAAGAGGCCAGAAAAATTGTCAGAACAGGATGGAGGATTCAGCACAATCACAACTACAGTATGGTGTGTTTTAAAATGTGTACTGACGTAAATATTTTTTTTTCCCCTAATACTGGAGAGACTGCATATATATCTTGCTCAGATAACTTGTGCTTTCATTATTTTAATGCTTGGAGTTCTCTGTACAAAAGGGAGATGAGATTACTCTAATTGGTTACTCTCTGGATTATAGAATAGGTTGATGTGGAAAGGTTTCAGAACCTTAATTTTATGTAGTTTAAGAAGAAAAAGGTGTTCAAAGGGAACAAATGTAATTGAATTATAAAAATCTTAAATGGGGATAGATAATGTCAGATTAGTTCATTTGAGCACAGCACAGATAGATTTGTGGAGTATTAAATTAAATCAAATTTAAAATTGGCATAAAGAAGCAGTTTGTAAACTAAATAAGAAATAAAGTGTGGGACAGTCTAATAGGCACCATTATTGAAACAAAGGCTATTATGTAGTAAAATATTACCCTGGGGAAACAATATATATTAATAGTAAAGAAATTTGATATAAACTACATACTTACCTTTATAATTTGACAAACTGTTATGGATTAATCACGCCTATAATCATTTGTTTTAAGATTTGAGGGCAAGGGAATAACAGCTCCCAATTTGTTCCCAAAGGAACTCTCCAATTTGTATCATTAGTGTTTGTGGTGTAAACAAGCCCTTCCCCGCTCATCGCACAAATGAGCCGAGATCCCACTGTTGCAAGCACCAGTGTCCCTTTATTCCCTTTTGCAAGCCCCCACCGTCACCTATATAGTTTTATCCAAGATAGCCCCCTGTCTTGGCTGCCTTGGGGGACAGCTAGCTCCCACAGCTAGCCAGGAACAACAACACCTTGTTCCTCCCTGTCCTCTTCCCCCCCGTGACTTCCTTCCTTCAAGCTTTATGCTCTGACCTGGAAGGCTCTCAGGTGGTTTGCCTCAAGCCCCACTCTACCCGGGGCCACACCCTGCCAGCCAATTAACTTCCCCAGCTGGGAACTGAGCTAGCAGAACTTTCGCTACCAGAGCTAACAGAGGGAACAGGGGCTGGGTCAGTGCTTTCTCGCCAGCACTCTGTTACAGTGGGATAACTCAAGATTGAATATATATGCACATATTAAATAATTGGAATCATCACTTATTTCATTCATATTTTGAAAGTAAAAAATGTTATGTATCCGCTAAGTGTCATTTAAGCAATAAGTCATGATGGCTGATGGTTTTGCTGGGATATGGGTACACGGTTAATTGAATTATTAGAAAGCATTCTGAACCACCTCCACTAATCTCACATAAAAGTCAATAGCTCCTTTAGATTTCCCAAATACTGAAAAAGTTTTGGAGCAAGAGATGGAATTGGGGAAACTAGGATGCTGGATACTAGTGGGAAAAATGTGGTGGTGAAGTGGGTATTTGTTAGTGGCTGTTTAAAGAAAATCATATAATCATAATACTCACTAACATTTAAAAGGAGGAACAATTTCAGCCTTGGAAAGCATTAATTGGCAAATCAGTAATACCCAAATGTACCATACTGCAATGTCTGATATTTAGTCAGCTGTAATATTGAATTAAAACGTTGGGTTCAAGTAGAGGATTATTTTAATCTATATTCTCCTCCTTTTTAAAAAATTGTAAAATAATAAAGTAAGGTTTGAAATATACAGATTGGACAGTATATAACAAAAATTCCACCTTACCTCACTCCTGTGGGCTCAGTATTACAGGTGAAAAGATATCTGATGATATTGGTATATCTATATATTTAATAGCCAGACTCTACTGTTGGTGGCTATATGTAATATTGTGTTTGAAAACATTTGTAGCTATATGAAATATATATTTAAATTATGACAAAATTGTGCAAATAAACTTGCTTGATCTTTATGGATTCTCACTATTTTTGTGTTTTCAGCCTCTGCAAGAAAAACATGTGTGCACATACACGTCTAGATAGTTATATCTTTCCAATGAACCAGCTCACATTTCCTTAAAAGCACCATGAAAATGCTTAGCTAGTTGTTCTTCTAATGTACATTTCAAGCATGACAGGTAAAATATTACAGAAAAAGCTTAGAAAGCAAAATATCTGTTCTTGCTAATACATTCACCAGTGCATGAACTACTATGTGACTATAAATTTTTCAGGTCACACCACAATGTAAGTAAAAGATTGTATGTAAATTAATAAGAGGGAGCTTTTTTCCTCATATGGTTCTGCCTACAACTATTTACTTTTATTAAAAATCATGCAGCATGTTTTTTTCAGTCTACAGGATATTTACCCCTGACAGATTAAAACGTATCATATAAAAAACATTCCGTCCTTTTATATTTTCCTATCAAGCAAAGCCCTATGTTTTTCCAATATTAATTTATGATTAAAGAGTAACATGAATGTAAAATTAACTGTCGCTTAGTATGTCTGTGAAACAGAAAAATACTTTTATGAGGTAACTATTTCTGTTGACTATGACTACTTTATGTTCAGATTTAGTTCTATTAAGGCCCTGTGATGAATTAAATCGAACAATCGGAATAAAAATCAGTTTGCTTGCCAATTATTTCCCACTGTTGTCTAGTCTTGCTCTGAAAAGAATGATGCAGGACAGTTAAAACCAGCAGCAGCCCTGAGGGCAATGTTTGCGATAGCGCTCCCATTATCATTACCAAGTGGTTGCAACAGTCTGAAAATATTGATAAATAGCCCAAATGTCGACCAAGGACAAATTATCAATAAAATAAAGCTCTATAATCTTCATAATATTCTATTTTTTGTATCTGTAGGAATGCCATTGCATCTCTTGGGAGTCTGATAATTTCTAAGGTTAAAATGAATTCTGAAAGGCAGGGCAAGAGGCATATTTGGTACTTCGGTGGATGGAATGAAAAGCACAAAGAATGCTCTCTTACACATGTTACTGTTCTGTATTAGGAGCCTTAGGGGTTTACACTTATGGTTCTGTTCTGTCACATAAAACAGCAATTTAATTGTCTCAAACTAGCAATAATTGCACTTTACAAGCAGGCTACCATGCTTGTTGCAGACCTGGAGATAGGGCTAACATGTTCTGTTACAAGTTCTAGCAGACAAGGATCCATTAGAAACTATATGCTAAAATCAATCAAGAAGATGACAAAGGCATAACACTTCCAAGAAAGAAGTAATTTTGTGTTCACTTTCTCCAGTTGTATCATTTAAACTATGCAGTGGTGAGAGGCAAGCTTTTCCTGATGCACAAAAATCACTAGTAATGGTTATGCTGGTAGCTATCCATGCCAATGGATTATTTGCAATTGTTCGCAAACTGATTTTTTATGACAAGTCTTTGACCTTCCTCAGCAATTCAGTCATCCCACTAAATACAATCATAGTTAGTTGCTTTCAAGTTACAGGAAAGGGGGGAAACATTCTATTAAGCAATTACTTTATATTCAAAGGCCATGTCAATATCCGCTTATCATAAGCCCGGAGTGACTCACATTTACAAAGGATATGGAATTGGAAATATAAATTATATGTTAAAGGTAAAATTATTTCTTTCATCTAGCATCCAATATTCTTATGAAATATCTAAAACATAAATTATGTAAAATGCAGCCTAGCAAAAAGTTTTCCATTTGCTTATGTACAGATTGCTACCTCCCTAAAGAAAAGAGTTGTCCCTGAAGACCAAAAGGATACTGTAATAACATGCTATAAAGATACAGGGAAAAATTCATGCTTTATGTAACACTGATCAAGTAAAAGAATTACCCCAGAGATAAATTTAACATATTTTTCATATTGGAACTAATGATTTATTTTTCTATTTAAAGTCCCCTTGAAACTATTTTACATTTTTTTTAAAATAGTTTCAAACTATTCTTTTAGTGGCTGATCTGAAGCCCAATAAGGTCAATGGAAAGACCAGCATTGATTTTAATGTACTTTGTATCAGACCCCTATTTCATTCAGCAGTTCTAATATAGGGCTGATCCTAAAGGCGTCAAAGTCCAGGAGGGTCAGACCCCATATTCTGTATAGAGCTGGTAGTTTTTTACTTAATTTATCCAAAACCTAGAAGAGCATAAAATAGTGAGATACCTTTACCCAAAACAGGACAACTGCGAAAATGTTTCTCTTGTACCTCAGTCCGTTTGTAACATTCATTTATAGCACTCACTGGCAAAGCTGTAAGAAAATTGTAGGCTGCAATTTTGTTGTAGAAACTGCAACTTTTAACTTTTAACCACAACTTTTTATAGTTGCCACAAGTTTGAGTGGTGTTGCGACTCTGTGCGCTGGTCATAACACTCACTCAAATTTGGTCCTGGCCACCTCTGCCTTGTGACAGAGTGGCAGCTGGGCTAAATTTGAATGAGAGGTGGTGCAACCTGGCACAGATGGTCATAACACCACTGAAATGTGGCCTGCCTACCCCTGGCTCATCCTTGCCTTTGCGAGCCAACCAGGTTGTGCTCTCTCTTCTGTGTTGCTACCCTGCTTTGGAAGGTAGGCTGCATGTCTTGGAAGAAGGTGTTGGAGGTTGTTTGTGGCTGCATGATCATAGTTGGTGCTTCTTGTGGGAGTACTTGAGGAGTGGAGGGATGTCGTCATTTCTTAGGAAACAGGTTGAGGGGAAGCATGAAATGAAACTAGACTACCAGGGGTGTGTCTGCCTAGTGCTTGGTTGACATGCTGAGATGTGACATCCGTTCCTAACTTTTTATCTGTGTGTTTGGCTTTTTATGGTGTTTGTACTGACTACACTAAAGCCACAGCTTTAACAAATTATAGCTGCAACTTTAGAAACAAAATAAAAAATCCAACATTTTTTACAGCTTTACTCATAGGTTTACTCATTGCTTAAGATATTAGGAATTGGTGTTAAAGAACTGCCTCTTTCACCTTCTGTATTTTACTTTTACATTCTATATGAAGATGTAGAAATTACTAATGAAGATTAACCTTTTTTTCTGGGAAGGAAAAATGTATTAATCGGATTTAAGTTTATTAGAATTAGTGGCAGTAGTAATTTTTTTAAAAAAGTACAGAGAAATTGGGTTACTGATCTAAACAACTATTTAGGCTGTTACTGGCAACCAGTTGAATGCTTTGATTGATAAAGCACTAGTTTTTCTTCTTTTCCAGCCTAAGGTCCTAAGTGAAATAAATTTTCTCTCCGAAGTTAACACCATAAAATAACCACATGTAGCTGGCCGCACTTGGCTGTCTTTTGAGAGATCTGTTCAAAGTCTGTACTGTATATACTCTGATTAATTCTGTTTTCCCAGAATAGGATGGTAAACAAGGGTTAGATTCAGTCATGAGTGGTATACCTTCAGGAACCCTGGTAAATATTGGATGTTGGGTTTGTCTGTGTGAAAATAACAGAACAAATTTAAGCATGTTGTAATATTTTATAAACTTTCCCCAATAATTGAAGTGCATTAACAATAATATTTATAACTGAGCCAAACTGGGTATCTATAAGCATTCTAAGTTTTAAACGGAAACACAAATGTAGAACATTTTGAAATAAACTGAAAAGATTTTTTGGCAGGGAGAGAATTACAAGTGACATTTGTCCCATGGAAAAGATGGATGATCTGTTGTTTAAGGTGCAGGACTGGAGTTCAGAATATGTCATGGATTCTCTTCCCAGTTTTGTCTCTGACTTTCTGTCACCTTAGAAAAGTCATTTAATATTCCTATGCCTCAGTTTTCCTTTGTAAAATGTGAATATCACTGTCCTTCAGGGATGTTGCATGACCTAACTAAATGATTTGCACAGTGATTTGCAAGTTTCAGCTGCTATAGAAGATCCAAATCCCAAGGCAGCTGTTTGTGGCCAGATTGTCCTTGGGCCCTGTTCTGTGGTACAATGGTGCAGGGATGGTGCAAAGAGCCTTTCCCATTAAGACTCAGTCCAGTTGAGAGCAGAGCTTGCTCCTTCTATATGCCCTTAACAGTACAAATTGTCCCAGTGTGGGAAGGAATAGTGTGGATTACTGTTAAATTGTGATCTATCACTTTAAATGCTCAGGGGTTTCCTGGTCCAGCTTGCAGGTAGGAGGCTCTGTAGGGAAGCTTGTGATCAAACTCATTCTGCAGATAGCCAGCTTCAAGTAAGGTATTGACTCTCTGTTTTAGGAAGCAACCTGCTTTATGTGTCTTTGTTATGGGGTTCCTGTGTGCTATGTTTCTCAGTTCTTAAAAAACAAAACAAATAGTGCTACATTGCAACTTTTCAGCAAGAGTATTTTAAAGTTGTATCTGATTTCTCTTATATATGCCATGAACATAACAAAAGTCTAGAAAAGAGGTAAGACAGTCTTCTAGGATGACATGGCTTACACACTACCTTGTGTCTGTGAAGAACAGGAATAATTTCTTCTGTTCTTCCCCAGACTGAAGGATGTGGCCAGACACTCCAATTTAGTCTGTTTGTTTTTCTCTATAAGCTCCCTGTGGAGATCAGTTAGAGTCATCAAAGTTAATAGGAGGTAGTTTAAGTTATGTCATATAGGCCTATATAAGTAGAGATGAAAACAACAAACCAAGTGATAAATAAGTCCTAAAAAGAGGATCATAGAATCACCTAAATTCAGAGCTGGCCTAATGACTTTGCAAAGAGCAAAGAAGTTATAGCCTTTCTCTGAACACAGCTACATTTACATTTGGATTGGGAAAAGTGTATCCAGTGAAACGTGAAACCACCAGAAGCTCATTTAGAACTTGTCTTCACTAGGGGGGTAAGTTGACATAAATTATGCAACTCCGGCTATGTGAATAACTTAGCAAGAGTTGGCATAGTTTACGCAGACGTATTGCATTGTCTACACTCTCCTGTTGACTGAACTTATGCTTCTCATTCTGGTGGAGTACTGGAGTCAACAGGAGAGCAATCTGCAATCGATTTAGCGGGTCTTCACTAGACTTGCTAAATCAAATGCCGGTTGATTGATCATTGCAGCGTCGATCCACAGAAAGCATGGACATTCTGTCAGAGACCTGGAGTCCAAGGGTCATCTGGAGAGCGCTCTGCCATTGATTTAGCAAGTCGTCACTAAACCCACTAAATAGATTCTTATTGCATCGATTTTAGCAGCACTGGTTTCCCCATACTGAATACTAGCCCTTAGTTTTAGGTTTCTTTACAAACTAAGCTGAGATTCATCCAAGCCATTTTATGTAGAAATCATGTAGAACTCCATAACTTTTATTTAAATTTACTTTGAAATTTTGGCTTTAAACATAGAACTAAAAGCATTAAGGATGATGGGGAAACCCTAATAGTTAAAACCAGAAGAAAATATTTTCATGAACCCCTAAAAATAGAAACCAGATGATTTGCACAGCTCTTGTTTCTATGTTTTTTACAGAGAAGCCCTGTTACAGAGAATCTCTCTTTATTTTTCTCTAGCTTATTCATATTTGCAACTAGGTAAATTATCAGTTGAGGACATAAGGTATAGTAATACATGCAGACAGACAATTTGGAAGCATAGTGTATGCACGTGCACTAGTTTTAAAGTGTATTTTTTCCTCCTCTTGGCATGTCAGGAGCAAGTAATTTAGATACTAAGACTTTTCCATTTGTCTGGTTTTAACCTTATTGTCTCTTATCAAAATTTGTATCTGGACTGAAACTTGCTACTTATTCGATGGACTGTGGATATACTGGCAGATCAAGATTAGACTTTTGTCGATTTGTCTTGTTGATAATGAGGAGTTGGGGATAGAAGCAGTAAATTGTATTGAGAAAAGAGCTTTAAAGCATATTTAAGCCTGTAAAAGCCTTTCAGCTGAATGTAGGTAATTCTGGCAGTAATAAAATGGATGAGATTTCATTGTGTAGCTGAGCAGAATTCAGCACCCACTATGTCAGCTTTACACGACAGATTATTAATATACTGTCACTGTTATCAGTAGATACCAATCTGCGGTGACTGCCATTTCTGAACCTGAGACTAGACTTTAAAAAGCATTATTTTTGCTTTCTGAACCAGTTCCTTCCGTTCAATACAAATTATTTTCTGTGATACACAGAACAGCGCACACAGTTTTTGTGCCATATAATTGATGACTTTCATTTCATTACATTAACATACTTCTGAACAGCAGTAGAGTATGAACTGAGACACATCAACTTTGTTATACTGAGGGACAAGATAGGGATTGCAGGAGATAAATATTTCTAGGTACAGAAAAGTCCCAGAAATCCATAGGACAATTCCAATGGTTGTATAGTTCAAACTGCTTAGCTTAAACAGACCCTCTGTATATTCAGTACAAGGGTAAATATTTTCTTTCATAATTTGAGGCAAATCCCTCTTGCCTCAAAAGACACTTCATAATACCTTACTTGATCATGCTGACATTCTCACAGACCTGATTGCATGAAAAAGACCTCATCACGTTTGCATTATCCACTGGGGCTGGTTTAAATCTCAGACCTGGGACCAAGAGTAGTTTAATACATGATACCTGAATCTGTCACTGCTCCAGGCAGAGAACTCCCAGCGAAGTCAAGGTTGGAGCAATTTATAGAATCAAGCTCAAGGTGGGTTTAATTTATATATAATATTTGTAATAATGGCTGGAAGTCTTTTGGGGTGTATATTTTTACATTTGAGGAAATTTCTCATTTTGTCTTTTCTCTCTCAACCTGAAAGCCACATTGTGGAAGACCTGTAGCTTTATAGAATAGACAGCACCCATCCTAGAATGAGCACTGGAGGGTGTGGGAGTGGAGGAACCTCAAGGGCAATGGCACAACCTTTCCAGCAACTTGTCCCTCAAGTTTTAATAGCTAGTTACTTTGGATAGCATCTGAAATTTTAATAAAGGAAAAGGGGCAAAATAACTAGTATTGAACAATTATATTTTTCTTGTTTTCAGTCTTGTACTTAGAAATTTTTGGCTGAGTATCATGGAACTGTGGGTCATCAGCTAACAAGCTTGGTCATTTCTTGGACATTATTAGTGCCTCTATTCCTTCACTTGTACACTGAGAATATGAGTTTATTTCATATCTTGTTCACAAAGACTGCATCAACTCAACTGTGTCATATTAATGCATAAGGAAGAGAGAGGTTGCAGTCTTCTCCCGATCCCTTTTTGGAAAATTTCAGGGTTTAAAAATATTACACATTTGCTTTGATTGACCTCACTGCCAGCTAGCCCCATGAGGATTCGCCCCATGGAAAAGGTAGTACAGTTTGTCATGGGCTTTGCTGGGGAGATCCACAGCACTATGAGACTCTGGTAGAACTAAGAACACTGCTAATAGAAGCTTCCTCAGGGCTGCACTAAAGCAGTGCATCCTTTGAGCAATCTGTCTATACACCTCACTAATCAGGGTGGACCCCTTCTGGGTTTGCATACCTGCCCCTATGGAGCAAGAATTGCCAGCAGCTGACAGCACTGCAACACTTTCCCCTCTTTTAAGGTTGTTTTACCACCCTGGAGAATACAGCCTGGAATTCCATAGTCAGAATCCCAGAGTGAATACAGGCCAAAGCATGTAGTTTTCATTTCAGTAGAACATTACAAGTTAGACTACAGTACCCTCATGGGAATGTTCTATAGACTTTAATGGGCAGTTTTGAAAATTCTACAGAAATCTGATGCAGGGAAGTATTTCTCTCTCAACTTCTTCCATATGATTTTAAAATTGTTTAGAAAGAATCTCAGAAGTTCTCTGTAATCTTGCATCTGCCTCCAGTTCCACCATATATCTACATACGTGATTTGTTCCTGGAAAGCAGCTGATTGGAAAATAGAAAGCATTTTACTCAGCTTATGTGACTGAGTCTTACTCTGGATTCAGCAAGTGTGAATCTTCAGCACTGACCCATACCTAGATAATTTAGGCACACAATGTATATTATTACATTTTTCAAGCACCAACACCACATTATTTTAGTTGTGTTCTTTGTAGTTTCATTTGCTGGTTTAACGTCAAACTACAGAACTTTTATAGTATTGGAAAAGTCTTCCCCATTGTCCTGGAGGGGAGGGAGAGGAAGATGTTTTCTCCAGACGGGGTGAGAAACACACTTTATTGTCTGCACCCAACTAATACTCTGGTGTGTGCCATGTTGAAATTAATCTGTCATTTACTTTGGAGATACACACAAGGTATGGAATAAAACTTGCTAGCATTTAACAAGTTTTCCTAATTTTTGTTGCTTTTTTAATGAATCTTGTCATCATGCTGAATGCACTTTTCTCTTTTGTGGTGCCATCTATGACTATTTTGTGGCTCTGTGCAACTTATGAATTCTAGGTTATTATGAAGTGTTACTGTGAAAACTCTGGTATTATGAATGCCCCTCTGTCTATGTATCCACTATGTCTCACCAACCTGAAAATTGTTTTCCTCAGACTGAGGACAGTGGGAAAGTATTTAACTTCAATGAAAGAAAAAAAATGCAGTGCTGTTAATCACACAAAGGTTATGTGAAACAGTAGCTGCATCCCAGGGGAGAGGATACTTCCTCCACCTTTTCCCCTTCAGCAAACTTCTTTCCCCATCCCTTGGCTTATTTGCATTGTCATTGGCCCACTATCACATTCTCTATTTCCTGCCAACAAAGACAGGTAAGAAATATTTTAAGGGAAAAAAATAATAGATGTAAATCAGGTTGTTCTTTATCCTCTGTCTCTCTTCAACCCAAGCAATTTGCTGTCTAGTAGGGGAACAGTACATTCTAATAATAACTTGAGTTGCTTAAGTTACCTGGTATATTATAGAAGATTACAGTATGACTGCTATCAGGCAATCCTCTTTTCTTGTGAACAAACTGACACCAAAATGATGTCATGATAAGTGGAGTAGAAATATCAAGCTAGCTAGAGTGTATATGGTCTCCTTTCCCTTTTCAGGCTGAGAAGCTTAAGCAAATAGAAATGAATGCCAGATATACAGTATACAGCTGTATAACTGTTCAGATCCATCTGTACTATATTGTCTGTGCCAGTTGCTGTACTGAGGATGGATTTGGAAAGGAATCCATTGGAGAGTCCACAGCATAAACAGTTTTTATTAATAAGCCCATCAACAAGTTTAGGCTTGAAAACAGAGGAATTCTAACCATCAGAAGAGTGAAGTTCTGGAAGAGCCTGCCAAGGGAAGCAGTGGGGAGCAAAAAAGCATGACTGATCTTGTTAAGTTTATGGAGGGGATGGTATGATGAGACTGCCTACAATGGCATGTAGCCGATCTGCAACTGCAAAAATTATCCAATAGCTGGTGATGGGACACTAGATGGGGAGGGTGCTGAGTTAGTACAGAGAATACTCTCCCAGATGTCTGGCTGGCAGGTCTTGCCCACATGCTCAGGGTCTAACTGATTACCATATTTAGGGTTGGGAAGGAATCTTCCGCTGGGTCAGATTGGCAGAGATCCTGGGGTTTTTTTCCACCTTCTTCTGCAGCATGGGACACAGGTCATTTTGTAGGTTTAAACTAGTGTAAGTGGTGGATTCTCTAACTTGAAGATTGTAAACCATGATTTGAGTACTTAATTCAGCCAGAGGTTAGAGGTATATTACAGGAATAGGCAGATGAGGTTCTGTGGCCTGCAATGTGCAGGAGGTCAAACTAGACATGATGTTCCATTCTGACCGAATGTGTATGAGCTTTGCAGTATTGTTTAACTCCAGAGTAACAGATCTGCCACAGTACTAAAATTATATATCAGTGGAATTACAAAATAGCATAACTGGTAGAGTGGTGGGAGTCTGAATACCACTTCTGTGAAGAAAAATGTTTTGCTCAGGAGCAGTCAGGTGTAAAGTTTTGGGGGCAGTCGGGCATATAATAGTAGCTAAGTGTTTAATATTTATCATAGATTAGGTGGTCAGTGCCCAGTAGATCGAATCATCACAGTATATTTGGAATTCTTCCAGTCTATCATCTGTTTTCTGAAACATGCACATCAGAAAACATTAGTTGATTAATACAATTGGATATTCTTATTACTAAGTTTTCTAGGCAAGGTGACAGTCCACAGCTACTTCCTCTTCAGTTCCCAAATGCACGTCCAGTGAACATGGTGAATCAACAGCAGTGTTTCTTATTTTTCCTTTGAATTAAAGAGTAAGGCTATTGCCATTGCATGCTGGAAGGAAATTGTCTGT
This sequence comes from Dermatemys mawii, assembly GCA_007922305.1. Classification (NCBI taxonomy): domain Eukaryota; kingdom Metazoa; phylum Chordata; order Testudines; family Dermatemydidae; genus Dermatemys; species Dermatemys mawii. The sequence goes on along the minus strand of ML677339.1, from coordinate 23,855,562 downwards.
GTTAACATCCAGAGATAGTTCAGAAAACAAACAGTCAAACAGCAGCAGCAAAAGAAAATGATAATGTGGTTCTTTGCCATTCTGAATGGTATTAAATGTATGGATACTATGGGTACTTATCATACTTCAGCCCCAAATGGGGCAGCAGTATGCAGGGAATTTTGGACCATACCTGTACCACTGAAAGGATATCATTAGTGAAGATGCACATTAATCAGACCCATTTGTAAGCTGAGACTGTAGAAGTGGGATGTAAGCCAGCCTTATCAAAACATAGAAAAGGCTTTGTTCTCTGTATTCCTCACTGTCTACTGTAATGTGTTGCTGCTTGTATGTATCTTAAATGAGTGAATGTCTGGGACTAAACCATGTTTCAGGACATGGAAAATATCACACAGCATACAGAGACGACCACAGCCCTCAACAGTCAACGTTTGGCACATTTGAGCTATACTGAAGAATCCTGCTTGGTGCTATATGTATTGTAATTAGAGCTTTTTTCCATTTTATGTATGATTTGCCAAATTATATAACTCTCAGTCTAATATATATTAGCATAATATTGAAATGGGAAAACAGGGACATGAAATAGTGGACTATGCTAGCCTTGCCGAGGGCTTTGGATAACCCCAGATACCCCATTCTGCTACTTGCTGGGATGGTGAATGTGTTAACTAATTTATTTTTAATATGTTTTTAACAAAATAAATGGCCTTTTCCTGCAGTTTTCCTTCAGTTCCAAGTCCTGCATTCCTGTGCCCCTCCTGACCCTTAACACTGCATGGGCCTTGAGAGCTGCTACAGATAGGGCATTTTCAAAGTGATTCCATTAAAGGGAAAATTCACGGTGCAGTTAGTCAGCATTGTTTTCTTCTGTGTTCTCCTTTTATCTTCCCTCCTCCTGTTTCTGATGGGGCTTTCTTCATTCCATGCAGTGCAGCTGAATGTTAATGAGATGCATCCTAGTCAACAGCTTTTTGAGTACCATACATTCTTTCAAATAGGAGTTTGGGTCTGGTTGTTCAGTTTTTTATGGATAGTGCCTAACCAATACTTAGTCAAGATAAATATTAAACAAAAGAAACTCCACTTAGCTTGAAAGATTTAACACTTTGAAAAGTTATTTGACTTTCACTATGATTTCTTATCAAGACTGTACTTTTAAAGTAGTTACTAGTGTGATCTAGAAAGCAATTGACTGTAGTCAGAGAAAAAAAACTATAAAAGCAGAGTCATTTGTCAAAGTGAACCAGTAAATAAATACTGGTTCTCTGTAACGGCTGGGCAGGAGGCTACATTAGTCATAATTCGTCCATAGAGCTTACAGTTCTCATATGAATGGCTGTTTTGTGGGTTGCCTTAAAAGAGTCCAGTCCCATGTTGGACCAATAATACACAACAATTCTTGTTTTATTTTCTTTATCAGTGCAATTATTAGAAACTTGCCCCTTCCCCTATCTAGTTACCCCCAAAAATAACAAACATAAAACATTTCAATATCTTACAAGAAAGCTGTAGCAAAAAGTCAGGCCAAAATTTCTATTGCTCTCTGAAGCCTTCAAAATGTCTCAAAAACATTTAGATTGCAGCATTGCAGTCTTTTGCACCAAGGTCACTCAATAATGTTTTTTGTTTTGTTTAATTGTCTGACGCTCACGTAGTCATGTCTGTCACATTTTTCCTCCGTCTGTGTTTCTTTACACATCACCTGATTCTTCACTTCCCTTCATCTTGTCCAGTCACTAACACTAGCATAAAATGTATGCAAACTGGATGTAAAAAACTCTCACAGCAAAATGGTAGTGTTCCATACCCACTTTTCACTGTTAAAAATGCCTACAGGAGATGCAAGGCAGTAGAGAGTTACTGCTCAAGGGTCAAATTCTGCCACCTTACTCATGATGATTATTACATTACTCAACAAGTAGTATCGGTATTACTATCTCTTGAATACTTCTTAAATTACATCCATTTCAACATTTCATTAATTATCTTTTATTCCCTAAAACAGAGTTCATCATGTGCTGGGTAAAGAACACAACTGTTTGCCTTCAAATACTAAGACTCTGAGCCCAGAGCAGGCAATTGAGAAAAAAAGCATGAGGTATTACTGCTCAGGGCCATCTTTTTGTTATACTACCAAGCTCGATGGATGGAGTATATATACAAGCATTTAATTTCTCTCTCTCTCTGAGTAATCAGTATGTATAATTCCAAGGCCAGAAGGGATCGTTGTGATCCTCTAGTCTGACCTTCTGTATAATACCGGCCACAGAAGTTCCCCAAAATAATTCCCACAGCATCTTTTAGAAAAACATCCAGTCCTGATTTGCCCCAAAGTCTGTTCTGTTCGCCGAAGTTTGGGGCACATGATATTTACCAGTTGTTTAGCACTTCAGGTGCACCATGCAGACATTAATAAGTCTTTTGTGAGGTAGAGATTAAGAACTCCTGATTTCCAGCTCCTGTGCTCATTCAAGTGGCTCACAGCTCCCTTCATAAACTATGAGATTCACAAGAGCTGGTACACAAGGAATTTACTTTGAAATGCTGCAGGTAATCAGCCGACAGGGTCCTGAGATGTATTTTTTCTGACTCCAGTGACTTTAGCTACTACTGTCTCAGTAGAAACAAACTATTAGAGCAATACGGGATGATCAACATAGCTAAGATGGAAACAGGAGTAGCTTTACAAAAACTTGGAAGGAGGGACATAGAAGTGGGTTGATGATGAGGAGAAAATGTGGGAATCCAAGGGCTGGGGCAGGTAAAGAAATTTACTACTCATCTGTCTTCATTTGTAAAATAATATGCATATAAAATATATCAGTTGGGCTCTTCGGTTTACAGGAAAAGCCAATACCTCAATGTTATCTTCACTGTGCAGCAATACCCTCAGCCTGCAGTCTGGGGCATTATATTTCATTCTCATACATTTTTTTAAAAAATCTACAGAGTGAAAGTATAGCTTTACAGTGTAACTTTCAACTTCAGTTAATGATGTACACAGAATAATCTAAAATATTTCCATGACTTTGACTTTAAAGTTTTTGAACTAGATCTGTGAGTTAGTTTTGAAAAGTTTATCCTTGGGTGAAAGGTGCTATATCAAAGCACTTAAATGTTTTTTTTAAAAAATCTCTGTGTTATCTGTTACTACTTACCTCAGAATAATATCTAATTATCTTCATGTTACAGATGGGCAAAATTAGGCCTAGAGAGATTGAGTGACTTACCCATGGTTTCATAGGAAGTCAGGGGCAGATCCAGGAAAGGAACCACAATACCTGATTATTCACATGCCTGTATTCTAACCACTATTCTAGGCTCCTACTGTATTCTCGAATATAAACTGTTAGATGGGCACACCTTTTGGCAGCATTTCAGCTTTGGGTATACAATAAAGTTTATTATAGAATAAAGTTAGATATAATAAATCTTACTTTATTCTAATAGGTGGGTATCAATAGCAAAACACATGTATTGTGCAAAAATCAGCTGATACATCAGCTGGCCCATTATATATGAAATTTTGTTATTAAAAAAGAAAGGATTAGCTGAGGGATTGTTTTGTTTGTTTGTTTGTTTTTTAATATGACCACCATGGAATTAGTTCTAAAAGCCATAGCCATAGAAGCAATCCAGGTGATTGCTAAAGTGCATGCTTTGGGTGAGAGCCTCAGCTGGTGTAAATCAACACAGCTCCAGTGTACAGCACCCCAGAATCTGGTCCTGTGACTTACTGATAATGAAGTGTTTAGGTTCATGATCGTCAAACACTGTTTGCATCAACACAATAACCAAGTTAACATATGGAGTCTCAATGCCATGCTGGAAGTCCCGGTGAGACTCAGTTGTCAATTCTTAGAACTTGCTTTTTCAAAGTCAGCCATAGTTTCGGGACTCAGATTCCCAAGTATCGTCACTGCTTAAGCATGGTGAGCTGCAGATCATGCAGCATGGCTTATTTTTTAGCTGACCGTTAAGCTGGACTTTCTAATTTTTGTTCCTAAGATGATCTTTTTTTTTCTTTAATATATACTATTGCAATATCACCACACAGCCCAATCAGGATTCAGGCTCTATGATTTTAGGCACTGTTCACAAACCTAGGGGAAGACAGTCCCTGCTCTGAAGAATTTACAGTTGGTTGGATGTCTCAGTTCAGGTGAGATTTCCAAAGGGCAGGACTACATTTGATTTTTGAGTGCTGTATATTTGTAACAGTTATCTTACCGAACCTAGTTGCTTTTGTTATGGATATTATATGGAAATAAACTACTTTTATCTGAGCGGTTTCTTGGATGCAGAAATTCTTATGAAATTGTGATGCCTTTAGTAACTATCAATATATTAATGTAGAAAATGTGATTCTTAGCATATGATAAAAGCAAATAATTTTAACTCTGCACCATAGTTTTTATTTTATTTTATGAAATGGGAAAAGACAACCTATTTAAATTAGCTTTTGAAGTCTGACCAAATGTTCCAGATGTTCCAGCTCTACCAGTAGAGTTTCTCTGTGATCCATGTCAGAAATGCAGCTGTCAACACTAAAGCACACCTGTCACTAGTTTGCTGTCAGCAAAAGATTTTTCGTTTGTATTATGAAGTGTAGTAAACTGCCAGGATGAATCTTTGACTTTGTAATGAAACGTATGTCACATTCCAAATTCACAGCCTATAAATGCAAGATGTCTACAAATGTTTCCAAAGAGGTAACCTTGAGTTCAGGAAGGCATTTGCTAAAAAGCTTTGTTGCAAAATAGTTGTAAGTGTCTTCAGAATATTAGTCAGTTTCAGAAACTTACATATTATGAACTGTGCACTGTCCATCTGTCAGCTAAGCATATAGATCAAGATTTGGAAAAGGAAGGCAGGCACTGTGCCTAACAACAAGACTTCTGATTCCCCAAGATAAGATGAATGGTAGACACAAGAAAACTGCTGGCTAATGAAGTTTTGTTTTTTTGGAAAAGAAAGAGTTTGTTTATTGTTTAAATTGAGAAAGGCAAAATGAGGTTATCTCTACATTGCAGTTAAAAACCCATGGCTGACCTGTGCTAGCTGACTTGGACTTAGACAAAGGGGCTGTTTAATTGCAGTGTAGACTGTTGGACTTGGGCTGCAGCCCAAGTTCTGGATCCTTCTCACCTCACAGGGTCTTAGAGCTCAGGCTTCAGCCCAAGCCCGAACGTCTACACTGCAATTAAATAGCCCATTTTTCCTGAGCCAGCTGGCATGGACCAGCCACGGGCTTTTAATTGCAAGGTGGACATACCCTGAGATTCTGCAGATAGCTATAAATGTAGGTACCCCTGTCTTGATAGGGGTGTGTGGGGGGAGGGCACATGTACAAAAATTAAAAATCAGCACTCCCTGTTACTTGCCCCTTGTCATCTTCTAACTATAAAGATTCTAGAGAGGCTATCAAAATAAAGAACTCAGTAATAGTGGGGAATTTCAGTTATCCCCATATTGACTGGGTACATATCACCCCAGGACAAAATGCAGAGACAAAAATGTCTCGGTACTTTAAATGACTGCTTCTTGGAACAACTGGTACAGGAACCCACAAGGAGAGAGACAATTCTCGATTTAGTTCTAAGTGGAGTGCAGGATCTGGTACAAGAAGTAACTATAACAGAACCGCTTGGAAATAATATAACAACATTTAACATTCCTATGATGGGAAGAAGACCTCAGCAGCTGAACACTGTGGCTTTTAATTTCAGAAAAGGGAGCTATGCAAAAATGAGGAGGTTAGTTAAATAGAAATTAAAAGGTACAGGGACTAGAATGAAATCCCTGCAAGCTGCACGGACGCTTTTCAAAGACACCATAATAGAGAAAGATATACTGGCATTAGAAATGATTCAGAGAAGTGAAACTAAAATGATTAGGGGTTTGGAACCGATCCCTTATGACAAGAGATTAAAGAGGCTTTAGATTTTCAGCTTAGAAAATAGGAGACTGAGGGGAGATATGATAGAAGTATATAAAATTATGAGTGATGTGGAGAAAGTGAATTAGGAAAGATTATTTACTTGTCTCCATAATGTAAGAAGTAGGGGCCACCAAATGAAATTAATGGGCAGCAGACTAAACAAACCCAGTTTTTCCAATTTTCCCTTAGAGGTCATTAATAAATTGTTTATTTAAAACAAATAAAGAAGTTCTTCACACTGTGGACAGTCAACCTATGGAACTCCTTGCTTGAGAAGGTTGTGAAGGATAGAACTAGAATAGGGTTTAAAAGAGATCTAGATAGATTCATGGAGCTTAAGTCCATTAATGGATAGTAGGCAGGATGGGTAAGGAATGGTATCCCTAGCCTCTGTTTCTCAGAGGTTAGTGCTGGATGGCAAGAGAGAGATCATTTGATCCTTACGTGTCAGGTTCACTCCCTCTGGGGCACCTGGGATTGGCCACTGTAGGCAGACAGGATGCTGGGTGTGACAGTGCAGTTCCTGGTGTGACCCACTGAGAGTGCCTAATCAGGAAAAATTGCTTCCAAAAGGGCAACTAGAGCCCAAAGCTGGGGTTTTTCCACCTCTAAGGCAAACCAAACCAGCACACAGAAAAGACTTTGGTTTCGCCCCACTGGCTATCCACAAGTCACACAAGCAATTCCCTTAGACACTCCAGCTTCCCAGTATCACCAACAGCAGCCACCTGTCATGGGGACAAATGGTTATGAAAACCAATACCCCAAATAAAAGAAAACAGTTCTTCCCAATTCCAAAGAATCAGGCCCCAGACCCAGGTCAATATACAAATCAGATCTTGCAGGTTCAAATCAAAGTCTCTGGAATACATTCTCTGGAGGAATGGGTCATCAATCCTTTGGCCAGAGCACCCATTTGTAGCAAAGTCCCATCCAGAAGTAGGAGCAAGGCTGGAGACTGGAGATGGAAGACAAAATAGAGGGCCCTCTCCCAGGTTTATATAGACTTCCTCTTGTGGGTGGAGACTGCCTCCTTCTTCCTATGCAGTGTCCAGTTGTAACATGGAGTTTCAGAACCATGTGGTCCAGTCATTTGACTTTCCAAGATTCAGTTCCTGACCAGTTAGGCCACATTCTTGGGGAAGCTCGGGTGTGGACGGGCATCTACAAAGTTCACTGTTAGCTTGATTGAAACTTGATGGGCCATCAGGAAGGCCAGGTTGAGCTAACAATAACTTTGTCTGGTATTTCACCCAAAAGCAAGCATAAGTTTGAAATACAGACACTATACAGCCAATCTTCATAACTTTAGCTACAAACAAGATACACACATACAGATAGCATAATCATAATCAGCAGACCATAACCTGGTCATAAACACCTTATATGACCCCCTTTACCTAAGATTTGGTGCCCCTACAGGACCTTGGTTGCACCAATGATAATTTCATGTAACGTTACACTGGGCTAGATGGACCTTTGGTCTGACCTATTATTATATTCTTATGGGATTTTGAGAAGGAGCTGAGGTGTAAAACATTTTATATAGGCTCATAAGTTATAAGACTTGAACAGTTGTCTACCCAATGAATGATTAGACAGTTATAATAGCATCAAAAGACCGTAAAGGACCTCAAGAAGTCATCTACTCATATCCGCTGCACTCATGGCAGGGCTATCTAGACCATCTCTGACAGGTGTTGGTCTAACCTCCAGTGGTAGAGATTCCACAACCTCATTCTGCAATTTATTCCAGTGTTTAACTACCCTGATAGGAAGCTTTTCCTAGTGTCCAACCTAAACCACCCATGATGCAATTTAAGCCCATTGCTTCTTGTCCTATTCTCAGAGGTTAAGGAGAACATATTTTCTCCCTCCTCCTTGTAACAACCTGTTATGTATTTGAAACTGCTATCATGTCCCATCTCAGACTTCTCTTCTCCTGACTAAACAAACCCAGTTTTTCCAATCTTCCCTCAGAGGTCATATTTTCTAGCCCTTTAATAAATTGTGTTGGTCTTCTGTAGACTTTTTTTCCAGTTTCTCCACATTTTTCTTGATATATGCTCAGAGCTGGACACATTCTCCAGTTGAGGCCTAATTAGGGCAGAGTATCTACTATGCCACCTTATTGGAGACACCATGGTTTTGAACTCCATTTGTCAAGTACATAAAATTACACAATCAACTGCCTTGTGCCTTAAAGAGCAGTTTTACAGTTTCCCTTATTGGCATGAGCTTTCTTTATGAAATGGCATTTAAAAGTATGTTAGAAATTTCCTATTTCCAAATGGCACTACATTGTGTTTGAGTCTTGCCATAAGAGCTCTACCAGCTTCAACTGCATAGTTGCTTAGGTGTTTATTCTTTTAATACATCCACTGGCTTGTCTTGTGCGCAATGAATGCCCCTAACCCACTGCCTGCATGTGTACAATGATCCATACCCTCCATAGCTAACTGATCAGAACACACAGTGATAAGAATAGTTACACGCAGCACTGTTGAGGTAATTCAAAGGCTAAGAGACTATACTACTGAGGTCTTCAGATTGACTGACTTTACATATAAAGTAGTCTACAAATTCAGTCAAGTTTTTCAGTATGTGAGGATAGGTACTTCATATCCTCTTGTATTGTCTGGCTATGGGTGTGTTCTATATTCATACCCTACTTAAGTTCAATACAACCAGTTTGTGGGGCCCAGGTTAACTGTGAGTAAAATTCTTTGACAGTTATTGTATGAAAATCGTATCTTTGGGAAGTCTCTTGTTGCTGGATTTTTGCTCATTTCTCAGGATTTTTAGATTGTTTTTGACAATTCTGGACTCAATCTAACCCTTAACTGGTGTAATTGTCTGCAAAGCCACATGTACTTGCCATTCCCTTGAACTGAAAGAAAAAGGCAAAAAAAAAAAAAAAAAAAAGCACCCTCTGGTAGTTCCTGTTCAGTAGCTAAATTGGTGCCATCCAGCATCCATCCACTGGCATTCCTGACCTCCTCTCTACAGATATTCTGTTTTGATGCCTATGTCCAAAATGATTGTCCAATCAAGAGGCATGTAGCAGAAGTATGGTGTTCTTGTTACTGAGGAGTTAGTTCATTAGGCACTGATGATACCCACATATAAACCCTTGCTAGGTTGGCACCTCTATCTTATCCAAAATGGCACTTTACAAGCATCAGTTGTGCCATACTAGCAGATGGAATGAGTTTACAGGCTACATAACTATCAAATATTTGCCATTGTAGGTGTTAATTGCTGCATTTCAGCCAAGGAGCATTAAGATGACATATGTCCACCACTAATTTGAGGTTAGCTATTAAACATTATTATCAGTAAGAGTTTATTTCACTTACTTTGCTAATGTATACTTGTCTCAGTTTGGTGTGTTTTTGTCTTTGTTCAAGACACTGTCGTCTAATGGACAGAGCTGAGGTCTGGAGACCTAGAATCTGGATATAACTTGCTGTGTAACTGTGGGCAAGTTGCAACTTTTCTGTGCTTCAATTCCCCATGTGTAAAATGGGGATACTTATAAAACGGCTTGAGATTCCCTAGATGAAATGCATTGTAAGAGAGAATGAAAAAAGTGGGTGGGGAGAGAGAGAATTAAAAACAAATAGCTAAATATGAGGAAAGGACCTAGATTTTGTTTAACAGTTTTCTTATAAATTCAAGTTAGACTAGTGCTTTCCTTCTCCCCCTCCCCCTTTCTAACCTGGCCAACACCTGAGGCATTGTCGTATCCCCAAAGATCCTTCTGGCCTTTTCTACATCTAATGCCCCATTTCTTGAATAACCATTAAATAAGTTGACTCATCTCTACTTGAGGAAGGCTGGGTGTGCTGCTCTTGGATCTCATCAGCACGCCTCTGTATCTCCCATAAAGATTCTAGAGAGTATAGAGAGAATGGCCCGCCTCTTAACCGCCACGTCTGAACATGAATGATCTGCTTCGATTACCCTTGCATGCCTGCTGGTCCAGGAATGAATGACCATGATATAGCTTTGAACTGTTCATTTTATTTTAAGTTATTTGGGAGTTCAAAGAGGTAACAGATTATATTTTCAACAGTAGGCAAGTATCACTAAAACATATGAGCAACCCAAATTAGGGTTATTCCGTCCTTTAGATAAACCTCCATATATGTTGTGATGTTCATTCATGAATGGAAGATGACAAAATTGTAGTGAATGTGAACTTTAAATTTCCTTCCTCTTATGTAAAAAAATTCTCAACCTTAACATTGTATTAGTGTATTTCCCCCACATACTTGAAATAATAAATAAATAATATTGAATGGTTTATTTCTAATTTTAAAGCCCAGAATTTGCTTACAACATTTTAAAAGTACTCATCAAATCTTGGACTTGAGCTCTGCTAATCAGTGTCTAGCCTAGATAAAATGTTGATGGTCAAGTTATAGGGAAGGGCTGTTGGTCAGTTTTCAGTCTGAATCTCCCCCAGTTTTCCTGAAGCTTATTAATACAAGAAGATCAGATCTAGGTACAACATAGTTCTGGGTGTTGTGGGTGCATACTGTATTTTTTAAAAAATGCTTCAAGAACAGCTGTTCTTGTGGCATTTTCAGTAACTCTAGTATATTCCCTTGCTATATCATTGTAGGAGAAAGGTAAACTAGCAGAGTATAGGAATAAGCAGAAGAGAATGGGGCAAGCAGAGATGATATAAAAGCCAGCAAAGGGTAAACAGAAGGTACTTGAGAGGTAAAACATAGGGGAAAAGGAGATGAAAGCAGTGGAGGTTCTGAAACACAGACATACTGAAGAGCAAAACTTGAGAACTAAATTATAAATCTGGTGAAAGAATGAGAGAGCTAAATAAATAATATTAAATTTAGAAATAAGATGAGAAAGAAACCAAGTGGATGAAGAAAAAAGATGGTGGAGTGGAGAGGGAAAGTATAATGATAAACAGTCCTGATGGTGATCTTTGAATCTGTTGTGGTGTGTCCAGGGAGGTTGAGGTGTTCTCCTACAGGTTTTTGTATATGGCCAAGTGAGTATTAGGCCACGAAGTGGGTATTAGCCCACAGAAGCTTATGCTTTAATACTCTAGTTAGTCTTTAAGGTGCTGCAGGACTCTTTGTCACTTCTGGAGGAAAGGGAAACACACAAGGAAATACTATATAGTAATAGAAACAAAAGACCTAGAAGCAGGCTATCAAAAGAGTGAGATGGTGAAGAATAAACAGGAGCCACAAATTCAACAAATGTTAGAAAAATAATTCTTTAAAAACAAAAATGTTTGTTTACTTATATGCTTTATTGTCGTTATCCTTGGTATTAGTCATAATTCTAGCCGAGGGGTCAGCAACCTTTCAGAAGTGGGGTGCCGAGTCTTCATTTATTCACTCTAATTTAAGGTTTTGCATGCCAGTAATATATTTAAATGTTTTTAGAAGGTCTCTTTCTATAAGTCTATAATAGATAACTATAGACTTTCTATAAGTCTATAATAGATAACTATTGTTGTATGTAAAGTAAATAAGGTTTTTAATATGTTTAAGAAGCTTTGATTTAAAATTAAATTAAAATGCAGAACCCCCCGACCAGTGGCCAGGACCCGGGCAGAGTGCCACTGAAAATCAGCTCGTGTGCCACCTTTGGCACCTGTGCTATAGGTTGTCTACCCCTGTTCTAGCCTATGGCTAGTCTAGGAAAGAAGGTTCTAAACTTAATTTATTGCAGGACAGAATCCAATAATCTCAAAAGTCCTGAAGAAAAATATGTAGGCTGGGCACTTTTCAGTGCTAAAGGACACCATTCTAAAAAAGGCTGGAATTTGGGCACTGAGTCACACTGGTGCACACTACAGAGGAAGAAGAAGGTCCATTCATGTTTGGGGAAGACCATCCATGTGATCAGGCTTATTGGGACCACAAGAAGCATACAGTACCAGTAGGTCTAATCCTTATATACAAGGTGGCCACTTCAGCTCACAGACCTTAGTGTGAGCTCATCCTAACACTAGCTGAATTAGGCCAAGGAAGATCATGCCAGTGTAAGGGTGATTCATCTGTGATATAGAACCACAGTCGTGTTCCACGTAAGTTCCCTGTTGCTGGTGTAGCAAGGACAAAGGTTTGTGGCTGGAGGACAATGAGCAAGGTTAGGATAAACTTATCTTCAGCTGCATTTTAGGCCTCATATACTGATTCGTGTTGTTTCCAGAATCACAGAAATTTAGGGCTGGAAGGGACCTTCTAAGGTCATCAAGCCCAGCCCTCTCCATTGAGGCAGAACCAAGTAAACCTAAACTATCTTTGATGGATGTTTCTCCAACCTCCTCCAGAAATGGGAATTCATAACTTCCCTTGGAAGCATATTTCAGACTTTAACTACCCCTCTAGTTAGACATCTCTTCCTTAATGTCTAACCTAAATCTCCCTTGCTGTGGATTGTCTGTTACTTCTTGTCCTACCTTAAGTGGACATGGAGAACAATAGATCCCAGTCTTCTTTATAATAGTCCTTAACAGTCTTCTTTACTCAAGACTAAACATGCCTTGTTTTTAATCCTTTCTTTAAAAGGTTTAGAAACCTGACCTGTATGTATTTTTGTGACTCTTTGATCTCCATTTTATGCACATCTTTCCTAAAGCATGGTGTCCAAAATTTGACACATTACCAGTTTCAGACACTGAAGAAATTAATTACGAGACAGCACTAGACAGCGGTCCCCAGTATACTCTGAGAACTTATTGGAAAATTATGGTAAATTGGAGCAGCCCTCAGACTTTTCTAATATACTGCAGAGCAACTGGCCTAAAACAGAGCAGCAACAGGATCAGGGGAATACAAATGTTGGCTTTAAGTCATCTTTGCGCACCACCCCTCCCTGAGGTACAAGCTGTTCAGTTTAGGATATGTCCCAAGATCTCGCCCAATATTCTTGAACTGATTTTGGAAAATAATCATAGGCTTACAATATGTTTTAAATAAATAATGTGTTTGATATAAATATTCTTAAGATATTAATATCTTAATTCCTGGTTTAATACAGAATCATATAGGCTCTGGTTTCTACCATGGGTGCTAAATAAATATATAATGGCATTCCAAGGTGAACCAGTAGTGTGCTATAATTGGCAGGGGCATAAATAGGTGACAGTCACAGAGCAAAAATTCCACAGAGCACATAAAGAATTTAGAAGAATCCACAGTTCTGGCTTAATCCTGTCCAGAGAACATTATGCTGTCATGTAGATATGGACAATAGCAATGATACATTTCCTTCTAGAGAACAGATTTTCTCTGATTTAATAAATTTGGAACAGCTTACAGAGCTGAGCAGAGATGAACCAAAATATGACAATTGTCTGATAAAAGTTGCCCTGAAACCAAAGGTTTATAATGAAAATGCTGAGTAAGGTGGGTAGAGAGGGGCAGTCCCTGTTTAATTTCATAAAACAGCTATGTTTCAAAATCTGGTACCACATAATTTATTGACTGAATAATATAAAACTTTAGTGTAGTTTATTGCTAGTAATGAATTTATATAAAATCATTGACAGACATTTAAGGAAAGAAGATATATGATCAGGGGTATTATAAATCATTTGACACCAACCAGAGACAAATTATTTTGATAATGTCAATTTTATTTTGGTTTTAAAATTCAGTGTAACGAGGTATGTTTTAAGGGGAAAATATGTACATTTACTACTCTAGGAAAGGCACTCAGCTCTTAAAAGAGCATCAGTTATTTTGCATGAAAAATACTTGATCAATACAGCACAAATATTATTTTTAACCATTTGATTGCTTTACATTTGTGTACATATAAAGGCTGAAGGAACTACAACAATAGTTTATTAGAAGCAGAAACAGTACCTAATGACGCATCAGTGCTAAAGCTAAAAATATTTGCATTTTTATCTGCATTGCAGTAATCCAAGTTTAATTATTTTTCCTGCTTCTTTGTGGTTGTTAATTTTAAATATTACATTTTCCCACATAGTTTTGTTGGGATATGTGCCATATGTTGTACACTTTTTTGGTCCAAGTTTTGATCGATCAAGTAGTGGCAGATTGACTCATGCCATTAGATAGAGGACAGTATTTTGATATGTAGCCAATCCACTGAAACAGCTTCTTGAAGAAAAATGTGTTTGAAGCAACCAGGGGAAACAGAAGCTACTTAGGAAAAGAAAAAAAAAAATCACTCTTAGTACTTAATGGTTGTCTGAGAAACAAATTGCCAGAAAACTTGCTGTCTGCCTACAGGGAAAGACTGTTTCCAAAATTTTAAACAGCATTGTCTGGATGTTACTTTAAATGTTCTCTAAAACAGCAATATGAGCTTTTATCCCCTAAAGTTTGGTAGACCATTATTTTGCAAATAACAGTCTAAAAACCTAATGTTGCAGGTTACTGATCTGAGAAACCACTGAAAGTATGCCGAAATATTTAAAAGGAGATACTGATTTCATGCCAGCATGGCATTAGAAAAATCTACCAACATGTCTGCTTCAATGCCAAATGGACTAAATTAATTTGGATTTGTCCTAAAATCCTTTCCAAGTCCTCTGTTCAAAATGGCAGAGTTGGGTGCTAAATTAATAGGGACTATGACATTTTCACAAAAGCATGTATGTTCTACATTGCATACATTACCTCATGTTAATTTCCATTTTGATAACAAGCCTTCCAGGCACTCCGCTAGAAACAGCTTCAAAAAGGGTATCTGTGCATACTGGGGTGACTCCATTCTGACAAATATACAGCTGACATTTAGCAATCTGAAAAGTATTCCTGTCTCTTCTTTATCCCTTCAGCTGCTTCCTGCTTTAACTGCTACCAAAAAGGCTAGGGCACACACCAAACTTTTTCTCTTGCTACAAGAAAGTTTTAATTGAAAACAAGAGCGCCAGGCTGAATATAGCTTCAGCAGATTAGCAGTTAAATTAGAAGGGACTTTTCGTTTAAGTTCCAGTGTTGATATGTCACTGCACTCTGTCACTTTGAAAAGCGATAGTGCTTTGTAATCAGTGCTGAGCACAGACAGACTCCTGATGTAGATTTAGACTGAAATAGAATTCCAGAGCGATGAAGATACTGGTTGCATCCTCTTAGCTACTGGACATGGAGGAGAGATGCTGACACGCTATTGTTTAGAGACGCTATTCTGTTTAGACAAACAGGTTGATCATCTCCCAAGGTCTGTGTTCCTGATGTTAAAAGGTATTAAAAAAATGAACTGATAGCTAAAAAAGTCAAAGGTTCACCCCAGTTCAGCTCAAGAAATGCAAAAGAATTCAGACACAAGTCTAAGCATTTCTCATTAATAAATGTTTCTTTTTATGTTTGTTTATAATCCCTTTTTTGGCAGGAATATGTTTTGGAGGATTTAAATATTTGTGGCACTGGTGTTATTGGGAGTTCTGTATATGCAGGATTGGGTGAGCCCTAAATTGTTAATTTTTTTTAGATGCAGAATGGGGGTCTATGCATGTGTGTCTTGGCTTCAGTAAGTGTGTGCTGACCCCACTTTATTATGTAAAGCCACATTTCATATAGTTCAATTTGTATATTTCTAGAAGGAAATGGTCCTCTTTTTTTTGCCTGTGTTGTGTCTCAAGATGAGTGCCTCCTGAAATGGCCATCTTGAGTCACTTGTCTTAGCAACTAAGCTGAATCAGGTAATTGTAGGGGCCCCCCGAAAAGCCATTCTGTTGGAGTATGAGGTTCAGTTTGCAAATTTCTACCATACCACCCATTTGCTGTGTGCCTTCTTTAGTGTTTTCCAGCTGTGTGCTCCCCATTAGTTTTCTTACTAAGAGGAGAGATGTAATATGCTCCATTAACCACCACTGAGGGAAATAGTTTCCCTTACTCCATTCACTGTAACCCCTTATTTCCCTTTCATTTCTCTCTAACTACCCACCTTCCTGTTGAATATACCTTAAAAAGGTAAATTTAATGTTTTTAAATGTGATGAAATCCAATCCTAGTTTTTCTTCAACATTTTTTAGCCAAATTCCCTTTAAGCCAATTTAAAGATATTTCTTAGATTTTATTTTATTTTATGTAGAGTTAGGATAATCCATAAAAGCCATAGCATTTGAGGAAAGAAAATCTAGTATGAAGAGACAGAGAATATTCAGACATCCCACAGGCCAGAATCATGAGCATTTATTATTATAAAAGTTATTACAATATGATTACCATAATATCTGCAGAAGTGGTATAATGATAATCATGCATCATCTATGATATTTTGGGCTCATTTTTTGGCTGGCTTCATTTTGCCATTGTTGTCTTAATAAATATCTATATAGTAATTCAGCCTAATAATTTTTAGCACACTCATTTGTGGAGCTCAGTGCTTTTACAAAAGTGGGAGAGTATCATTATCCCTGTTTTACAGATAGAGAAACTGAGGCATGGGTGAAGTGACTTCTTCAAAGTCACCCAGCAGGCCAGTGGCAATCTGGACAATGAACCTAGGGTTTTCTGAATCCCAGTCCCTTACCTCATTTGATGGATTTTGTTGCATACTTTCCCATAAAAAAAAACAGATTTTCACTTGGTTCTCAGTTGCTTTATGAAAAAAAGGTCTTGAATGAGTTGGGGAGTGTGTGTATGAAAGGTTATTGATAACTTTGAATCTTTCCTTTTTTTTTCTCTTGCTGTTAAAAGATTTTAAAAAATCATCCTGAGGGCTATAAATTAAAATGCAAACTAAGCTATAAAAAAGTTCCCAAAGTATGCACCAGTGTTATTGAAATTTGGCTCCTTACCACTGCAACAAGTGTTATTTAGTAACTCAGCTAGTCTAGCAAACCTAGTGTGAAAAGGCATGGAATGTGATGTTAACACAATGTCCGTTGTGGGTGGTAAGTGCAGAATAATCATCTCTCAAGAGGAAAAGCTGCCAGAAGATACTTATGTTGATACTAGAAGAACTCACCCTACGAATGTCTGTGATCTGATTGCTGGATATAACTATGTTGAAGGTGAATAGGGTAGTTATGGCTTCACATATAAGAGACCTCTGAAGTAATATAAGTTGTTGATGTGTTTAATACTTGCATATTTAAATAGCAATTTTTTTAATGGTTAATTATTGTACCTTAATAAAACTGCAGCCTTTTCTCATAAATCTGTAGTTGTCATTCCATTATGACAAAGCAAATGGCTTCCATCTGGGAAATGTTTAAATCTTTTCCTTATAAAAGAATCTTTTTTCTTATTAGGCATATGAACAATTGTCAGGATTGCCTCCCCACTCTGAACTCTAGGGTACAGATGTGGGGACCCTCATGAAAAAAGAAATAACCCCCCCAAACTTATTTTACCAGCTTGGGTTAAAATGTTTTTCCCCAGAACACAACTTCTTCTGTATCTGGACCTGGTACACTGCCACCACCAAACTAGGTCTAGGGTAGTTTGGGACCCTTCTTTCCCTTTCCACTAACCCCCCAAACTTCTTCCTTCCCTGGGAAGCTTGAGAGAAAAAACAAACAAACCTCGCCTGCTCCTGCGAGACGTGCCCGATCCAAAACCAGGATCTTACACAATGGAAAACAAGCAGTCAGCTTCTTAAAAGAAAGATTTTAATAAAAGAAAAAAAAAAGAAAGGAATAAATCCCTTATAACCATCAATAGAACAGCATCTACCATAATCAACAAAAGGATTCAGAAACCAAACCTCTCTCCCGAGGCAACTTTCTCCCACCGTTGATATCTCTGCTGAATCTTACAATATCAAGAAGCACCCAGCCAACACTCACCACTGAGAACCCTCCAAGTGATAAAAAGAAGGTAAACGTACTGACTACAGTACTTGATACAATCTTATAGTTACAGTGAAAGACATAGCTGTGTTCATCCCATAGCCGAGGTGAACAGAGAGAGACCCCGAGAGAAACTGAAACTTAAAATCCTTTGTCTCCTGAGGAATTTCTCATTGGTCAGTTGTCCACCTCTCAGGTTACCTTTAGCTTAACCTCTTACAGGTAAACACTAATTCTAGGCTACTTCACACTTATGACAACGATAAAAATAGAAATTCAGTGGCCTGACAATTGTTTAATAATGCTCTGAAGTTATAAAGCAGCTTTCCATGGAAGATCTCAAAATACTTCAATAACATTGAGTTAAGTCCCACAACAACCCTATGAGGTATCAGTTTTATTATTTTAAAATGGTGTGCTCCCCTTTGTGGTTAATGAAAGACTTCATGATGACATGTCTTGAAAAAGGAGCTGTGTCAGATTGTTTTATCCCAAAATATCAGACCTGATCCAGATTATTTTGCTGCACTTAGGAAGAAAAGAAATTACAAGATTTTATGCATTACTTTGTCCCCCATAACTTGTAGAAATCAACTTCATAGTTGGAACTGTCATAATGGTATTTACTACTAGTGAAATCTATAAAGAGCAACTAAGATGTATGATTAAATTAACAGTTTACATGAGCAATATTTCTATTTTTAATTTTACTGTTGGCTAAAACTATGGCTAAAGCTTACAGTGGTGTATTTCAGATTCAGTTTTAAATGTCTTTAATTTATTTGTACATTTATATATCACTATAAAATAAAATAGGATATAGGAAACTCAAGGTATTATTTTATGGACAGGATTTAATTTCACTTCTTTGCCAACTTAACAGAAATATATTTAGCATTTTTCACAGATACAACAATTTCGCAGAACCCTTAGAATTAATCTTTTTTGAAACATACACACACCCTCCAAAACACTCTCCAAAGAGGTCCACAATGTATAGGTTTGCGATACAGGCACTCACATTGTCAGTGAATGCAAGAAGACAGATAATGTCATTAATATTACAATGAGTTTACAAGTGCTAGTGAACTAGAGGAAATTGAATCAGGCGTGACAAATTGTATTGAATTAAATCTAGTTTTATAAAAGTATTACTTCTATTTGTAGGTCATTCTACACAGTGTCAGTCATACAACACATTTTTGAAATAGTTACTGGATGAAAAATAAAAACAAAAATGAGAGATGTTGTAACACAACACAGTTATAAGCTGCATACATGTTAATGATTAACACAAACACAATATTAAGAGAAGCAAAAATATGCATCTGCAATAAAGAACAACCATTTCATGCCATTGTTTGTTTACGTTCTGACTGGAAAAAAAATTATGAAGGATGCTAGAGGCCGTAACCTGAAAACAGTTGCTTCTGTATAGCTGATGTAGGAGATAACTGCAAAAGAAAAAGAATACTTCATATTTTTAAAAAAATCTTTTTAAAATGTTTCTCTCTGTGACTCCAGGACCCTCAATACACATTTTGTGAAAGTTTAGCTCATGAAATTGCAAAGTAAATAATATCTTCATCCACTCATGTATTTCTGTCATACAAAATACATAAAACATGCCTACCTTACAAAGTTTCTAAATTATTCATATTTTAATATATCACCGTAAAAATGAGATATGTATTTGAGGTATGTATCTCCGATTGTGGAATCGGAGATACATAAATCTCTTATAGCTGGACCTTGACAGGCGAACTCTTGTGCCCATGATGAGTCAATGGGCCTAAGCAGAGGTGAACACATGGATTTGATCAGAGAATTAGTTTGGAGAAGTCCCTCATTTAATTTCCGTGTCTTGTTTTTGAAATAGTTGATATAAGTACAATAATTATGTGTGATGCAACATTTCTTATTATCTTTTCAAGTGGCTCTACAAAATAACAGACTCAAGGATGTAAATAAAAGTCCATTTCTAGAATTTTCAGACTGATCCAGAAATAAAACACATCTTTAGAAGATTGAGACCATATTTATAAGAAGCATTGTATCTTTCAAATAGTTGTGGTTGTACACACAAACTTAATACTTTTAACTCATCATTTGAAGCTGTTCTTGTTTTCTCATTGTCTTATAAAGGACTTGAGTTTCAGGTTTCAACAGGCAATGATTCTGGAATAGTGGAATCGATACAAAGAAGTGTCTCAATTAGAATGTTACAAGGGGAAAAATGCCTTTTTTTCTAATAGTGGGGCAGGGACATTTTGTGTGCATGGTACCAATCAACTCTAGAGTCTCAAGTTATGCATAAGTAAAATGAGGAACACACAACGATGACCAATTAGGAGAAGCCGACAAGCTTGGGTTAAATCATATGGTTTAAAGCCAAAAGGAGCCACCAGATCATCTAGTCTTATCTCCTATATATCACAGGCCACCAACACTACCCACGACCTGCACACTAAACCTGACAACCAAAATTAGACCTAAGTATTACAGCCCACAGGAGACTGACATATTATGCACCACAGGCAGAGAACAGGAGGGACTGAAAAACACCAGTGCCTGTGGCCTCCACAATGTCAGGAAAATAATGGAGATATACCCAGCAAAAGCCTCCGCACATGTACTACAGAGGAGGATAAAAAAACCCACAGCATCACTATCAATCTGATTTTGGGGAAAATTCTTTCCTGACCCCATGTAGGGTGATCTGTTAGACCCAGATATGAGCAAACACCCACCAGCCAAGCACACCTGAGAGACAGAATGCTCAGTGCAGTCTCAGAACCCTGGTCTCCCTGTCCAATATCTCATCTCCAGCCATAGCTATCTCTGATGATTATGAGGAAGATGAATCCCCTCCCACCAAATTACATGGAGTGAATTTCTCATTCAGGAACTCTGAAAGAGGCAGGAATAGAATCCAATGTTCCTGGGCATCATTCAGCTGTGTTGATCATAACGCCATCCTTTTGCTTCCTGCAATTCTATGACTTATTCATTAAACACCCTCTAACTTCTGGAGCAAAAGAAGCAGAATTGCTACAGGCAACAATTTCCTTTCCTACACAATCCTGATTCTTACCCTGAGCAGGTCCATTCTGTGCACTGAATGAGGAAGGGGTCCTCTTGACAAAATGTGTGATTGTGTAATGAAAAGCTATATCATAGTGCATAAGCATGAGGAGCCAAATTATGCCTGCTCAGACAACCTTGATTCTTGCATTTCCTATCTTTTGAGTGCTTAAGTTTGCAACTTTTGTCATATAATTTTAATTAGATTGTTGTGTATAATGTCTTAAGTTTTAGAAACATAAAAATGGGAAAAAGTCAAATTCCATTATCTGGCAACATGTAGACATCCACAAGATTCATCAGCAGGTTTGGAACCACTCACAGACCACTGCCGCTTGAGCTAATTGAGTGACTGAAACCAATACTGATTGAATCTATTCCCTAAGTTACGTTTCCTTCACACCTTGTTAACTGTCAGACATAGATCTACTTGATTATCACTAAAAAAGGTTTTTTTCTTCTTCTGATAATAGCTCATCCAAATTAAACAGCCTCTTAGAACTTTATGGTAATTTCCAACTTTTTATGCTTTCTGTGTGTATAAATGCATCTTACTTCTGTGTGTTCCATTCTATGCATCCGATGAAGTGGGTTATAGTCCACGAAAGCTTATGCTGAAATAAATTGGTTAGTCTCTAAGGCGCCACAAGTATTCCCCATTTTCTTTACAGATACAGACAAACAAGGCTGCTAATATTAAACCTGACACTAGATTATTATCCTGTATGTAGACCAACACTAGAAAGAGATGAGATGCATATTTTCAAAGGGGATGTAACCATTTTATTTGCTGCTAGCAGAGGACTGGTGAGTCTTGAAAATTCCAGCTCTAAAGAGGAGTGTGCTTTGGTCGGTACAAGCTCTTTTCCTGCCTGTTCCCTGCAGGCTGGACCTTCCATGCCCTCCCTATCCCATCCCTTTGCCAAAGCTGAATTCTTGTCCCAGTCCTGTTCTCCTTAACTACTCAGCCCCAGTTCACCTCTTGTCCCCGAACACCTTTTGCCCAGTCTTCTTTTCCAATCCATCCCAGTAACCTCCTCCCAGCTCCTTGTCTGAGCTATGTTTCCCTTCCCTCTTGCTGAGTCCCAGTCCTAGTCCACTTCTCTGTGTTCCTAATCCTATCTCAATTCACTCCTCAACCCTACTTTTTCTTCAGCTGATGTTCTCCCCGTATACCTGAGCTCCTAGTCAGATCTGCTTCTCCTCCCCAGACTCCCATTTGCCAGGCCCAGTTCCTAGTCCGTCTCCTTGTCCAGCCAGTCCCAGGCCAGATTTTCTCAAGAAAAGATACAATGTCCTTCAATAAATTAGGGAGATATGTTAGAGGCTACATCTTTGACACTGACCATCAAACCATCAATATCTTGTTAAACCTTAGGACAGTTGAATTTCCTTTGTATAACTTATTTTCTGAGCAGCTGTAGAATTTGTTTAATGAGTATAGGACACAGAATGTTGTGTATGTATAGACTGTAACAGCGTTACTCACCGAGGTGAGGTTTTGGCAGAGCTGGAAACACTGGAGACACTATCAGGTTGTGGAGGAGAGATTTTTGCTGCAAGTGGCTGAGGCCAGGTGCCTCTTCATTCCTCATTACCTCCCAAACCTCTTTTACCACTGACAGGCAGCTGCCACTTTGCTCTTCTCCCCTTTCCTCATTCTGTTTGGCATGAGGGGCAGAGAAATTACATGCTGCATCTATATTGCAAGCTCTTGTTCTGCCCAGACCTGCTACTATTGGGAAGCCAGGTGATTAGCTCCCATTTGATGGTAGAGTGGAGCAGAACAGGGTGGTACTATCAAATCGGTTTGCAAAACCATAGTGGATTTCAGAGGTGCTGAGTATTCACTGCTATCACTAAAGTCAAAGGGGCTACTTTTGTGTTCAAATTTTAGCACCTGTTTAAATATTGTGCTGGACTGGGGCCAGAGGACTCAGCACTTTGCATGAACAAGCCCAGAGTGAATAGAAATTGGAATACTCAGCACCTACTGAAAATCAGGCCATATGGCTCAGAATTCACTATGCTACAAGGATGCTCAAGGCTTACATGGACAAAGATTTTCTAGGCTTCATAGAAACTCACAAACAGGTGATGCTGAATTCCAAAGGATTCTAAAGTACCATGAGTTACTTATTTTTAAAACTTACAGCATAATCAGTAATTAAAAATATTAGTCAAGTAAGACGGCTATGAATTTAATATATATGTGCACATAAGCCTTTTTTGAAGAATGGTATTGTAACTTAATTACTGTAAGATTTTTAAATACTGAAAATAGTCCATTAGATCATCTTTTTTTTTTTTTTTTTTTTGAAAATAGTACAAGGAGAATGCCAATGTCCTAGCATACACAAAGAATTTTAAAATACAGTTCTGAGGGTAATCAATCAATTCCTGAACTACTTATTAGAGCATTATAAAACTGCTACACAAAATGTATGAAAAGATTAGCTTTTATATTTTAATGATTTTATCTGAGTTACAAGTCCCCTTTACATTTCAAAGTAGATTTTTTTTGTTACAAAACCTAGTACTGTTCAGAAATTGTTTACAAAATCTGCTAATTCATTTCCTTTAGTCTGCAACAATGTGCTTGTCGTCATAGCTCTATTTCCTAAAATAAACATTTCAAAATATTAGAGCAATATCATTGCAGTCAGCTTACTCAGCACTAAAATCATATCTTGTCCACACCTGAAACACCTTTTAATGTTTTTTCAAAGAAATTGCTCAGATGACACAATAATAGCTATTTGCTGTTGTTATTGAAAGTTGGTTGGACTGTAATTTAAGCAAAAGTATATGGGGAGACTCTGATTCTCATCCCTTGTTTCTTTGGGTTTCTATCTAACTGTGTGGTTGGCATCTGATAGTATTTCTACTTTTCTCCCATTCTCACAGTTAGCTTACATTAGAAAACGTATTTCTGTAAATGTGTCTCTTGCACTTCTGTGGTGCCAAATACCTGAATAACGCACAATTAAGTTTTTCACAAATGATTATGATCCTCTGAAAAATGACAAAAATTAGCTGAGTTTCTGATACTAAAAATGTAGTAAAAGTTTTTCCATGCTGTGACTGGAAATCAGTGCTGGGAAGTCATTCCCTCATTGAATAAAATACAGTACCTAAAAGCATATATCTGATATATTCAAACTTGTGCAGTAAATTAGTAATACTCTTTGCCCATGTCAATTGCTGTGTTAGAGGATTTAAGGACTCCCAACCTCAAAATAATTTTTTTTGATAAAAGTGTTAGCAAATTATTAGCAAATAAAGGATGAGGTTCACTTTTTTTTTCATTTCTCTTATCTGTCTTTGAAGTAAAGATGTTAGCAGATAGAGTGCTATCTGTAGAATTTAATTTAGAGAAATATTTTGTAAACTCTTTAAAGAAAATTATTCTCTCCATTCCATAAACAGGAAGCACTTACATATTCAACAAATGAATCCTGCAGTATAGTTATCTAGTACTTTTCCAAGCAGTAATAACATACTCACCTCAGCAACAGGATGATGAAAACAAGGAGAGTGTAAAGTGGCTACATCTGCAGTAGAATTTAAATGATGATTAAAAACAAAACCATAAGCCCACATTGGTTTTGTCATTGTGGAACCTTCTCAAAGAAAATGTACTCTTTTGTTTTAAAAGAAAAACTCTGGGTTGTCGGATCTTTTCAGGTCATTGGACAGCAGTAATTTTAAAAGTGGCCAAAGCTGAATGCCACAGTTATCACAAATATCCAAATTCTCGTTATTTTTTGTAAACAACATCTCAGTTCTTGGAAGCCATTGGTATTGGGAAATGTTAGTCTTGCTAAGTTAATCTTACATTTGCTGCCAAGTCAGGAAAGAATAAGGTGTTACCCATGTCTGAGGTACCTGATTGAAAATAATATTCATGTTTTCTTTAGTCTGCAGCTATTTGCTCTAAATGAAAGCATTTTTATCTGGCATGAAATAATCAAGCCCAAGAGTAACTTCTCTTCTCACAGCAGGGCGGGGGGGGAGGGGTAGGAGGTTGGAGGTGGAGATTTATACACACAATTCCTCACCCAGAGAGATGAGAACTCAACCTCACTGTATTATTTTTTTGAAAACTTGCCTGAGGTTCACAGGAAGTGTAGAGATCCTGAAGATAAAATTCCCTTCCGCAACTCTCCGCAACTCTTTCCAGACACCTCCAAAATCCACACAGCTTTTGTACTGTATCCCTGATTGTCTTTGCTGCTGGGAATTTTCAACGCATTCAGATGCCCTGGTGATTCTAGAATCCTGAGCTGTCTTGCTGGAGAGGAGAGCAAGTATCACAGAGGATGGTTCACCAACGCTAGGGGTTCATTTTCTGTTAGCTTTTACTCTTCTTCATTCTGCAGAAACTAACATTGAACCCAGGGTTTCTTTTGTTTTCAAAATACTTTTCTCTGCTGAATCTATTGTTACTTGATAGTGAGATTCGGAGCCTGACAGTGGTTGCTTAGCAACATAATCAGCAGTATTCACACTAGCACCTATGGATGCTGAACTTATCTGCATTCCCTATGTTCAGCTAACTCATGGATTTTTTTTTATTGTTGTGGTTATGCAGTATTTGCTGAGATTTCTATTTCTTTTTCCCCGTTAACAGATGATTTGTATCAGACTCTAGCTTCTGATATTTCACTTTCAAAGAACTTGTGTATTTTCAATCTTTCATTTCAGGACTTTGGCAAAAGTTGGATGTTTGAGAGCTGTTTCTCTCTCCCTTCCCCTTGAAATAAGCATAGTTTTCCCTAGGATGACCCAAATTGCTAACATAGACATCAGAGAAAAGAAACATATGCTCTCTCTCCTGTGTATATCTTTAATATTATCCAAGACAATGGATGATCTTAGTGTGGATTGGAATCCCATATTCTTATCTGATGGTGATCATAACTTTGGATTAATTCCATTTTTCATATGGATTGATATAAGACTAAAAAATGAGTCTGTTTTTACAGTCTCCTCCTGGCAGTTCCATTTTAAGTATCACTGGAGTTGTTTGATTAGGCCCCCGGATATCTACTCTTCCAACCTGCCCCAATCTCTGTCATGCATACATGGGATACTTGGCTCCCATGAAAAGCACAGAGTGGAGAGTAAAGTGTGCTGAACTCTCTCTCTCTCTCTCTCTCTCTCTCTCTCTGTGTGTGTGTGTGTGTGTGTGTGTGTGTGTGTGTGCGTGTGTAGGGGAATTAGTGATCAAGGGAAAATTCTGATTCCTGAGGGATCTTGTTTATTTTCACCACTGACCTCTGTAAGCAGAAGAGCCTGACACCACGTGGCACAGAGCCCAAAACTCTAAGCATTTCAAACTGTCCTTGGAGAGTGGAGCTGTTATGACACGGGTGACCATTGCAACTTTCAGGTTTGACATTGTTGTCAGCACAGGTCCTGCCTCCCAGTGTTCAGAGCTCTTTCCTGACATGATTCAGTCTACACTTTGACCATGCACAAAGTTCACCACTAAAGAAGTCAGTGCCAACCCACAGTTAACCAGAGTGGTAGGTGAGGTACAGCCATTTTATCCCTGTTTTTAGAAAAGGGAGTAATTGTGATATCTCAGATAGCACTATGTAGCAATGACAGATCAGTGCTGAATACTCTGCAGTGACATTCTTGTTACTTATTCCTCTAGCTCTCATTCTGCTTTTGTAACCTTGGTCTTCTCTATTCCACACACTTCAGACTTCTCTTTTAATGTTGGTGTATCATCCATCTGGTATACCCTCTATTCTCTGCCTCCCTTCTGCAATAGAACGTCTTTTTTCCCCTTACATCTAATCTGAAATCATTCTTTGTCTTATGACTGACTATGTACATTTTGTACAGCGTATATAAAGAATGCTCCTTGATATAGTCCTGAACCAAAAATGGTGGATCAAAGCCCAGATCTGAATCTGCATATTTAAGATTCCCCCATCTAAAGATCCAAAAACCTCTGATTTGAACAAGTTGAATATTTTTGAATGTCCAAAGTCAAACCCAGTGGTACATTCTACTTGCTCAGGTAGCATCTGTGCTTCACGGCTTCCATTGGCAATTAAAGGTGTTGGTTTTACTAGAGCTAAATGAATACAGCAAAATATTTTCATTGAATATTTGGTTGAATTGTAAAATAGAATCATTTTGGACCAATCATTTAATTTGTGTAACTTATTTTTTTTTTTTTGGCACAAATGTTTAAGACATCAAATTTTAAAGTTGCATGTTTGGGTACGCATGGAAGTGTGATCTTTCTATATGCAAGTATTTGTGCTGGAAATGCTTGCACTTTTCTGTGGTTCAAGAATTAAAAATGCCATGTGACTAACTGTATCTGACCAATTAGAGCTAACCAGCAAAGCTAGAATACTGAAAAGATCTATTCACGGTCAATTCAAAGAGACTTTTTTTGCAGACATATATTGTGGTGTTAATAATGCAAGACTTCAAGGAAATCATGATCTGTTTCCAAGACATAAAATGAAAAAGAGACTAAAAAATAATTTGATGCAAATAGTTTTGACCTTTAAATGTATCATTTTATTCAATGGTCATTTTTCTCCTTTTACTCTGTCTCAGTAGATGAGAATACCTGAGGCTTTCAAATGAGCAGTCCCCAAATATATACGTCTGGTGATTTAAAACAGCATTTTCAGTGAGGAGTCCTTAACTGTGGTATTCACTTCCTCCTCTCCCCGCTCACTGGTCAGAAAAAGCCCAAGTGCACTAGTCTTCTGCACATGCTACAGCCGATCTCTTTATTCAAGCTTTCAAGATTTTGTCTGAGTGAGTGCTTGGAGGGGTTGAGATTCTTTGCCTGAGAGATTTTGATTGTTGAGTCCATTTTCCTTAATACATGTATATGACAATGTCTTCATTGTATATACGTGTTTAGAGAGATTCAATGAGCACGTTATATAGATACATACATTGTATTGTAACATGGCAACAAGCAGATTTTAATGATTGGCTGACCATTGGATGTGGTTACAGGATAGTTGCCGTTCAAGAGTGGAAGAAAGAACAACAGCAGGGAGGCAAGAGCACTAGTGATTATGTTGTATTCAGTTGCAATATTTCCATCTTAATTGCGCACACACAAAATGCTTCACTTTAGTCATTCTTGATAGCAGCAACATCATTTTTAGCTGTAATTAGTTTCTCTGCTACACATGCAATATCTTCCCCAGAGTAATCTTCCGTTTCAATAAATGCAAAACAAGAGGGAGCAAATTATGTCCTAGGATGCCCGGGCTTAACTCCCACTGAAGTCATGTGAAGCCCTGGATAATAAGCAGCCAAGGGCAGAATTTCACCCTAATCATTTGGCAGGAAATGCTCTCTTTTGAAACGTAAACAGTTCAAGTGATTTATCCTGCTTATCCCAGGCACCCAAATTCCCACTGACTTTCATGGAAATGAAGGTGTGCAAGGCATGCAGGTTGAAAGGACATTTTGCCCTGTGAGTGATTTGGAGATAAGTGGTTTGAGATTTGAATTAGAGGAGCCAGAGTTTAGCCTGTGAGTTTTCTAGCAGCGGGCCATCTATTTTTTTTGTTTTGTTTTTGAGAAGGAAATGAGAAAATAATGGCTGGGGCATATGCAGCACAGTAGCTGCCAGCTCCTGGAGTTATTAACCCAGCCTTGTCCCCTTGGAGCCTTCTCACACACAGCAAGAAAGAGGAAGGAGAGAGAAAGGTGGAGCCTGGAAGGGGGGAAAAGGAGTTGGGAGGCTTGCTTGATCTTCCTGCTTTTAGCTCAGTAAGTTATTGGTGTCTAGGTTTGCTTTCCCCAACTGGTCATACACTCCCTGCCATTTCCACTCAAGCTGTGGTTCTGTGTTTGATTGCAGAATGGAAGTGTGCAAGATGAAAAACAAAGCTGTGAGCATACAAGTTGCTGGGGAGATAGAATTCAGGCAACTATACAGCAACAGCAGTGCTTCATCTACAACTGAAAGGGCAGGAGAGAAATTTGGGGGAACATAATTTGATGGGGGCCCGAGGGGAGAAAGACAAAGCAAAGACACAGTGGCATGGAGGGAAGTGGAGATGTGGGGTCAGGAGAAGGCAGAAGAAAATGTTGAACAAGAGAGACTGAGAGAAGCACAACAAATGTGGGACTTGAAGCACTGAATGAAGACTGCTACTGAGAGAAGGGTAGAAGAGTTTTGCCTACCAGTCTTTGGGCATCTATCTGGAGGAGGACTTAGTAAGTGCTGGGGACCTCTTCCTTAGAGAAAGGAAAGTGCTACTTCTGAGCAGTAACTTGTCTTCTCCCAATGTTTTTATGTAGTAATGCTGTTTTTCCAAATATGGGGAATTGATTACATTCCAGGCAACCTTCTGCAATCCTGCTGATTCTCCCCAGAATTGTAAGACCAGCACTGAGAAGGAGGCCTGTGGGGGACCCAGGGAAAGACCTGGTCAAGAGGAGTCCAGTGGTGGCCTTTTAAATTGGAAAAGATTGAGATGAACGGTGAGCACAGGGGGCTGTAGATTGGTGGGGGAGGGGGAGAGATTTGGCTAGGAAGAAGAATGGAGAAGAGTGACTGGGAGAGTAAAAGGAAGAGAAAATGAGGGGAGTTAAGGGTGAGAAGCGAGAAAGTGAGCACAGGAAAATAGGGGAGAAAACAAGGAAAGAGAAGAATTCAGGTGGTATGTGTACTGGGGAAAGAAAGGATTGCAAAGATGAAGGCAAAGAGACCTAGAAACTGACTATAAAGAGTGTGTTTAGGAAGGGAAAACTAGCATTGATACTAGGATAATTGTGGAATACAGTGGTATACAGACAACTAAGGTCATGAGTTTCATTTCCAACTGTTACATAGAAAGGATGGACAATTAAATTGAGCTGCAGAAGTGGGTTGTTTCATGCTTTCTTAAGTTAACAGTGGTGGGCTGGTTATTTGGCTTTGGATTTTAGTTCAGGACAATCTCTAGCCTTTTGTTTGTTAATGAAGCCTTTTGTCTGTTAATGAAGATTGTTTGTACCACTAAATTTCTGTTCTTTTATTGCTTGGTAAAATCCACTGCAATTTGTTTCCACTCTCAGAATTTTTTTCTGATTGCAATTATCTCTTTATTCTTGTCTCTGACTATAGATCTCCACAGCAGTTGTGATTAGGAGATGGAGTTCGCTGCTCATTGATTCTGTTGATATGTGCATTGCTAGTTATTTGTGTACTTTATTTAAATTAAGTTAATTTGATATGTGGGGTTGAAACAGCTGTTGTAACATTATGGTGGTTTTTGTTTTTTTCCTGCAGACTTTTGGAATATGGTGTCACTTGTACCAAGCTTTCATCACAGGCTTTAGCTTTCTTTTTCTTTTTTTCCCTAAAGTGTGCTCATTTGTGTGCAGTTTGGCTCCATGGGTTCTTGATCAGTATTACATGAGGGATGATCTCCATAACTAACATGAGTATACGTAATGAGAATTATGGATCATTCCCTCCCTAGTGGAAGTTAACCATATTGTGTTACTATGCACATGATTAATTTTTTTATCGGGCTCTGTCAGCGTGTATACATTTTACATAGTGACTGTGTGCAGTGCTCTAGAATTACTTAAAGTAACCCACAGGCTATGTAGATATAATGTATGCACCCACAGAATTAACAGCACTGAGGTTTCAGTGTTCTTAGAACCATTCCACATGTGACACAGAGGGGAGTATATACCTCAAAATTGACATACATCTCTGCACATGCACCCCTGTGCCTTGTCCCCTCTCCAAATGAGACACCTCTTTTTCCTCACTGAGCACTGGAACAATCCATCTACTCGCTTCAATAGACCGAGTGCCTCATGCTGTTCAATCACCCATCTCTGGCTACTGCCCCCCACATCACTGCAGTTAGTTTCTCTGTGCACTACGTACTCCAGCTTTATTCTTCTTGCTTCCCAGAGCTCCCTTCTCATTCTTAACTTGTGAGAATAGTGAGAGACTGGAAGCAGAGGGGGATGGAGAGCTCTGGGAGCATAGGCCAAGGGAAGAAGCAGATAGGGAGTGTGTGTGTGTGTGTGTGTGTGTATATATATATATATATATAATAATGTTTGCTTTAGAGATGTTACCCTCAGAGGCCTGGTAACCCTCCTCTTCTCTCCAAGTGGTCTTTCAAGCCCCTTCACTTGAAATTATCTAGTTTGGGAATATCAGTAACTACATTATTCAGTGTTAAATTTTCTGAATATTGTTCAGCTACTAGATTTGTTTCCTATAAAGTTGCTCAGCAGATAGGAAAGAATCTGGTGGGGAGGGTTTACTTTATATATTAAACAAAAGTTCTAGAAGATAGTTTTCCCTTCTAACGTTCTACTCAGCAATGGGCAAAAAGTTCTAGTATTTTGTTTATAATTGTAATATATTCCAGGTAAAGGAATATATTTTATCAGATGATGTCTCTTAGCCTTGTGAAGGAACCTGAAAGGGTTAAAGAAGCATATATGTTATATGTCTTATACCACGTAAGACACTTCAGCACTTACATTTATCAGAATGTCACCCTCTTTGTTTTATAGTTTGAGTGCCTTGTTGAATTTTATGTTTGGGTGTATATCCTGGAGACTTGAGCCATTTTCTGTGCTGTTACAGAATGGGAAATAAATCAGACACATGGTATCTTGTTTTTAGTAATTGGTCGGGTCATACGGTCTTCTACGAGTTATGTGATTGCTAATTAGAGGCCATCATGAGATTTACTACAGAGTAACAGATCTTCATCAACAAGGAAAGGTTTTTTAATGTTTTATTTGTTTTTTAAATATAAATGTTTGCATCACCATAAAAATGAGGATATGCTAAGCCAGAATGAATGAAAACATGTTATTTCTAATCTCTGCAGGCTGCTTCTGATCGTAACAGATTCAATAACGTTGTTGCTACCCTTTATTTAGACGTTGTAGACTAACTACATTCCTAGAAAAGTTGAAAATTATTAAACCAGAAAACAATTGTACCCTTTCCAGTGTTTTGAGGTCAAAGTAAAATTCCATTGCTAACAGAATGTGCTTATGCTAGTATTGATCTTAAATAAAAGAGTAAAAAACAGTGAATGAGGCTGTTTTGATTAAATATACAAAATGTGCAGGAAAGTGATTTATTTATTAGTGTTCATTTTTTAAGGGGATGCAAATTTCACTTTGGTCTAACAGAAAATGAATTTAATGGTATTTTTTTAAAACTCTGGGCACATGAACCAGAAAACAGTTGGTTCAAGTATGTTACAGACTAATAAAAAGGTGGTACAGTGTGAATGCTAAAATGCTCACTGGCCCTCAAGCTTGGGGTTTCCCCTGTCAATTCACACCTTCAGAAAAAACCTGGATAAACAGTTGGGTTTGGCAATATGTATTGAAAGTCAGTATATGCTGAAACTCTCTTAAATTAAGCTGCCTTGCTATATTTTATGGTACTTCTGTTTTTTTTTTCAGTGCACATACACAGAAAAATAGAAATCACCAACTTTTCAATCATCTTTGATTTCTGCGTTTACTCTGCATTTACATATCCTTTAACATAAGAAAACTTGCAGGTTAATTCTGAAAGGATGTATTTTGTATATTCAATAGCTAATCATGTAATCGTTTTTCCTCTAGATAGTACCATACCATGGCTCTATTTGGTGGGAGTGGATTTGGATGGAAGAGTGGCTATTTTTAAGTTATCACCAAGAAACTTACATTTGTAATATGATTGAAGTGAAATCTCTACTTTTTTAAAATGGGGAAAAAATGTAAAGAGGGAGAATTTGAAAAGAAAATATCGTACCTGTTGGCTTTCATGTGAGGACATGTGGGCAGGACCTCTTAGGTTTCATGTGTAGCCCTGCAGGGATGGGAAATAACTCTCTTTACAGCTGAAATATTTGCATGTATAGAAAGGACGTTAATGGCCTATATGATAAATGAAAGGGGTGGGGTAGCTCCCTTTTATGGACACCCAGCCAGCCAGTTAGCTCTAAACTCCCTCTTAGTAGAGGTTTTCTACTGGCTTTGCCTGTAAAGCGTTAAGAAGTCTTCCTACTATTCACAGATAAAAGGAAGGGAGTGGGCACCTGACCAAAAGAGCCAATGTTAAAAAGTTAGAACTTTTTAAAATTGGGGAAAAAACCTTCCCCTTTGTCTGTCTATGGTTGTTATCAGGGAGAGGCAGACAGGGAGTGACTATGCTGTAAGAAGCTTGGAGCCAGGTATGAAAAAATCAGCATCATATCTAGAAACTAATCATTTAAAATCCCAGATATGTAAGTAGATCAAGAAATGTCTTGGAAGACGTGAATAGGTTTATCTCTTTTTTTTTATTGATGGCTTGTGGACTGCTCTGTGCTAACCCCAAATACTTTTGTTTTGCCTGTAACCTTTAAGATATACCTCAAGAAAGTTATTCTTGATGCTTAATCCTTGTTTGTTCGTTTTTTAATCTAGCAATAGCCTGAGTTTCCAGATGCATTTTCTTTTTTTTAAAATAAAAATTACCTTTTTTAAGAACAGGATTGGATGTTTGTGTCTCAAGAGGTTTGTGCACATGTTTAATGAGCTAGTGGCAACAGCTGACGTCCTTTGTTTTTCTTTCTCAGTTCTTTCCCGGATGGGGTCAGGGTAAAAGGGCTTGAGGGTACTGAACAGGAAGGAATTCCCAAGTGTGCCTTCCTGGGTTCTCAAGGGGTTTTGCACTTAGCTGGTGGTAGCATCCAAGGTCAGAAAAAAAGTTGTAACCTTGGGAGTGTAATACAAGCCTGAAATGGCTAATATTAATACTTGTGGACCCCCATCTTCTGCACCCAAAGTGCCATAATGGGGAATCAGCCTTGAGAGCCCGGGAGAGAAGTTTGCTCATTCTGGACTTCAGATAGAGGTAATTTTGGGGATGCATAGGATGGGGAAGTAAAAGGAAGCTCCAAAGTAGTGGAAGAGAGTGGAAATATTTGTTAATTAAAACAAGTTTCAGCTGTTGGAAACTGCACAGGGCTTTGGAATGTTAAGATAAATTCTGGGAGGATTAATTAGTGGACAGGATACAGGTAAGGCCATCAAAGGTTTATGACAAATAAATCTATCATTATCCTCTGTATTTTATCCTGTGGATTTATTTTCCATAACTATAGTGTGTGTGTGGTTCCCTTCCCCCTCCCAAACCAATCCTTCCCCTGCCAATACTGGCAACTGTGGACAATACAAATAAGATAGCAAATATACAGCTATTGTTCCTGGAACAAAAAGAGTAAGTCTGAAAGCTGATCTGTTGCTACTTATATAGTGGAGCCTTGGAAAATGTCTTAAAAGGCTTAGACAAAGCTGTACACAGCAATCATACTTATCTTTGTACTGCCAGGATTCTTAGGTCACATGCTGCCATGTTCCCATTTATTCTAATACTGTAATTACTATAGAAGTTAGATCATCTCTAGTAATTATATGTATGTGAAGCGTGCTTCAGCAGCTCAGATAATGGGATTCACTAAACAGGTCTACCCTGTACGGCTGCAGAAATTATGCTATTTTATGGAATGTCTAATACCAATATCACTAGAATTACTTTGCTGAAGTGGAGAAATAACCTTCTGAGAACAGTACATATGAAGGAAAAAGATAGTTTGTCAGTATGTCATTTCACTAATTTTAAAAAAATGACTGTCATGGCACACTTTTTGAATTTTATAACAATATACTTTATTTTAATTTTATTCTTTGAATTCATTTTGAGAGGTGCTTTATCATGACAAATCAGGAATGATTTGAACATAAGAAATGGAAGAAAAGTGAGTTATTGACAGTCTTATTTGTTGTAACCCATTAGAGAAATATTTTCTTGTTGCTTTCTAGCCAAAAGCTATGCAAATAATTAATATTCAAAGAGCAGCACAACAATTGTTATTAATATACAGTGCCCTCCTCGATATTTATTGCTGCAGTATCACTTCTGGTTTGTATGAATCTGTTTTCATTGCAGTTTATTAGCAATCAACAATTATTATTTGGCTCTAGTGTTTACAAACTATAATTCATTATCCTCTTATCTTTTACTTGTGAGACAATGTCAAATGAAAGAAGCAAAATATTCATTGTTTTGGGTTGGAAGAGTTCTACAGTAAATCAGCGTTGCCACTGAGCTGCAGTGCTCAGTGGTCCGTTGTGACTGTTGTGTGCCTCTGATCTCTCTCAATCCCAGAGTAGATGAGAAGGTGAAGTCTTCTCTACAGCAGTCATACTTGGCATTCTGGCAACTGGGATTTGAAAAACTGATCCTATTGAAGTCAATTGGGGTTTTGCTATTTATGTCAACGGAGTCAGGGTTTCACCTCTAACGCTCACTATGTTGATGTTTCTTGGGAGACACCTGAGGAATGAGACAACAGGTGACACGGAACATAATTCCTATTAGTAGGTCTTATGAATGAATTAATAATTTATGTATATTAAAATATTTATATCTGAATATGCTGTGAAATGAGTTTGTGTAAGTCCAAGTTCCTCCAGTTGCAATGATTGCCATCTTAAAGCATGTTACTTAAAGGAAAATATTATATTCTAGTGTAATTACAGATGTCACTGAGAAATGGCAATAATTACTTGGAAAATTAGCCATTTTACTCTTGTATCTTGTTAAATCAGTACCTCCAAGTTCAAACTTAACCATCCAAAGTACTTAATCTTGTGCTTGTACAAAGATGTCATACATTTACCCTGAAAAGACTGACTTTTTACAACAGAAAAGACATTTTATGGCAATGCACTTTTAACCAATAGATGCTAAATTGAAATTGGTTTTTTTCAAATGATTGCTATTAGTTTCAGTAGGACAAGTATATTATGGGGGGTGGGAGGGGGAGCAGTGGGTCTGTTGAAATGCTGTTTCTATTGGTTCCTGAAGTATTGGCCCTCCAGTTCAAAGCAGAATAGAGCAAGCAGTCAGAACTCTGCAGAAGGATTCCAAAACAACTCAACTGGAAACTGCACTACAATTAAACAGCTGAGTAGTTATCAGGAAGTCAGTGGTAAACTGCAGTGTCACAATTCAAAAAAACATTATTCTCTCAAAAGTCCTTTGCCGTGTTTACACCAGTTTAACATGCTAAGTTAGTCTCATTTGGGTATATGCTACAATGAAAAATCTTACTTGACGTCTTCTCTTTTGCTGCCCTTATGTGGCAGTTCCCTTTCCTTTCAAATGACAGTTTCTTCTGGAGCTGCTTTAAAAATACTGTTCTTTATATTACTGCTAAAATCCTTTATGGGAGGACATGATTACAGAGACTATGTGCAAAACAAGCTAATTTACTTAGAATTCCTATCAATATGCTTTTCATATTTAAAGTCTATCCTGCTTTTGTAGATATGCTGTTTTTCTTACACACATTGTGATTTGAAATGAATATTGAAAGCACCACATGAAAATCTATAACTGTTTTTCATTTACTGAGGCATTGTGTGTTACACTGGCTTCATTCATTGCAGATTCTGACAATAAGGTGAGGCTAGGCTCATGATTTGTGCATTATTTAGCTTTACTCATAATATTTGGTTTCAAAAATTAATAAATATGTTGATGGTGGCATGAGTGGTGTTAATAAAAAGAAATGTAGGAAAACTCTGACATACTTTAACATTCCTTGTACTCTTGAAAGCCACTGTACATAAAATGCTCATCCCAAATACACTTTGATGGAGGGAGGGAATGTGATACCTGCCTATGAAAGTATTATACATACAGACATGCAGATGTATGATTCATCAGCTGAATAATAATTAAAACTCAGGAGCCCAGTGGCTCTGATGACTCTAATATTTTTGCTTTGTTATCCTTGCTTTGATGGGTCTAATATCTTGTTTGTTTCCTCACAATACAATTGTTGTTCTGTACTCAGTGATGCCTCTTTTTGCAGCGTACCAAAATTGTTTCTAACTGAACTGCTGTACAGTGTTTCAAGATTGTGGGAGCAAATATATGGCATACTATGGACAGTTCTCCATTTTTAATGAGCTGCTGGGGTTGAAGCAATTTTTATTTTTTACTTTCATGACTGATGTTGCAAGCCCAGAGGTGCCAAGGCTGTGAACTGCCAAATCTAGAGGTGCTGGGGCTCATCTCTTGCCAGCCCTAGCACAAATTAAGCACTGGCTATGGAACATACTCAATCAAGTCTTCTCAGGTTTTAAGAATACAAAATGTGGGAGCTGGGTAGTGTAGTGGATGTGATGATTATTTCCAATTTCCAGTTTAATCCTCTGATACTGTGTTATTGTGATGGTTCTCAGGTTACCTGTGGCTGTGAATCACCTTGTACCCAAGGGAGGTGGAGACTTGCTTGTGTTTATCTGGTTGTCAGCTCACTGACACCATCAGCCTGTTAGCCATCCAAACACTCTCCTCTAGGCTATGATGGGATATCTTCTTTGTATATAGTCCAGCAAACTTTTTGAAGTTCATCTCAAGACAACTTTATCTTCTCTTTGTTTCTCCTTATAACTGTTCGTTTCTTTTAAAATTCTTACCATATTTCATCTGTGTTAAGGTGATAAGAGACCCAGTCTGAATGTGGCAATACTTAATTTATGTTTCAACAAAGAGAAACAGACATATTTTGTCTCATAGAAAACCAGTTTCTCCACCTCTGCTGGGATACAATATATAAGAACATATATTTTCAGTATACACACAAAGTTCCTTGCATTCATTTCATAAAAATAACAATGATCTCTGTTGTCCTGGCTTTCATTTAAGATATCACATGACATTCTGTGGTGAACCAGAATGTATGTCCCAGAACTGGGATAATCTTGTAGCACAGCTGGCATTGAGGGGTTCTTAAGTAACAGTGATCTGAGTTCTTTAGATTCAGATCAGTCCCAACTGAATATACAACTACAACTCATAATGACTACAGACAATTTACTATCTGCCTTTTAGCAGTCTTCCTTTACAAGAATTCCTAACTGAGCCAGAATTGAACAAAGTTTCTGTTAGTAGAAGGGAAGCAGTATTTTCTAGGAGTTGCAGCAATGATATTGGGAAACTTGGCTCCTGGATTCTATGCCTGATTATGCTACTAACTTGGTGGTTGACCTTGTGAAAGTCACTTCACATCCCAATGCCTTATTTTACTTCTCTATAAAATGAATATAGTGCTGCTTATAAACCTTATAAACCACAGTATTTAGAGGTATAATGTTGTAAAGCACTTTGTGCCTTTCAAATGATTCAATCAAAGTACTAAGCCCATGTATCATAGTCAAGTACTGTAAACTGAAGTTGTAGACATCAGTATGGTGGTTTAGATAAGTGAGTCTTTGGGTCTTGGAGAATGAATGATAGTACAGAGCAATGTATAATGATCCCAAACGGCTAATGTGTGTATTGAAATAGTCTATTAATTATTCAACCTCAGATTATTTGTAGTCATGAAGTTGGATATGTTCCCACATGGGGTTGAGATAGCATGTGAATTCACACACAACAGTGTAATCTCCTGTATTAATATTGGTATTTTATATATGTGTATTATAATGATGCCCAAAAGTCCCAACCAAGACTAAGGCCCTGTGCTAGGTGCTGTACAAACACATGAGAGAAAGTCACTATCTCAAAATGTGGGAGGGGAAACAGGCACAGAAGTGAAATGACTCAATCAAAGTCAATCATCAGATCAGTGTTAGAATCAGGATTAGAACCCATATCTCATACATTGCAGCCTAATGCCTGTCCACTGATCCACTCTGCCTCTCAATTCATGGCATTAAGCCAGAAGCCATTGTTTCTTTGTTAATATGCAAGTATTAGTCTCAAAATTCACTTATGTCCATTATGTTAGTCATGCTTTATGTAAAACACATCACTGCAACAGTACATCACTGAGGTGAGTGACATATAATTTACTAAATCCATTGACTTTCCTGAGTTGTGCTCTTACAATAGACAGGTCAACTTGTAAGTCAGCAAGCATTCAAAATAACTCTGGATTGTGTCCGTAATGTCATAAAGGCAACATGCTTGTCATATGTAATTACTAGGGACAGCTGATGGGGAACATAATGGGGTGAAATGATTAAAAGCATACTTGTGATCATATTATCAATAAAAAATAAAAAAGAGCTGTCTCGGCTGACTTTTTATGCTATCATGGTTTGTGCACAATTTCTATGATGAGGCATTTATGCAGTTTACTCTAGTTTTAGAATTTTCCTGCTCCCATTTATGTATATAAAATACTATACTTTTTTATAGATGATGAAGTTGTGGATGATTGCATATGTGGTGTGATTCTTGGTTCTTATGAAAAAAGTGCATGTGTTGATTTTTTAAAATATCTATATAGCTATATTATAAAGCCCATTACAAGTTCCACATAGGTGCAATAGCAACCAATTCACTGAAAATTAGGAAGATTTACTATTTTGAGAGAGGAAAGCTAAACATTCTATCTGATGTCAACCATTTATCCCTTAACATGATGAGATAACCCATTTCCACCATAAATTTTGAAAAGTTCAAGTAATTTAAACACTTTTCCTCCCAGTAATTGTGGTGAATTAGCACCAGAAAAAAGTGACTGTGAAAATCAGAAATATCAAACATTAAAAAAAATCTTTTCAATTTTTATGTGCCACCTTGGCATTTTTTCTCATTTTTCAAATTGGTTCCACCTTGGTTCATTTGATGTCTTCCCTCCTCCCACACCAATTCCCAAGTCAAAGAGGTATGGAATATGTGCAGGTTTTGGTTTTTCTTTTAAAAAAAATCTTTGTTAAAAGGCATGCAGTCCTATAGCCTTAAAATGAGAATTTTTTTGCCTGCTGAGTGAATTCCATTGAATAAAAAGGATTTCCTATAAGTAGGTACTCTTCCTTCAGGAAAAATGGAATATTAAGGCAAAGAACTGCTAAGAAGCATTGGTCTGTTAAAGAGAAATAATTCCCAAAAGTACTTTTTTATATTTGCCCCCAAACTAAAATACAGTAACTTAAATATACAAAATTAAAAATCTAGTGAGATCAGAGAAACTGGATATACGAGGATAGGGAATAGTAAAGAGAAGAAATAATAGCTATTCGATTTTTAACTTTCTGTTTTAATGCAGTAGTTTTCTCATGGAAAAGATATAAATGCTTAAATAGACAGCTTCCCAAAACTTAGTGGCAACTCGCACAGATTTGTTTAAAATTTAAATATAGGTCTGCACATAGTTCACCCAATAGCCTAACTGCCCATGCTAAATTCCTGTGGAACAATCACATGTGTAGGCAATCCTTATTGTTATGGTATAGGATTACTATACTATCCATTTATATGGGCAAGGGGGATGAGGTTAAAAATGTTGCTTAGATCATAACTCAGTGAGTCAGGTGTTTTTAACCTTATTCCTGTTTGTCCACCTGATAATATGACCATAGAAAAAGGCCAATGCTGGGAAAGCAGAAATGCTACAGATAAAGGAACAGCAATGTTGCCTACTGCTGGAGATAGGGCCGCTGGGCTGGAACTGCTTGCCTTTAGTATGTGTTTTGTCTTGCCCTTATGGGCTGGACTGTGATTCAGTTACTGAAGTTGAATAATACCATACACTATGAGTAGTCTCACAGAAGTCAACATGGTCACGAGTAGAGGAAAGCATTACTCAGTGTTAATCAGAGTTCTACATTCTGGGCCCCCATAATTTCCCCTTTTTAAGGGTATTATCATCAAAGAATTAAAAGGAAAAAAGCAGGGTAAGCTATTCAGTGCTTGTACATTAAAGCACTGGTTATTTAAAAATAATATATAGTCTAATTTTAGAGATTTAAAAAGATGGAGGGAAATTGAAAAAAAAAATTATCAGCTTTCCATCCAAATTTTCTAAATTAATGCTGGTCAAATAATTGGAATCAAATTCTATGAAAAATGTTGTTAATTATTACCATCCAGCTTAGAATCATAGAAGCAAGTAAGAATAGGTTTGGAAGAGACCTCAGGAGGTCATTTAGTTCAACCCCCTGCTCAAAGCAGAACCCACCCCAACTAAATCATCCAGCCAGGGCTTTGTCAAGCTGGCCTTAAAAACCTCTATGGAGATTTTCTGTTTCCATACATTATAAAAATGTGGAGGTGGAAGGGACCCCAAGAGTTCCCTGCCCTAAGAACCAACTATAACTTAAACATCCTTGACAGACATTTGTCTAACCAGTTCTTAAAATCCTCCAATGGCAGGGATTCCATGGCCACCTTTAAAACCTATTCCAGTGCTTAAGTATCCTTAGAGTTAGAAATTTTTTTCCATATATCTCATTAAAATCTCCCTTGTTGCAGAAGCTGAACCTTCAATGGACACAGTGAAACAATTCATCAACAGATATTAACATATTTGAAGACTGTCATCAGGGTCCCCCTCGGTGGTCTTTTCTCAAGACTAAACATGCCCAGCTTTTTTAACCTTTCCTCATAGGTCAGGTTTGCAAAACCTTTTATCCTTTTTATTGCTCTTTTCTGAACTTTCTCCAATTTGTTCACATCTTTCTGAATGTTTGCTGCCCAGAACTGGACACAGCTGAGGCCTCTCAGTGCCAAGGAGAGCAGAACAATTACCAGTTGTGTCTTGCATCTGTCACTACTGCTAATTTACCCTAAAATGATGTTTGCCTTTTTCACAGCTGTTAACTAATACTCAGTTTGTGATCCATTATAACTCGCAGATCTATTTCAGCAGTACCATAGGTGCCAACTTACTCAGATCCCCAGGGGTGCTTGATTACCAGTCTGCCCAGGTCCCACCCTCACTCTAACCCAAGCCCTGCCCCTGCTTCTTCCTGTCCCCATCCAATCCCTTCTCCCAAGTCCCCAGCTGTGCCTCTTCCTGCCTCCACTCCTCCAATTCCCCACCTGTGCCTCTCCCATGTCTCACTGAACAGCTGATCATGGCCGAAGGGAGGAGGTGGCAGCACTGAACACTCACTAATTTTTTTCCATCAGTGCTCCAGCCCCAGGAGCATCTATGGAGTCAGCACCTATGAGCATTACTACAGCTAGGCCAGTTGTTCACAACTGGTAGTTTGCATTTGACTTTTCCTTCCTACATGAAATATTTTGCACTTGTCTTTATGGAATTTCATCTTGTTGAATTCAGACCAATTCTCCAAGTTTTCAGTTTTTGAATTCTAATCCTCTTCTCCAAAGACCATATTAGGGTTCAAAAAATAAATGGACCTATTAGCCAGGATAGGTTGGCATGGTATCCCTGCCCTCTGTTTGCCAGAAGCTGGGAATGAGTGACAGAGCATGGATCGCTTCATGATTTCCTGTTCTGTTCATTCCTTCTTGGGCACCTAGCATTGGCCGCTGTCGGAAGACAGGATACTGGGCTAGATGGACCTTTGATCTGACCCAGTATGGCCATTCTTGTGTTTATAAGCATGCTATCTACTCCATTATCCAGGTCATTAATGACAATATCAAATAGTACCACACACACACAACAGATCCCTGTAGGCCCCCATGAGATACATCCCCTCAGTGCCACAGAGAACCATTGATAACTATTCTTTGAGTACAGTCTTTCAACCAAATTGTGGACCTATCTCACTGTGGTGGTCAGCTTTCAACTAGTGGAGCTAGTGGTCTGATCTGGGTCCCTCTTTGGTCAGATCTGGTCAGTATATCTCTCACGAGTAGGAAGACCAAGTCCCAGGAGAGAGTAAGGGTAGCAGCTGTGCTGGTGAAGCTTCCTGTGATAGCCAATATTTCTCCCCTAAGTTCTTTTTTTAAGGATCCATAAATGCAGTAGTGTGGAGAAAAGCCCATCCCCCCATTACTTGTTGTAACAGTTAGACTTAGTTTCTGGCACACCAATTTGGGTTCACTGATTTCGGCCACCACTCTTCACTTGTTTACCAAGCATGATCTTAACACAGTCCTTGAATTGTATCTGTAAGCCTTTTTAGTTGGACTAATTTAGTCTTTGTCTTCCTTTTGTACATTTTCCCATCAACATCTGTTACAGATTATTATGGCATCTTATGAACTTACACTCACTTTTTACAGTTGAACTCACAAATATGAGAAGTTTTTAGGCCCAATTATCACAAGAAGTCTTAGCTCATTACTGCTCTGCAGAAAGAATATAATAGATGCCCTCTAGTAGTTCTAGTAGGACCTGTCTTCTTGGGCACCAGCTCAGCCACACTCTTTGGGATGGGTCTCCATTCCTTTCCATCACTTCAGGTAGGAGTTAAATCCTTAGTGCCAGGACATATGCAAAGCACCCCATGACTCACAATACATTGTCCATTCACACTTCTATACTCCATCCCTGTTATCTTCCCAACGTTCCATTTTGGTATAAAACTTGTGAAACATCTCATATAGGAATACCTAGTGTCATGGTTTTATTTTATGCCTACTTTGGTGATCTTTTCTTTAGAGCAGATCTGCTAAAATCATGTATCCATCAAAATTAGCGAGCTTTTAATTGACACCCATGAAGGCCACCTGCTGGAAAAGCCCATCGTTCTCTTTGCTGCTCAGTTGAATCTGAAAAGCTGCTTTTAGCAAAACTAAAGAAAACTAAAGAAAGCATGCGGATCTGCTAAGGAGCAGCAAAAGTATATGATGGACAACATCATCTTGTAAAATATAAGTAAATAAAAAACAATCAGACACAATGTCACTCCAGCCCTGTAGTCTGTAAGTAATCATAAGATTAAGCATGTTCGATAGTACTGTGATCTCAACATTTTGCACTAAATCCCCTACCTAATTCCGAGAGTATAATATACAGAGCCTGAAGTACATAAACCAGAGAGACTAAGTTAGATGTAACAGGCCAAGATTTACAATTTAATCTCTGCACGAACAAAAATAAACAAAACCCTGAATGCCACTGTTAT
The DNA here is from genome assembly GCA_007922305.1 of Dermatemys mawii. NCBI lineage: Eukaryota > Metazoa > Chordata > Testudines > Dermatemydidae > Dermatemys > Dermatemys mawii. The sequence goes on along the minus strand of ML677339.1, from coordinate 23,811,895 downwards.
GCTGCTATATACAACAGAAGCTATAAGCAGTCCTTTTCCCAGCCATCATTATGGGAAGTTGTAATAAGGTTACTGTTATGGAGTCTGGGTCCCAACACTAGCCCTAAAGGGTTTAAAGCAGGCCACAAGGCCCAATTAGTTCTAAACTGAAAAGCAAGTGAAATTGAGGCTGAGAGGAAAGCCCTAATTAAGGGAAGCTTACCTATGCAGAAACAGGCAGAGCATCTATAAAACCAGGTAGCTAGTAGCAGGAAGGATGGCTCCCTGGGACAATGGAGAGAAAGTGATTTGGACCCAAGAGGAAGGGTTTGTCTAGCAGACCCAGGAGATGGGGGTTTAGCTAGAAGGATGGAGAATGCAGTCCTGGGATCGGCAAGGTAGGAAATAGTCCAGGGGAGTGGGCAGGAAGGTTCATGGTGTACAGACCTCAGGTGCTGGAGGTAGGGCCGCTGCGCTGGAACCCAGTGTAGAGGGAGGGCCTGGGTTCCCCTACCAGCCACTGAGTAAGTGGCACACTCTGGGCAGTGAGCCAGAAGACTGTACCAGACTGTTGGTTCTAGTCTCTGAGGGTGTGGCTCGACCAGGGCAGTGGACTTGAGAACTGTCTGAGATGGAAGGAGCACATCCACAGTGCTTGAGAAGTGGAAGACTGTTCTGACATGGCGTCAGAGCTAAGCCATGAAGATAAGACCTGTTCAGAAGGAGATGCTCCAATGGTTAACAGAGGGGCCCGTATATTTACAGATTGCTTGTTGCATGGTGATAGCCGTACAAGAGCCATAATTTACAAGGTCTAGAGATAAAAATTGCATAAAGAAATCATTAAGGATGGGGGGGAAGGGAAAGAAATACTTATTTGAAGTATATATTTTTTAAGGCAAACACTCAAATACAGTAAAAATGAAGTCTATCAAAATTCCTACCCATGGAAATATAGTATCATATTGCATATGCAGAATTTGAGAAAAACACATGCAGAAGATTGTGTATATAAAATTAGACGTTAGGGATTCAAATACAAACTTCCAGAAAGGCAGATTGCTCCCCTGAGTGGCAAGTGTAAAATTAATTCTTACCTCATATGCTGTATCTTATTGATCTGTGGGACGTTCAGTATGTTGTCTTAGCCAACATGGTGAGTGGGAAGGGTAAGTAGGTAGATATAGGCAAGGGAAATGACAGCTAGTTGGTTTTACTGAAATTGGATGGTAGGATAAAGAAGATAAATCCAGATCAAACATTTTTTTTCCTGTTTAGTCTTTTTAGGTATTGTAGCATAAAGACTTACGTGTACATGAATATGAATCCCAAATGTAAGAGAAATCAGTGCTGTACTTTCATATTCAAAATTAATATGCTGTGCTGGACTCTGCTCTGTGCAGTATGACTTTGTCAGAGTACTTACAAATGTGGTAGGGAACAAACAGTTACTGAGATAAACCAAGACAAGTGTGTCTAAAACCATACATCAACCGCTCTCTCTTCCATTATGTTTCATACTCTCCTGTCTCACACATTCCTTTTCCTCCCTTTCTTCAGAAATATGTATTCCCTTGTTGTAATCATTCTTGTGGATTATAATCGAGTCAGAGAACTGAAGCTCGTGTAACTTGCATAAGGAATGAAAGGCAGCTGAGAAAAACAGACTTTCATGCTGTCCTGGAGCTGGGATAGGGACTTCAGAAGAAGAGAGACAGTGTGGGAGGGACATGGGGGCTCAGCCTAAATAGCGGTAGCTTCCATGGATCTCTAAATATGTCTTTCCTCTCCCCCCTGCACAAGGACCCAATCTCCATGCTCCTTTCTTTCAGTGAGAGCAAATGATGAACTTGACCACTGACTCCTGAGACAATGTTGTTAAGGAAACTCTGGGGAGGAAACTCACAATTTATGAACAGAGGACAAAAATAATTTTAATTAAGTTACAAACACAAAACTAGATTAAAAGAAAATGAAGGCTGCAAGGTCAATCACAAAAGTTAAGAAGTGCTCAGTGCAAGGTTCTGTAATAAGGAGTTATCTCCAATGCTTTGCAAGAAAATGTTGGGTCATCAGTTCTCTGCTGAATAATGTTCCCAGCAGTGGTCTGCACTCCATCATCACCAATATCTGTGTTTTGGATGATTTGATTTTTTTTAAAAAAAAAACAAAAACCCTCATCCGCTGCTTCTTCCTGGTTAGGTAGTCTATGAGACCTCCCCATAACATCACCCCTGTTTTTTACCCTTTAATCCTTACTCAGAGACTTTCAGCAGATTTGCCTGCTAATTCTATCTCAGCTTAGTTTTGGCAACTCTGACTGAAGCTATTCCAGGAGATTTTTTTTCCCCAACATGACGTAATGTTGTTTTCTTTAAATGTCCTATTAAAATCTCCTGGATTGCTTTCAGTGGTCACTGGGAAATGGATGCTGAATCTGGTAACACTCCCGGCCAATCCAGGAGGTTTGGTAATCCTATCTCAACCTCAGTGTAAGTGGATACATTTTTGATATCCCAAACAAAACCTCTTCCTTTTTATTCTTGCATGTCCTTCCTGAACAGGCTGTATCCTTCTATACTGATATTCCAGTTGTGTGAATTATCCCACCAAGTTTCTGTGACGCCAATTATGTTGTGAATACTATTCACTGGTATATTTATATCCAATCTGGTCAACACTAGAAGCTGACAGGTTTAAGCAGGCTCAGTGAAGATGGACTCTTCAGATATTTCCGCTACTGAAATAGAACCCTTTACTCAGGATGTGCAAAAGGCTGTTTTTCTACGGTGAATAATTTAGCTAAATATGGGCAGATTGTGAGAGAGACAACAACAAGGCACATCCATGATACACAAGCCATGTTCCTGCTAAATTTCAAGTCTCTGCTCCAAAGCATGGAGGCACTTAGAGCTTTGCAAAGACAAGAAAAGGTTGCCAGAATTTGTTGGACAAAACAAGGTACTTTTCCCTATTGTCTCTTTCAGAAACAGCTAAACTGTTTTGGCTGGAAGTTTCCAAAATATTTCAGCTGGAGACAAAAACCCAGCATGTAAAATTTCATCCAGAATTATAAAGCTTGGCCAAGTTTTATAAGACTGTCTGGGAAGCTCAGTCTTGAAGGTACAGTCCTTAATACCAGAGTCTTTCTGATCATTTTAAAGCCCTTTACACATACTGGGTTTAGAGCAGTGCTTTAATATGGCTTCTGTGGTCGTGGCAGAGCACTGTGAGAGAGCTTTCCCAGTGCTCTAAAAAAACCACTCCCACGATGGAAGTGCAACTCCCAGCACTGGTGCACGGTCTACACTGGCGCTTACAGTGCTGAAACTTGCTGCACTTAGGGGTGTGTTTTTCCGCACACTCCTGAGCAAGAAAGTTGCAGCGCTGTAAATTGCCAGTGTACACAAGCCCTTATCTTCACTTCACTGATCTTCGCTATGCCCCTTTGAGGTTGGTAGGTGGTGTTAGGATCACAGATTGTCCAAAGCCACGTTCTGATTGGTGGCTTGGTCCTTTTACATGATATGCTGTACCCCAGCTGCCAGTGGTGCATGGCTGAGAACTTTACATTTTTAATATTGTTTAAAAGGTTGAATGGAGAACCCAGTGCAGCTCAAAGCCTCCTGGTTTTCTTGAAATGTTGATTGAGAGCCAGAGCCAGTGTTGAAGGGGGAGTGGCAGTTTTCCTTTGAAGTGCTACCTGGAACTGTGCTAGTTAGAGAGGGTGCCATGTGAACACCTGTTCTCACTTTCAGGAGACATTGTAAATAAGCCGGCCGCATTTGCTGCTGCAAATGTAAACAAACTTGTTGGTCTGAGCAATTGGCTGAACAAAAACTAGGACTGAGTGGATTTGTAGCCTCTAAAGTTTGACATTTTTATTTTTAATGTTGGGTTTTATGCATAATTCTACATTTGTAAGTTCAACTTTCATGATAGAGATTGCACTACAGTACTTATACTAGGTGAATTGAAATTATTTTTACAGTGCAAATATTTATAATAGATATAAAGTGAGCACTGTACACTTTGTATTCTGTGTTGAAATTGAAATCAGTATATTTCAAAATGTGAAAACATCCAAAAATATTTACATAAATGGTATTCTATTAATGTTTAACAGTGCAATTAATCACAATTTTTTTTAAGTGCTTGACATACCTAATATTTACTCTTATCTAAAGTTATACAATAACTTGTTTTTGTCCTAGTTTTATTCTTCAATGACTGAACATCCAATTCCACTAAAGACCTCAAAGTTAGCACGATTCCCCCAAATATATGTAAATAAACTCCATTGAACTTAATAAAACATAAATAAAATAATTAATTGAAAACTAATCTGAATGAAAAAGCAGGAACAAATGGGCTATTCAATACATGTTGAGGGGGAAAAAAAGAAAGCAAAAGGGCTGTAGCAGTAACTAGGACAAAACTATCACATTTATGCACGTGGAAGCTTCAGGGTTAAAAGAACACAATTGTCACATTGGCACTTAGTGAGATACAGGGAGGGAGAGAGAGAGAGTGTCTGTATGTACAAAAAGCTTTTTAGAGACCGCTTATAAAGAAATGTTTTTGCAATTCAGCAAACACTGAAATCCTTATAGTAAAGTTTTGAAAGATTGTTCATTTTTTTTTAAAAAAGCCTCTCCTAGCGCTTAAGACATAGCATCTGAAATGTGAGCAGCTAGCAAACACCAAGGTTCAGAAATGTTAAATTTACTATTCTTTATGGGTTCAGAATGAGATGTGTTTTATTCCTATAACCCAAAATTATTGCTTTCTGTCAATATAAGCCTTTCAGTTCAATGAATTGTAATATTGGACTAAACAGAAGTCAGTGTTGTGCCTAAAATACACTTTGACATGACTTTCTTTTAAATTGCTGAACTGAGTTCATTGAGACAGATACATAGGCCAAAATGAACTTGTCAATTATTTAAATGTTTCAGTGAAAAAGGGCTATGTGTGGCTAGGGATTTCTGTAAAATAGCTCACCAATTTGAATGCAGTCAGGGTTAAAGTCATGTTGCAATGTATTATTTATGCTATAGGTTGAGCTACAGTTGTTCTTTTACTGAATAAGAGTTCCTGTTTGCTTGGTTTTTGTTAAAGGAATGTGAGGTTTACCCAAAAAAACTGATAGATACCATCAGGAAAACCAGCCTTGTTAACAAAGAAGTCACATATTTTCTTAAATATATGAAATTCTGAAAATGAAGCATTCTTAAAAAATTGTCAGGGCAGCTTCTGTTTCATAAATTTCCAGCATAATTGTTGTTTTAGTTCCATTTCAAGGCTGTTGAAACCTTAGATGTAAACAAAAGCTTCTTATCTTTAAGTTTTAAAACATTATATATAATGCTTTGTACATTTGTTCTATATTATTGCATATTGCATAAAAATTCAGCAACATTTCTGATTTTGAAGGAAGGAGTGTTTTCCCTTATTTTTCAATGTTAACAATCTTCAGAAGAATCCACTCTAGCTTACTCAGTTTACTTCCTCACTGAATTAAGATGATGCTTGAAGGAAAGTAGTGAACTAAATTTATACCAGTAAAATGTTAATTGCAATGAAAATATTTGACATATCACATCTATTTGGTGAGGAATCGGGTCTAGTCAACTACTTAGTACAGTATAGCAGCATTGTTGTCGTTTAGTCTGACTTTGAGCATTTGCATTCATGAAAATGCTGAGCTAGTAAATATAGTTGTGTCATAATTACAAATACTGCTATAACTGAGAAAATCACTGTTTCCTTTGAATTCACTGCCATCCTTCAGAACTAAATTTGTTTGGTTTGCTCATTTCTTTTAAATGTTTTGCTCTCTTTTCCTTAATATGTTTTAACATGATTTTCAATGGGTCTTGCTTATAAGTGTTGGTCTCTTTACTTTGATCTTAAACCCTTAATATGGTAGATCAGCCAATGTGATTTAATCATTTCTTCTACACAGACTAATCAGATTGTAAAAGATCAAAAAGCCATAAGATCTGAGTGTTATCAGGGTACATGCAATCACTGACCACAAATAAAAGTAGGGCCACCTTTAGGGCAACTTGGAACAATTGTTCATTTGGCATTCCAAATAAGCCAATATGCCCCAGACTTATTTATGTCCTCCAGAAGAGGTCAGACTTATTTCTTACTGCTTAACCATTCCAAAGATGAGAAGGTTTTTAGGCCTAGTTAACACTACATTTGTTCTGTTTAAAGCTTTGCACCCAGCAGGCCGACTTTAACAGGTATTTAAAACATCAAGCTGCATAGCTCCTGTTTCTTTGCGTGGGAAGATATGATATGACTGAATCCATAGCTCTGCTCTTTGATTAGTTCCTCCCTCCAGTCCCTTGCCAGGTTTCCATCACTGGTTTCCTAGCCCCCAAATTAGGTTCGTTTATATACATTTATAGTTTAGGCACGATGGTTGGAAATAAGTACTGGAGTATATTTGTCTTGCAATTTCCTTTTTAATCTTTGTGTTGCCGTAGGGAAATACTCTTGAGCAGTGCTACCTTTAACTTAACCAAGTTTCCATATGGGAATGCACATACTATGTGCATGTATAAGAGACATATATAATAAATGACAATGTGTGATTTGAAGTATCTCAGCCTACATTTGGGATGGCCAAGCTGCATGAGTGTCAAAGTAACAAGTGTATGTATGCCCCTCATCTTAAAATAGTGTCAATAAAACCTTTAATACTAGACACCTCACCACACCCCAACTGCACAGTGTATTGTGTAATATGTTACGAGGGAAGAAGGAGAAGTAATGTTTTAGCCCTGATACAAAATTAAAAACCATAATAATATCTCGCCACCTGTTGAGCTTTAGTAGGGTGACCAGATGTCCTGTTTTTAAAGGGACAGTCCCATTTTGGGGGACTTTTTTTTTTTTATATAGGCATCTATTTACCCCTACCCTCCCATCCTCTGTCCCGTTTTTTTCACAGTTGCTATCTAATCACCCTATGTTTTAGTTACCATAAGCCTAATTTGGTGATAAATGAAGTTAAGGAGAAACCTGCTATTTACATCAGTTTTGCAGATTTGGGCTCCATGGGACCAACTGTATAGGGACTCTAGGGTGATCAGATATCTCAATATTAGGAGCTTTTTCTTATATAGGCAACTATTACTCCTCATGCTGATTTTTTACAAATGCTTTCTGGTCAATATATAGAACTCTGAATGAGCTATAAGAACTTCTAAGAGAATCTGTATAGCTTTATATATATAAAAATGACAACTTTTAAATCTGATCTCACAGAATCTTGCTGGATTATCTGTGATACCTTGAGAATCTCCTATTCTTAGTGTGGAAAAGCTTCCATTTCTAGCCCTGCAAATATTAGGCTTATAAGTCAAGACACATATTACATTTTGAAAAAATTGCTACTGAGTCAGGGCTGAATCTTAACCATTTTGGATGTTAGACAGGAGCAATATTGGAAGATAGGTTGATTTTTAAAGTATGGTGGCTGTTTAAAGCTGATTAAATGTTTTAGTTTCCAAAGGGCAGAGTCGTGCTGAATAAAGGGCAAGTGAGGCAGGCACAAATGTATTAAAAATTTCATTTATCACATGGTTCAACAATTAATCATAAAGTTACTCCCTTCAGACGTACGTCTGTGTGTGCACACTCGTGTGTGTGTGTGACATTCAAAAAATGGATTAAAAAGAGCATTATTAGGGTTCCAAAGTTAAGCAATCAAAAGTTAGAAAATGACTCTATTAAAATTTTCTGGGTAACCTTAATTTGACCCTGTTGTACTTATGCATTATGGTACAGTCTTTAATTACATGATAACATACTACTTTTTGTCAGACTCCTGCTTCATTCAGAGCACAGGACAGTCTGTTCTGGGAATAAATCAGGGCTGTATAGTAAAGAAAGCCACACTTGATAATTGAATTTTATCCCTGCCTCTGTCAGTGTTCCCAGGTAATGCTTAAAGAATACTTGTCACAGATGTGTGTTTCTCCCTTGTGAGGTACCCAGTTTGAGACACGTGGGGTCTGATCTGCAGAATTGCTGAGCACTCCCTGCTGTGACTAAGTTCAATGGGATCTTGGCTCTGAATCTATAAAGTGCTGTAAAATGCCGAGTAGTCTGAAAAATCAAACCCTACATTTCTTGGAGAATGGCACAACAATTTTGGTTTTGTTTCCTGTTGAAAAAATAGTATGAGGTTATGTCATTTAAGACTGTTTCATAATTCATACACAGAGGTGACCTTAAACTGGGCATTTTCAAACTGTTGAGTATTTAATTTTGTGACCTTAACATTCTTTTAATGTAGTTTTTTATGCATAAAATTGGTAATGTGTATATACAATAAAAAAGAATGAGAGAGAATGGTAGCTGGAGGCTCAGATCTTTTTCTGTGGTTAAAAAACTTTTTTAAAAGCAAGGTAGTTATCTTGGCCTAATGGATTGACTTTAATGGAGCAGAATTTCACCCCAGGTATCTAGTTCTCTCTTTTTGATACACAGGTGTAACTACCATTAATGTAAGAGTACCACTGAGAAATGGCATATACATCATTCTAAGCATTCATTCAGCTGCCAATGTGACAAATTCCAGTGTTCCAAGGTTTACATTTAAACAAGTCACCTCCCTCTGGCACTGCCTGAGATCTCTACACTTGTTTCCATGTGTGTGCATAAATTCCTTTCACATTAATGTGAGTTTCACCTGCACATTAAGGAGAGAAGACAGACTTTGGGATGTTTTTTTTTAAATTTGTTTTTTTAATCCCAGAGGCTGAGATCTTAGCTACCAGGTTATACATGAAATATCAGTGACATTAATAATATTGTTGTCTATCAATGAGACCAAAAAGATGTTTCAGTTGGCATATTTTCTTTGAAGTAAACTAAAATCCTAAAGTATTCACTTTATTATTGATAATCTGCTGAAATCTCTCCCAAAATTTATAGCATATGTCTGAACACAGACATTGAGGACACCAACAATTTTAAAGATGGCCCGGATCTGAACAAAATGTAATTACAAACAGAATACTCTTCTGTATATTCTTCACACTGTATTAATAATATATCACAAAAGAGCAACCTATTGCTAAGGCTCCTTTAGAGTTATTTCACAATAATAGCTTGGTAACTGGAAAGGGTTCATTAAAGACCTACAAAAATGATTCAAAATCTGGATAACCTGTCAGACAGTGAGTGATTTCTTAAGATCAGCCTATTTAGCTTTTCAAAAGAACAGTGAAGGTAATTAACCACTTGGAGCAATTAACCATGGGATGTAGTAGATTCTCCATCACATGAACTTTTTCAGTGAAAACTTTCTAGCTCATCCAGAAGTTATGGGCCTGATATAGGAATTCTGCCTGAAATTGTATGAGATGTAGGAAGTCAGAGTAGATTACAATAATGGTATATTCTGAGCTTAAAATTCATCAATTCATTTTTCATTACGTGGGGTGTTTGATTTGCCATGTATGCTCTAGGGAACCAAATCTCTTAAAATGGTGGATGATAGGATTTTCAGAAGTGATTAGCAATGGCCTAGCTTTGTTCCCATTGAAGTCTCTGGTAAAACTCTGACTTCAGTGGGAGCAGAATTAAGCCAACACCATGACAGGATTTGAAAAGCACTTGATGATGCAATGTACCTTTAATGGATGGTTTAAAACAAGAATCTAGTTGATGTTATTTTTATACTGGTATAACTTTATAGCTATGTTGGTTTTAAATCAGGGGTGGGCAAACCTTTTGGCCTCAGGGCTACACTGGGGTTCAAAATTGTGCAGAGGGCTGGGTAGGGAAGGCTGTGCCTCCCTAAACAGCCTGGCCCTGCCCCCTATCCGACCCCTACCCACTTCCCTCCCCTGATTGCTCCCCTCAGAAGCCCCAACCCATCCAACCCCCGCCCACTCCTTGTCCCTTGATCACTCCCTCCAGAGACTCCCCCACTCTAACTGCCCCACCAGGACCTCACCCTCTATCTCGGCCCCCCTGCTCTTTGTTCCCTGACTACCCACTCCTGAAACTCTCCCACCCTAAACATGCCCCCCCACCAGGATACCACCACCTAAGCCCCGCCCTGCTTACCGTGCTCAGCCGGGCACTCCGGCCCAAGTGCAGGGCTCCGCAGGTGCCACACTTGGCCCACAAGCCTCATATGGCCCACGGGCCGTAGTTTGCCCACCCCGTTTTAAATAAATAAGAGTAAGTGGTTTGATCACCTTATAGCAGCTAAAAGAACTTTGCATGTTGAAAAATCTTTTTCTTATAAAACATCTTACTGATCTAATGTTACCACTAGAGATAGCTGATTAGTAATAGGGGGAAAAATCTGTCATAATATAACTATACCAAAGATTAATTAGGGTTTTTCTTTCAAGACATAACAACTCAATCTTTTTAGAGCAAAGCAATCTCCTTGGAATGATCAGGAGAGGGAATTGTTCAGAATACAGAATAAATCATGATCTGGAAGCACAAACATTTATTAAAAAGATGATGAAGGGACATAGATTGTTTAAATTATGTTATATGCTTAGAAGACTCAGGCCTTGTTGTTCTTTATCTGATGTGATGATTGTCCCTGGTAGCTGTGGGTCTGTTTCCATCAACAGCAAGTCTTTCAGAAAGCTTTGACTAACCACAGGATAAATTAAGAGTAAATATGTTGGTTTCAACTGAACTTAAAAAAAGAAAAGGGACATGGAAGGACTACATAGATCATAGACTATTTGTGTGTGTGTATTTTCTCCCTGCAACAAGTCTTTCATATTGCTAGATAACTAAATCAGTGAGTTCCAATATACCAGGGGTGGCCAACCTATGGCTTTTCTGTTAATATGAGACTCTTTGTATAGGCACTGACTCCAGGTCTGGAGCTACTGGTGACAACTTTCCAATGTGCTGGGGATGCTCACTGCTCAACCCCTGGTTCTGCCACAGGCCTTGCCCCAACTTCATCCCTTCCCCCCATCACCAGAGCCTGCCATACCCTGCCTCCTCCCCCTCTCTCCCAGAGCCTCCTGCACACCTCAGAACAGCTGAATAGGAGGTGCTGGAAGTGGGGAGTGGAGCTGATGGGGGGCTGCTGATGTATTACTGTGGCTCTCTGGCAATGTACATTGGTTAATTCTGGCTCCTTCTCAGGCTAAGGTTGGCCATCCTTGCAATATACTGAGGACTAAGGCCTGATCTACACTAAAAGGTTAAGTTGCCCCAGCTACCTCACTGAGAAGTGTGAAAAATCTACACCATGAATGATGTAGTTAAGCTGACCAAAACACCAGTATAGATAGCGCCAGGTCAATGGAAGTCTTTTTCCATTGATCTATCACCTCTAGGGAAGGTGGATTACTTATGTAGACAGGTGAATCCCTTTAACTGGTATAGATAGTTCTTCAGTGTAGACACTGCAGCAGTGCAGCTGCAGTTGTGCTGCTGTAATGTTTCAAGTATAGACAAGGTTGCACATTGTATACTTCTCTTGCTAGGTTTCTTTTAAAAGTTTATTTTAGATTCCTGATACAAGCTTTGTTAGGGAAGATGAGTAAAAGAGAGCTCTACATCTTGTTTCCTAAAGGGCCAATGTACATGCTGCAGATGTGCTGAGATCTTATAGCATTTTACATTTTAATGTGATTAGACAAGAGGGGTGCGTACAACAGAACTGGTTACTTCTCTGAAACTCTATGTGTTTACAGGTTTCAGGGTAGTAGCCGTGTTAGTCTGTATCCGCAAAAAGAACGAGGAGTACTTGTAGCACCTTAGAGACTAGCCAGTTTATTTGGGCATAAGCTTTTGTGGGCTAAAGGTCCATTGCAGTTCATCTTTAATGTTGTTTCACTGCAGATGCTCTCTATTATTGTGACTGTAGAACACTGAATGCGTAATTGCATACTGTGAAATAATTTTAATGACATTTGTCCTGGTTAGAGGAGTGCTGTTATTTCAGTGATGCAAGACACGGACACAGTCAGCCAGCCACTCGGATACAGCACTGAGAAGTGGGTGGTAGTCAGGACATCTGGTCTAATCTGAGCTCTGGCTTGGCTGTTGGACTCTGCATTGAATGTCATTTTGGTTAAAACTAAAAGCAAAGCTGAAAAAGAAGGATTTATCCTTGGGATTCAACAGCCTTTCCACTTTCTTTTCCAGATAAGAAGTTGTGTATGTATCATGAAAAACACCATTTGTTAACCTACAGTGTTATGCAAAAAGTCTTATCCATATTTGTTCTCTGCTGCATGTTCCTCACAGTCTCAATTCTGTTTCCATCCTTTGAAATGATACATCCTATGGAACTGTATTTCTCTATTAAGGTATACGAAACACCATGGTGCTATGAACAAAGTTTAAGAATCTTCTTTTCTCAATATTGATCTTTGTATTGTGATATGCTTGCAGTGGTTTCAGAACCATATTATTTGGAAAGGCTCATAATTTTTTAACTTAAATACAGGCACGTCGCGTTTTAGGCATATTTAACTTACGTCATTTCCGCTTTATGTGGTTGGCAAAAAAAGGGGGGGGATTTTTTTAAAAAAACTTTCTGTAGGGGGCGCAATTTCTCCCACCATTGAAGTCAATGGGTTCTAGCTATACGCGGTTTCTGCTTTACGCGGTAACCGCAGAACGGAACCCTTGCACAAGATGAGACATGCCTGTACTTTTTTTTTCCTTTTTGGCAATAATCATACTGGTCACTGTGCAAAGTTATGATCACAATAGCTAAAAATATGATTTTTTCACAAAAAGGCTGATATTCGAAAATCACCTATTGCTTTGAATTGGGGAGCGGGGGAATCCAACTTCCAGGATTAAAGAGTTTAAAAGTCAGACATCTGCTAAGTACCTAGTTATCCATTTTTCCATTAGCTGTAACACACTCTGTTGTTGCAGTTTTTGATTTACAGCCTCAAATAGGCTTTGAAAAATATAATAGAACATTTTTAATTAAATCCCAAAAACTTACATTCAGGGACAAATAATAATCCATCAGCTATTTCATTCTCTAACAGTACCCAAGAGAACTTGACAGTCTTAATCACTTCAGCCATTTATAACTTCATTTTAGCTTTATTTCCGTCAAGCCATTTAGCGGAGTTTATCTAAATTACAGTATCTTTTTTTTATCACACGTCTGGAGCTGTAACACAGAAACTAATTTCAGGTGCAAAATGGAATATCTCAGAAGCACAGACATCAGTGGCACCGGCGCATTAGAATGAAAAGTTACCTGTCACTAACTGATATTTGTCTCTGTAATGAGCTGAAGCAGTCAGGAACTGTGGCTATAATAAAATTAGGGGCGACCAGCAGCACAGCAGAATTCTAAATATATTAGGGAACATGCCATTGTCTGTACTTTATTTACTGTTCAAAAGAGCTCTGGTGGATAAAGGACTGTTTTATTAGTCTAAAGAATGCTCTGCACCATGTCACTACACCACTATAGAGCTACAGAAAACTATACTACTTGCTCTTAACATTGCAAATTATGCATGCTAATTCTATGCCAATATCTGTTTCCTTTCTTAAAGATCAAATGGCCTTTAGTGGTATTTTTAAATTTTAGGATTGCAAATGTATGTGGATCTCTTTGAATGTTTACTATCTGTGAAATAAAGGAATATGGTCTAGTATTGCCAACCCCTCTCCTCCCATGGTATAGAGCAGCAGTGTCCAATATGTTCACCACTTGCCACATATGGCCAGTAGGCTACTAAATTGTGGCTAATACATGAGCAATGCATGGGTCTGTGAATCCACTTTTTCTGCAGTAAATTTTATAAAATTCAAGTAAAATCTGGAGGCTGAGTTAAGATGCACAATCAGTATGAATTATATACCAGATTTCAGGATTATAGTAGTAGTATGTAGTATGTTTGTAGTATGTTTTTTAATCCTTTTTTATAATGTGGTGAATAACAAAAATTCAAAACCACAAGTGTGTCTAGCATAGAATTTCTATTGGACACCACTGGTCTAGACTAACCGTGCCAGAGTAACAGAGAAAAAGGACAATAATGCAAGATGTATACTTTACAGTACATTATGAACAAACACATTAAAGCAATGTCTACCCTGAATTATTTTTGTCTTATTTTCCATGTATAAATTTACATTTCTCTCTCCCTCCCCAAATCTTACAAGAACTGTCATAACCTCTCTAAGGCTGAACGTGCCCATTGACAATAAGGTGCACTCCTTAGTACTAATAGAATCATTGATTCTATGCATATTAATATCATGTTACCCTTATGTCAACAAGCTACAGATCATTTTTTCAGTCTGCCAACCAGCTGCCTCAGTTCACTTTTCTGGATAAGAATCTGTCTTCTGATCAGGAGCCAAATTTGGCCATATAAAAGGATGGATTATTTTTTTTAATTCATCTAGCTCACTAACAGATTAGCAATGGTCCATGCATGTGATCGTAGGAAATACTACTCTTTTGATCTTCATGGCTTGCAGTTTAGCCTTTAGTGAGCAAGTTTAATGCATATGTATACCTTAGTGCCTAACTACGCAGAAGCATCCATGTAGGGGGGTAAAGTTAGCCAGAATTTTGTCCTTAAATATAGATTAAACTACATGGTTTGGATGGCCATTTCTGTATCATAATTTTATAAGAATGAACACTAGGAGAGATAGACATGGTTGATTTGTTTTAAGTATGGTACGAATGTGTGGCTCTTGAAAATTTTACCCTAAGTGCATTAATTTTTCAATGGTACCATTGGTGACACACTGTAGATAAACATCATGCTTTAGAAGATAGTGTTGTGTAAAGGAATGAGCACAGCATTGGGTGTCAGGAAGCACTTGACAAGTTTCTTAACTTCTGTCTCTCTTTCTGCAAATAGGTATGAACTGGTGTTGCAAAGATGAATTAGTTCCTTTGTACAATGCTTTGAACACGTAAAACACTGTATAAAAGCCAAGGAGTAGTAGTAGTGGTATTTCCTTAAAATAAAGAGGTCCAATTCTCAGCTCACTTACACAGTTGTAAATCAGATGTATCTCTAGTATTGTCAATGAAATTGCACTGGTGTAAAATTACTGTAACCAGAGTCCATGATTCCTGTTCCAATAAACATACAGTCTAAAGCCCTGATCTTGCACGTATCCCATTGCAAGTCTCACTAGAGGTTCTGCTGACCTGGACCCCAGTGTAGGATAAGGGCCTAAAATTAAAGACAGACAACAACAAAACTGATAACACTGTGTGTAATGTGTGGGGAAAGGTAACAGCAGTGCATATTAGTGTTCTTCAGAGAGGAAGGCCTTTTCCTGGAATATTCCATAAATGATCTTGGATAATATTTTTCCACCTAGGGAAAAGACTATAGAAATCATCTTATTTATTAATTTGTTTCATCATAAACATTTTTTTTTAAAAAAATGGATGTATTATCAATGGAGAGGATGTGTTAATGTTTAAATGACATTCCTCAAGCAGATTAGTTATCCATATATTGTCATCATTGTTTGCTGCCTTCTTTATTCCCCTGATCCAAAGCCCACTGAAGTCAATGAAAGTCTTGTTCTTCTGTTCAGGCTCCGTATGAGAATGTTTGAAGACTTGTAATTCTATGTGATTGAAAGCAAGTGATGCCAAAGCCACTGTTCTGCAGTGTGTGTGTGAATGGTGCAGGACATGCTGGTTGTCTTGAATTAGGAATAAATTCTACAGCAGTTGAGTTTAGAAGTCCGGAATCACTTGTCAGCCAAAAACTGAACTTTGGTCCATTTGTCTTAAAATGGACTTGTCGCACAAAAACAAGACCTAAAATAATTGAGTTGGTTGCAGTTCACACCTTTAGATAGTTTGGTGCAGGGATGTGTGTGTGTGTGTTGACATTCTGGAATAAGCGTTCCATAATTCGGTATGCTGTCACTTTTTAAAAATACATTTGCTGTGTTCCATATTTTGATATTGTTAATCTTTTTTTAAAAAAAGATGTTTGCTGAGTCTGAAAATCATAACTTATAAACATGAGTGTGATTCTGTTTTCACAACAGTGTAAATCAGGAGTAATTGCACTGAAGTCAGTGGAATTACTCCTGTGTAATACTGATGTATGTGATAGTAGAACCATGGTTTCAGATGCTCAAATGATGAGTATTCAATTTTATTTTCTGCTTAATAGAAGAGTTAAAATCTGCTTTAGGAATCACAAGAATTGCAAAATGCAGGGCTTGTAACACTTTACAGATGGAGGCAGGTGTTGGAGTATTTTGCTAACATTTAAATATTTAGCACAGTCATTAAATTTTACATATTGCACATATGCGTATAATTCCAGTGAAGCAAATCCAAGCAATAGAAATTTCAGCACTTATCCTACTTATTCTGTTTTGGTGAATCTGCCCCTTGTCGGCTGTATACCAAGTGAATGAGCAAAAAGCAGTATAAGCATGGCTGTTGCATCTAAATCAAGTCAGCTCCAGGAGAAAATAAACAGAGATGTAAACATTTCCATCCCCCAATGACTTTTAAATTTTTCTCAACCTTTTGGAACACACAAGATTTCATAAAGTTAATTGATTATCAGATGATTTCTCTTTTCACAAAATAGTATTTAAATTTTGTTTTTAAAAAACATGGATGGAAAATTAGTTCAGAATTATGAATAAGAATTCAGCAATCTAATATTAGGGTTGGTGTATTAATATTGGATTCTGAAAAAAAGGATGAATTAAAGCTATGGTAATTAAAACCATGTCTTTGTTAATGTGACTTAGCAGCAAATTCAGCTTGTCAACTTCTCAGTTTGCTAGGAGTCTTCAGCCACACAACTCCCCATAGTAGGCATTGGGCCATAGTCTGGATTTACAAGGCTCGGGGGCAGATATCAAAGCAGTGTCCCTGTCACCAGTACCTAATGCCTCATCCTCTGCATGCTAAACCAGGCCTCTTCCCATCAGAGGGCTCATATTTCCCTTTTTACTGCCCCTCTCTCCAGCTAACTATTCACACACACAGCTGATTTTATTTTTTTGCCACACCCAGGCAGGCACCCTTATTTCATTCTGACCAAGCCATCCAACCAGGCAAACTTCCATACATATTTGCCTGCCTTCTCACTCACCCTGAGGTTGGGTTGAGGGCTGTCAGAGCCTGGCTGTGCTGATGTGCTGTGTTCTTGAGTCTGGAAAGAAGCTGCCTCTTAGGATTTGGACTTGGGAATAGAACTGATCAGAAAATGTACACATTTTTCACAAAGCATTGAAAAATTATATCCTAGGTTTTTGTTGACAATTGAAAATTCAAAAATGTTTGACCAGGTCTATAGCATGCTGAAAAAAAATTTCTTTTTCCTCAATGTTTTTTCCTTTTGATCAACAAATCTGTACGCTTGAATTTTTAAATGAGCTCTAGAATGGAACCCTATAGGCTCAAAAAGTAGATTTCTTTCTGGTGAGCAATGAGGGGCCAGGAAGACAAGTTTAATAGTAACTTCTGTAAATGCCTGAGAATGACATTCAAGGGTTCTACTGACAGTTCTAGGGGAGACCCCCGAGTCACCCAAAGATAGAAGTGTGGGTTCTAGCTCAGCTGACTAAGTATGTGTTATCCAGGAAGAACAGTACAATAGGTATTCTCCTTTTTTTTCCCCCAGCAGACATTGACCCTCTGTTCCAGATGTTAGTCAGCCATTTATGGCAGCCATTTAATACCACCTCCTTTAGTATTAAGGGCAAGGAAAAGGGCAGTGGCATAAACGGCTCTTTTATCAGGAGTACAGCTTTCAGCCAAAAAAGGGCAAGAAATAGGCCAGGCCGACCCAAATCTTTCTGAGGAAGATAAATGTGCTCCAAGAGTTCCTGGCAACATTTTAAGGATGTGTTCAAATGAAATCTGAGGACTAGCAAATGAATCAATCCTCTCCCTGCAATGGTTGCTTAGAAACATTAGCAGAACTGACCCTCGCAGGTAGTGTTTTCAAAGGGAATGACAGCTATGTTCCAGTACAATAGGTGTTTTCCATGGGCTCTCTAATCCCCAGGCATCTTTGTGACTTACCACTGCAAAGCTATGAGTTGCTTGATTGCTTGTTTTGAGAGGGAATTTGTACAGATTTTTGGGGGGGGAGGTGCTGTTTTGGGGGGGAAGGGAGGTCCACATCAGGCCTTGATGTTTCTGAATAACTCAGTCCTTCTCCTCGCTAGGATCCAAAATATTCTAGGGCTTTCAAATCCTGAAATATACTTTGAACAGGATATTTTCTGAGTATGACTATTGCAGCATGTGGTCTCAGTCTTTTACTCTTACTTCCAGCAGGTCAAGTCTTAATTTCAAATTTAAACTGATAATGTGTTTGAAATCTCAGTTGTCTTGACTGTAGGATGTTACTTATGAGACTAGTTTATCTTCTGTCACATACAAACAGTATTTGGTATCTTTTTGACACTGCTGACTTTGTGTTTGGCTTTAGAACAGGAATGAACACTAAGTGGGCCTATGACTATGAGATATCCAGTAAATGACAGTTTCATTGTGCAATAACTTAGAGGCACTAAAATTCAGGTGGGGATTCTGAGAGAAATGGTAAAAAGAAAAATTTGGTCATAAAGAGAAAAAAAAAAAAAAAATTTCTGGTTTTGCTGATAGTATTTTTCACCAACAGCTTTTGTATCAGCATTTTTCCAACTATTTTTACTCTAGTTGTTGACTTCTGGTATTCAAGGACATTGTTAATGAAGTTATGAAAGCAAACCACCTCCTCTGATTCCAAAATGAAAAGAGATAATTTAGTCAATCAAAAATGAAAGTTGGTGTGTAATTTTGGTTGTAATCTTTTCATTGTGATGCCACAGGAAATATAACAGATCAAGTCATATTCATCCTTTGAAATGTATTTGAAGACTATTATTCACCAAGTATTAAAGCAACTTTGTTATTCATTAGGGCACACTGTAGAAATTCCACATGACACCCTAGCACTGCAAACCCGTAAACATATTTAATTTTTTTACCCTTAAGCAAAGCCATAGGGTTGTACTTTGGGGGTTTATTTTAATGTCATTCAATAGAATGAAAGCTCCTTAGCGAGAACTGCAAAGGAGATAAAGCCCTTCAGCAAATCTTCAAATTATGCTACTCATTTCAGGATCAATAAGGCCTTCTACAAAGTGAAGTGTCAGGCTCCAAGTTGTAATATATTCAGCACAATACCAGGAAATCTTACCACACTGTTGTAAGTGCCTTTTCTCCTCAGGCTCAGTGTGTTCTTTCCTACGATCAAGATGAACGAGTTAGATTTAATGCTTCTGCAATACATAACTCTACTCAACAAATACAGTTTTTCATCTTTAAGGCAATTTAGAAATATTACATAATTAATTTTCACAATAGCCCTATTTTACCAATGGGAAAACAAAGGCAGAGTGGTTCAGGTTAAGAGATTTGCCTAAATCAGTCAAGGCAGGATTAGAACTCACATGCCTGTCTCCCCATCCTATATATGAGCCATACTCTGAAACTGGTATTTAAGCGGAAGTTCTCATCAGACTGAATTCTCTTCTCATATATATGGCCGTAGTAACTGTAGTAACTCCACTGAAACAGAGCTGTCAAGTGTCAGGCAACTCATAATGATAGTTATGCATTTGACAGCCCTATCCAAAGTATTAGTGCTGCACCTAGATGTTACAGAGTTCACCTACAGCCAGTAGAAGCTGCTGTGGAGCCCCTTGTGTTCAGGCAACTTGGCCTAATGTCTGCCTCCCCTCTTGTGCTCCTCTGTTGGATCCAAGCAGAGAAATAGCCACGGTTGACGGCAGCAGTGAGAGAAGGAAAGTGATGGTTGCAGCAGCAGAGAGGACAGAGACTGAGGAGGCTTAAATGCTAGTGCAAAGTTCCCTCACTCAGCATGCAGACCATGTTGTGACCCCAGATAGCCTCTTGACCCCCAGATATTGATAATGGCATAAAAGTACATGTATAATGTTTGTGGATTATACCAAGCTGCAAGGGGTTGAAAGTGCTTTGGAGGATAGGATTAAAATTCAAAATGATCTGGACAAACTGGAGAAATGGTCTGATGTAAATAGGATGAAATTCAATAAGGACAAATGCAAAGTACTCCATTTAGGAAGGAACAATCAGTTGCACACACACAAAATGGGAAATGACTGCCTCGGAAGGAGTATTGCAAAAAGGGATCTGGAGGTCATAGTAGACCATAAGCTAAATATGAGTCAACAGTGTAATGCTTTTGCAAAAAAAAGCAAACCTCTTTCTGGGATATATTAGCAAGTGTGTTCTAAGCAAGACACAAGAAGTAATTCTTCCGCTCTGCCCTGCACTGATTTGGCCTCAACGGAAATATCATGTCCAGTTCTGAGCACCACATTTCAGGAAGGATGTGGACAAATTGGAGAGAGTCCAGAGAACAGCAACAGAAATTATTGTTTAGAAGGTCTAGAAAACACGACTTATGAGGGAAGATGGAAAAAGTTGGATTTGTTTAGTCTAGAAAAGAGAAGACTGAGAGGGGACATAACAGTTTTCAAGTATGTGAAAGGTTGTTACAAGGAGGAGGAAGAAAAATTGTGTGTGTTGACTCCTGGGGATAAGACAAGAAGCAATGGATTTAAATTGCAGGAAGGGAGGTTTAGGCTGGATATTAGGAAAAACTTCCTAACTGTTGGGCTGGTTAAGCACTGGAATAAATTGCCTGGGGAGGCTGTGGAATCTCAGTTGTTGGCCATTTTTAAGAGAAAGTTGGACAAAACCTGTCAGGGATGGTCTAGATAATATTTACTCCTGCCATGAGTTCCGGGACTGGGCTACAAGACCTCCCATGTTCCCTTTGACTTCTATGATGCTATTATTAAAAATGAGGTGTTTTTAAAAAGGCTTTTATAAAAAAATTGCCTTCTGGTTTCCAGGCCTTCAGCATGCACTCAGATCATGCTTTCAAGTTTCTATCTGCAACCATGAAAGGTAGAAACTTTAAGTTCTTAAATGAAAGATGAAATTATTAAGCATTCACATGATTTTGGATACTAAGGCTGGAAGAAAGCCACCAAATATTGTGAGACTCATGATAGAATTGTGAGAGTTGGCAATACTGCCCTCACTTATCCGCCAAAACAGTATCCCCTAGACAGATACCAACCTTCCATCTAACACTCACATTCCAGACACTTCAGTAATCACAGATAGTCTCCATCCTCTTGCCTACCACAATACTCGGTCATCATCCAACCTACCCAGCCCGCTTCCTGCCTCAGCCTTATAGGTGCATTGACTTGTGCAGCACTTTAGCCTACCCACCACCGCTGGGTGTATGAAGTTTCTAGTGTCATGTAAATTAAATGTTAATATGCAAATTCAGTAATTGAATAATTTATGTACATTTATGTAAAAGTTGGTAGCCATGGAATCACACAAGTGTAAGGTCAAGTGTATATATCCTTGCTGTTGAATCCCTTACCACTCCTAGTACTAGGATTGACAACATTCTAATCACACAAAATGGAACTCTGTTGCCTGAGTCCTGCCCCGCCCCTTCTCTAAGGCCCTGTCCATGTCCCACCACTTCTCTGGGGCTCTTCCCTTGCTGACTCCCTTCCCCACTCTCACTCACTTTCACCAGTCTGGGGCAGGTGCTTAGGGTGTGATGGGGGAGTAAGGGCTTTGAGCTGCATGTGAAGACTCTGGTGTGGGCCTGGGTATGAGGGGTTTGGAGTGTGGAATGTGGTTCCAGGCTGGAGCAGGAAGTATGGGCTTTGGGGTGGATTGGGGATGAGGGATTTCTGGTGCAGAAAGTAGTTCCAGGCTGGGGAAGGGGGTTGGGGTGTGGTAGGGGGTATAGGCTGAGGATGAATGGTTTGAAGTGTGGGAAGGAGCTCTGGCCTGGGGCAGGGCGTTGGAGTGCAGGGGGTGAGGGCTCCGGCGGGGGATGGGGCCAGAGGCTACAGGCTGGGACGGGTTGGGGTGCAGACTCTAACTGAGATGTGGAGATACGGGGTTTGGGGTGCAGGAGAGGGCTCCAGGATGGAGCAGAGGTTGGGCTGTGGTAGAGAGTATGGGCTATGAGCTAGGGCTGAGAGGTTTGGGGTGCAGGAGGTGGATTTGGGTGGGGCCAGGGGGTTGGGGTGTTTGGTCCCTTTCTGTAGCTCTGAGGAAGTGGCCACCGGCTCCCTGTAGCCTTTAGGCATATGGGTGTCCAGGCAGCTCTGTGCTGTGTGCACTGCCTTCACACCCACAGGCACTCCCCACACTGCTCCCATTTGTCTGGTCACAGTTCCCAGCCAATGACAGCTGTAGAGATGGTACTCTGAGCGAGGGCAGTGCACTGAGCTTTCCTGACCACCTAAGGGCCACAGGGACCTGGCAGTTGCTTCCAGGAGCCACTTGGAGCCAAGGGAGGTAAGGAGCCTGCCTTAGCCCTGGGCCCCCGCTTGTACCACCAACCAGACTTCTAATGGCCTGGTCAACATGACCAACCAGAACTGCCAGTGTTCCTTTCTAGCCTGGGTGTTCTGGTCAAAAATCAGACACCAAGCAACCCTAATGCTTACAGAATCACAGAAGAGGATGTATGAATTGCTTTCATCCATAGACTCTCTTGTTGGATTATTTAGGGTCCTGTTTCATATACTCCAAAGGAAGTTTTGGCTGATATTACTCTGTCAAAAATTGTGAACAGTGATCAAGGAGTGATCCCAGTACAGTAAGGGTCAGTCATGATCTGACTTGGACCATACAGAAACTACTAGGAGAAAAAATCTACAACAAACACTATTATTTTACATTTCCCTCTTGTTCTGTGAGTGGGAGTTGTGTGAGATGGGAGAAGAGAACTAAAGTTTGTGACCAAACATTAAAAAAAAAGGGGGGAGGTTATAAATGTGAGTCTGGTAACGAATTTTTCTTAATTTTTGTGACTTTTCTGAATTTATTTTCCTGTGTAGAGTAACAGTCCCAAACTACATGAAATGTAGTCAATACTTCTCCTTAGTATCACTCTTTAGAGAGAAATTCTTTGTTCTACCTTCTTCTTAGCATGCAATAACTCCCACTAGTGTTTCCATTAATCTTTTTATTTTCAAAACAGCGAATATGAACTGGAAAATATCACAGACTAATCATTTGACATCTAATGTCAAAAAGTTTTGAATTAAGAATGCAACAAAGCCAAAAAAATAAGACATTGTCAAATATTCATATTTTTAATATTCATATTCCAGCAACATTCAGAGATCCTGATTTGTATCAGGGCCCTGTTGTGGTGGAGACATGGACCCTGCCCTGAAGAGATTACAATCTATGAATATTAAAAGTTAAGTAAGTTTAGAATGACCTGACACATTTTTAAAATATAATATATTTGATTTTCCACCTGTGTGTTTTGATGGCATTCCCCAGTTTGAGCTACCTTTTGATAGTGCAAGAATGAAAGTTTTGTTGAAAAATTTGATGTGTAGGCTATGGGAGAATTATGCTACATAATCTTTTTTCCCCAACAGTGGCAATTTGCATGAGCCTCTGAAATAAATATTCTGAACAGTATAACAAAGTCTCTAGTTATGCAAATCTGCTGTTGTCATGGAAAATTGAGATTGAGTGTAACATAATGGAAAATTATTGATGTTTACTGAATCAATTCATATCAATCTGAGTTCACAAAGAACCAGATTTTAAGATTAAAGCCTGTGATTTTTCAAAACTATTAACATTGCATTGAAATCTCTTACCGAGACTATTTTGAGAAAAAGAGATGCCACGGTTTCTTTGACTTCCATTAGATTAGTGATTGGAGTGTAAAGCAGCAATTCTTTTAAAAAGTGTATTTCAACCCCCAAATCACCCCATGCCAGAAAGAGAAGTAAGCTCATTGCTACTGTTACAAGACCTAGAACCAACATCTGTGTGTCAACCTGCATGTGCCATTTATCAGTGTAATATGATAGCAGGGTGTCAAAGGAAGGATGAGCAGTGTTTTACATTAACTCTGTTTTATGGATACATGAAATGATTCATTGTTTTAGCCCATTTCACAGTGACAAACATCATTGCAAAAACCTCACCATAGTAGGAAAGGACCTAATTTTCAAACAATTACATCTGAAAACATCTTCACGACTGTGTTTAGTCCCACTGAAATTAGTAGTATTATATATGGAAATAAGCTAACTATTGGGAAGATTTAAGCCTGGATATTTAACATATTGGTCATAGATTTTCATGGTTTTGGTGTAAATAAAAATAAGGGCCAAGATTTTCAAAAGTGGGTGCTTGTAATGTCTCCAGATTGGTATTGGGCAAGGAAGCAGCTAATACAGAGATGCAACACAGGAGGTTCAAACAAATATTTTTATTGCAATGTACTCAGAAATGGCTTTTCATGTACAACACCCAAACCCAGCTAGATGATTTCCTGATTTGGAACATTACCTATTCTCTTCAGGGCACAGTCAACTACAGTGCCCAGAGTTATCGCCTAAATTCACATTTAGAAATCCTATCTATCTGGCCTGTTTTTCAGAAATGCCAAACCCCCTACAGCTCCCATTGTCTATATGATTTCTGACACTTTGGGATTTTTGTGTGGGTGTATCTGAAAACTACCTTTCTATGAAAACCATGAAGCTTCCTAGGTTAAACTTTGCCCTGTTTGTGAAGCTAGGAAAGAGCAAGAGTTGAAAACAACTTCATGTTGATATAAAGGACCAGATCATTAAACTCACACACTGACAATTCTTTCAGGGATCAGAAGTATACTCAGTCCCCAAAGTATATTATATATATATATTGTGACAAAGCTCCAAGTTTGTACTTGTGGGTCCTGCACTTTCTGGCAGATTTAGGGGCCTCAGAAACTCATCTAGGCCCCAGAGTGACCTTCCTTTCTCAGTATAATTGGCAAGAGTCACCACCTAGTGAGTTACCTTCATCACAGGCCAGTATGGAAGGTGGAAAAAGGGGGGAGCCTGGGCCTGCCCTCTGCTCCGGGCTGTAGCCCAGGGACCCTAATAGTATCAGCTAAGATGGCTGACCTTTTATCCACAAAACACAATACAATTCCCTGGGCTACTTCCCCACAGCAGTCCCTGCTTCTTCAAACTCCACTTCACCCTTACCTCAGGGCCTCCTTCCTTCTGGATGATATGTTGTCCACCACTCAGTCTCACCAACAGCACAACCTCCTTCCACAGTTCCTGACACCCACACCTCCACCTGACTAACTGGGAGGTTTTTATCTGGCTTCAGGTGTCTCAATTAGGCTAGCTGTTTCTACTCCTTTCTAGAAGGTTCTTAATTGGCCCCAGGTGTCTTGATTGGCCTGGAGTAGCCTTTGTTTGGCTATCCAGGAAACAAGGACCTGCACATCCTGAGACTAATATACCTGCCTTCCAGCACTCTCTTATATCCTTCTGGTCTGACTCCGTCACAATATATATATAGTGTGTGTGTGTGAATGTGTGTGTGTGTATGTATATATATATATATATATACACACACACAGAGAGAATATACATATACACAGACACATATGTGTATGTGTGTGTGTGTATATATATACAAAATATATGTGTGTGTATACTGTGATGAGTTAAGTTGGGTTATAAGAGTTGGTGCTGTTATGGAAACTGTTACTGTGTGTTTAAATCTGTCTGCTCTGATAACGGCATGAACATAGCTGTACTTATTTACACTGTAATAAAAAAACAGTTATTTGGGGTACTAGTTAATACATTTGACATTTTTAACTATATTTGTTACATTTGCCATTTGTACCATGAGTATGACTTCTCTATTTTTCTTTTCTTTTTTTAAAAAGAAAACAATAGTGCTAAAAATACAGATGACCTAAGTGGATCAGAACAATGGTCCATCTAGCCCAATATCCTGTCTTCTGACAGTGGCTTCAGAGGGAATGAATAGAATGGGACAATTGTCAAGTGACTGAGTTCCAGCTTCTAGCAGTCAGAGGCTTAGGGATACCCAGACCATGGGGCTACATCTCTGTCCATCTTGCCTATCCTCCATAAATTTATCAGATTCTTCTTTGAACCCAGTTTTGCTTTTGGCCTTCACAACATCCCCTGGCAATGAGTCCCACAGGTTGACTATGTGTTGTGTGAGTAAATACTTCCTTTTGGTTGTTTTTAAAACTGCTGCCTATTCATTTAATTGGGTAACCCCAGGTTCTTGTGTTATGTGAAGGGGTAAATGACACTTCATTGACTTTCTTTATACTGTACTATTAATGGATGTATAGACATCTATCATATGTCCCCATGTCATCTCTTTTCCAAGCTGAATAGTCCCAAATCTTTTTAAATCTCTCCTCATATGGAAACTGATCCATACCCCTAATCATTTTTACTATCCTCTCTGTACCTTTTCCAATTCTAATATATCTGTCTTGAAATGGGATGACTAGATTTGTGTGCAGTATTCAAGATGTAGAAGTACCATGGATTTCTATACAGGCAATATATTTTCTATCTTCTTATCTATCCCATTGCTAATGGTTCCTAGCATTGTTAGCTTTTTTTGAGTGCCACTGCACATTCAGCAGATGTTTTCAAAGAGCTAAACACAATGGCTCCAAGATCTCTTCCTTGAGTGGTAACAGCTAATTTAGACACCATCATTTTGTATGCATGGTTGGGATTATGTTTTCCAGTTTGCATTACTTTGCATTTATCAACACTGAATTTCATCTGCCATTTTGTTGCCCAGTCATCCAGTTTTGTAAGATCCTTTTGTCATTCTTCACACTCTGCTTTACATTTAACTGTCTTTTAGTAATTTTGTATCTTTTGTAAACTTTGCCTCACTGTTTACCCATTTTTCCAGATCATTTATGAATATTTTGAATAGGACTGGTCCCAGCACAGACCCCTGGGGACACCACTATTTACCTCTCTCCATTCTGAAAACTGGCCATTTATTTGTTCCCTTTGTTTCCTATCATTAACCAGTAAGGGGGCCTTCCTTTTTATCCCAAGACTGCTTACTTTAATAGCCTTTGGTGAGGGACCTTGTCAAAGGCCTTCTGAATGTCCAAGTACAAGATATGTACTGGATTACCTGTGTCCATGTGATTGTTGACCCCCTCCTAGAATTTTAATATATTGATTATGCATGATTTTCCTTAACAAAAGCCACACTGACTCTTCCTGAACAGTTATGTTCATTTATGTGGCTGATAATTCTGTTCTTTTTTACAGTTTCAGCCAATTTACTTGGTGCTGAAGTTAGATTTAGGGGTCGGTAATTGCCATGATTGCCTCTGGAGATTATTTATTTATTTAAATATGTGTTACATCAGCTATCCATATCTGGTACAGAGGTTGATTTAAGTGATACGTTACATACTACATTGAGTAATTCTGCAATTTCATATATGAGTTCCTTCAGAACTCTTGGATGAATACTTTCTGGTCCTGGTGACTTATTACTCTTTAGTTTATCAATTTGTTCCAAAATCTCCCCTATTGATATGTCAGTCTGGGATAGTTCCTCAGATTTGTCACCTGAAAAGAATGGCTAAAATGTGGGAATCTCACTTGCATCCTTTGCAGTGAATACTGATACAAAAAAATCCCATTAGCTTCTGCACAACTGCCTAGTCTTCTTTGAGTACTATTTAGCACTTTGATAATCCTGTGGCTCCACTGACCATTTGGCAGGTTTCTTGCCACTGATGGATTAAATATTTGTTTGCTGTTGTGAGTTGTTGTCTTCTGCCAGTTGTAAAGTTATTTTTTTGGCCTGCCTAATTATACTTTTACACTTGACTTGCCAGAGGTGATGCTCCTTCCTATTTTCCTCAGTAATATTTGACTTCCTATTTTTAAAGAATGCCTTTTTGCCTCTAATGTCTCTTTTACTCTGTTGTTTAGTCATCATGGCTTTCTTTTTTTTGCCCTCTTACTCTTTTATTTTATTTGGAGTGTACATTCAATTTGAAGTACACATTTCACACTTAGAACTGAATTTTGAATACTCCAAGTTTCAGTTTGGCTTAGACTGAGGCTGTTGGTTTTGCTGACTATAGAGGTAAGAGTCAACTGTGAAATTCACATCGAGGTTTTTATTATAACTCACCCTCTCCCCAAAGTTTGGGATGTTTTTGCATTGGGTTTCTCTTTCTCTAGTAATCTTGTTACTGATTAATTGCCTGTAGTTTTCAGCAAGGATCTAGCCTATTGGATGGGTACAGTTTAGTCTCCATGGCCCCAGTCATGCAATGAGCTATGCATAGGTTGTTCAAACAGACCCCAGGATGGGATCTATCTTTGATTCCTAGAAGTGGTCTTTTCAGAACCAGATTATGGTACCTAAGCATGGGCATGAGTGGAACTTTATCTTCTGCCACCTGTGTTTTTATCTTCTTTGTGGATAGGGATTTGAATTTGTTCATGCTGCTGGTCTAATATATTCTGCACACACAACATTTACTTTCAAAAGGGGAGGGAGGAACCCCTGCCTGATGCCCACGAGAGGTGAATTTATTCTCTCGTTTCTGTGTCAGAGTGAGGTTCCATGAAGTGTGATACCTTCTTCAGACAGAATTCAGAACATTTGGGAAGAATTGCCTCTTTCTGGACAAGTAAAAGCTTTTTCCTCCCTCTTTTTGTTTCTATTTTTAAAAGTAATTGAAGAGCTCAGCTTGTTCCTTGAGAAGACTTCATGAAGCTTTGTAGATCTGTTCATGTATTTCAAAGGAGAGGGGGATTTCTCCCTACTGTTGTGTGAAGGTATCAATTATCCCATCAAAAATAACTGTACAAGGCAAAATGCCAATTTTCAACCTGGGAAAATTAGCTTTCCCTTTTTAATTTTTTTTAAATGGCATTTTTAGAAACACTCAAAAATGTGCTGTTTTTCTGGTTTTGTATGATTTTATTAATTGTCCTAGTAATTCAAAGTGCTTCAAATCCAGTGGTGTTGGCAACAATCGATATCATTACAGGTTCTTAAGCCACAAGAACCATTATACTTAGCGTTCCTCAATAAATCAGAAATTTTGATTCAACTAAATATCCAAAAGTTAGGTTTCATTCTTTCAAAGCTTTCTCCAAGGCATGGTCTACACTTAAAAGTTTAGCCAGCATTGCTGTGTTGGTTAGAAGAGTGAAAAAAATCACACTTCTAACCAACATATCTCTGCCATAAACTCCTGGGACCAAAAAGTCCGTTTGTAACTAAAGCTTTCTTTGTTTAGGGAAATGATATAAACTATCCCAGCAAAAGAAAAAGGAGAATTTATTTATTCTTGGGGAAGAGTTTTTATTTATATTTTTATTTTGTGGGTTTACCTCTGCAAGAATATAAGGTTTTCTATTTGATCAGTCCGGATTGGTATTGTTTTAGTTCCCTCTATGAAAGCGCTTCAGGCAGGTTACTCAGGTATATGAATGTAAAATTCAGTCTCCAGGGACATGTGCACATGTGACTGTAGAATTTAGCTGTTTGTGAGCATTCACACAAGTAAAATTTGATTGCTCTGAAGTTTGTATAATGTTAACACAATAAGAGCAAAACATAGCCAAAGTGAATCTTCATAAAAAGTCATATAAATATTCGTGGATCATTTTTTCTCTATTTACGTAGTCCTTTTAGTCCTATTTCTTTGTTAATTATTTTAGCTTTAATATATGATGGAAAATCCAGAAAAGTGTTTCAATTGCTTTAATTTATAATCTGGGAAAAACAAACAAACAAACAAAAAACTATAATCTAGAAGCTCTACCACTATTTGGGTATACAAGATTATTATTACTAAGATCTTATGGATTCAGATCATGCCTTAACGTGCTTTTAATGCACTTTCTGGCCATGGTTTATTTAAAAAAAAAATCTCTGATTTACATATATGTATTACTCACATAAAGTGAAAGCATATTTCAGTTTATTGATTTATGCCAGTAACCTCCACTTCAGAAGCATTCTTCATTTATCTAAGCAACTGATTGCTGCTTCAACACATGTAGTATTTATTGAATTTGGGTGAAGAACCTTACTGAACCTGGTTATTTTTTTTCCAGCATACCATCACTTCGCTTCATGAAGTTCCTTGACAGCAAGCTATGAAAAAAAAAAAGGCCTTGGTGTGTGCATGCAACGGGGGTAGAGGAAGGAGATGTGGAAGGAGAGTACAGGGGGAGGAGAAGACATACCTGTATTTGTAGTTTAATTGAAATCTCATTTTATACTGACATGAATTTGAGTTAGAAGCTGGAAGAGGGGCATTTCTCCTCCTCTTTAATGGCATCTCTGTTGGACAGATTGTAACTTAAGTACCTGATAAACATGCTCTAGAGGAATAGCTCCCAGAGGCATTCAGACTTTTTAAAGATATGTTGTTCTTCACACTCCAAGCAACTTTATATTTATTGACAATCACTTTACTTACCTTTTGTCTTGGTGAGATGATGCTGACAGTAATGCTCCATATCCAAATGTGAAGGATGGGTATAATAAGCTACTTGCCACTTCACTATTGAAGCAGTTACTGCTGCTGTACATCTGTTATCAAAAGCACTCATCTATTGTATGTCATACATTATCAATATTTTTTTCATTAATAGTTAACACTTTATGCCCTGATGTTTGTCTGATTTTGGTTATATTTTCACATGAATAATCACCCTATTTGTTTAGATGCTGTGAACACTTAGCTTGTTCACAGATATAGATGACCTTGAATTAATCAACTAGTAATTCTAGTGATCATTTTATTAACTTAAAATGAATAAAACAGTTAAGAAGAACCAAAAGATGAAAGCAGCATGAAACAAAATTTTAATGATTTGGGTCTTACTATTCAAGCTGAGTATAATTCAAAAAAGTAAACCATCATCAATGGTGAAAATTTAATAAGCTTTTTTAAATTAAGTAGTTTTTAAACAAAACTCTCAGAAATTCAGCTTAATCACATGACTTTTACTAGATGACTGTTCTCTATGGAGTGAGTTCCATGTGGCAATCATATCTGTTTTGTATCAGCAATGGACTGATTTTGTGTGTTGTGTTATATTAAATTATTTACTCTAATAGATACTAGACCAATTTTAAGAAGCAGATGGGCCAGTTTCTCTTCTCACATTTGGAAGATTTTATGATTATTGTAGATATTTTTTGTAGCTTCAGCACAAAAATCAGCAGTTTTAAGCACGCGTTTCCCCAAACATTCTAACAACTCTATGCAATTGCTTAGTTTATTCCAGGTCTTTGGTAGGTAGAAAAATTGAATGCTGAGATTAGGGGCTAGTACCTGTATACTTTTAATAGTAACTTACTCTTTGAAATGGTTCTACTGAAATCAGAGGGACAATTCAGGGAGTAAGGTGGTACTCAACAGGAGTAAGGTGTTCAGAATGTAGTCCTCTGTGCAACAATGATTTTTTAGTTCCTCTTATATCAGGTTATTTCCTAAATAGAACATGTGGAGTCTTTCGCTTGCTACTCTGACTCAACTAAATGTAACACAGATATTCTGAAACTGAACTTGGATTCTTCTGTTGTCACTTCATTCTGTAACAAATTAGGGTGGATGCAGTGTTTTTGTAAATTGTACTCAGTATTTCTGTTAAATCACAAGGATTGGACAATGCTGACTGACATTCACACAGATTGGGTTTTCATTTAGCTTGCTTTGAGGAAAACCTCACAAAACATGACAGTTATTTCTGTCGGCATCAACAAAGTAGAAAGCAGAAACCAAGAAAATGGCAATGTCTGCATTCTACTGCCAAATTATAAATCAGCTCATGAAATTAATAAGCCACTGGACAAACATAATAACCCTTACAAAAGCCTACATAAAATGTTGTCCCTAATGGAAATATGTTCAGAGGCTGAGATAATGATGAAAATAAAAAAATATTCTCTCTCTCTCCCCGCCCCCAACCACATGTAGATATGAGGATAAAAAATTAGTTTTACTTAGGCATGTTCCACAGAGCACACAGGGTTTGCATAAGTTTCAAGGGTGCTGAAAATATTTTCCTAACATAATTTCTTCTGTTGCATTATTTTACATGATTATTATGAATAATTACTCAAAAGTAATTAATTTCAAAAGGAAGTGCTTGTGCTCCCTTAAACTAATATGAAGAGTATCTGTGAATACCTTTGGTCCTTGGGAAAACATTTGCTTTGTTGTTTTTCTCCAGTCTTCCTTGAGGGTTACATGAGCTCTGGTAGTAATATTGACTTTCTCTTAATGGGATTGAAACATTACATGTATGACCATAATCAAATATCAGCTGGCAGCTTTTAATAACTGAATTTCACTACAATATTTAATGTCCATTGACTGAGTGGCATGTCGTAGTGAATAGGTGAGATGTGTTTATTATGGAAAATAATGGCCACAGCTTGTACTAAAACCTAAAAAATGACCACATAAACCCCAGACAGCTTATTGTCAAGTGAATTCTTTATTCTATTAGAATATCGGCTGTGGAACAGTCAGTATGTAATGGAGCAGTTCACTAGTTAAACAAGTAATCTCACAATAAATACATCACACAAGTGCTCCTGGATCTACACTAGGTGCCAATTGGGTACCTGGTGAATTTTAAGGTGTTAGTGTATACTTATGTACTCCTAAATGGCTTTGGGATTTGCCTGACTGAGGAACTGGCTCGGAGTTTGTGTGATAATTCTGCAATAGCAGTCAGTGCAGATGCCTGAACTAGAGATGGAGGTTGCTGATATTGTTCTCCCATAGGCCAATTTGACTTTGGAATTCACTCTCCACTTAATCCAAAGTAGCCTGAATCTGTTGAGTTTAAGAGTGCACTGGAAAGCCCACTTACTTGTCAGGCTTTTTTGAGGAAGGATTAGTGTGGTGGGGGTCTCTGGGAACAAGTTGGGATATTCTTCATAATTACTGGCTTTTTAGTTGAGTGGTGTGTTGACTTATGGCATTCTTACTGTTAGGGAGCTCATAGCCTGTGACGGTTTTTGTTTTTATATGACAAAATAAATGAGGAAGCACAACCTCCCCCACTCCCTGAATTATAACTTGTCTATTGAGGCTCCAAGACCTTATCCACAGGCTCTGGTCAACTGTGTTTCATCTGTCAGCTGATAAGTAACTGGTTCCCACCTGTCAGTGCTTTCCTTCGGTAGCAGGCCAATTATTCCCCTGCTCTAGCTGATACAGTTTTCCATCTATTCTGAATAGTGATATCTTATTTAATGGCACCTCTTTGATGGGAGCTTGTATTACCTGAGATAAACACTTTACTGTGTCACACTTTTACATGAAGGGATACTTTTCATAGGTGTTAGTCACCTATGACCTTGGCTTTATCTTATGTCTTTCAGGCCTGAAATAGTTGGGCACTCAGAGATTAGGGAGGCAAAAGCACTGGTGGAGGACTGATGTAT
Source organism: Dermatemys mawii (assembly GCA_007922305.1). NCBI lineage: Eukaryota > Metazoa > Chordata > Testudines > Dermatemydidae > Dermatemys > Dermatemys mawii. The sequence continues at coordinate 23,778,525 of ML677339.1, read as the reverse complement.
TCTGCCTCAGGAAAGTCATCAAGTTCAGCTTATGGGGAAAATGATTGCTGACTTGTGTGCAAAGCCCCAGATGTTCCAGAGCACAAGCTCCACTGACTCCCATTCCCCATCCCAGCCATTCAGATACTGACACTGACCTGGTATTATCCAACACTTAGCTGTCCTACATCATGGTAATGGGTCAGAACACAGGGAAGTAGTGGACCTCAAAAGCATCCAGTCAGATGTCCGGATAAATGAGTTCCCTCTTAAAAACTCAGTGTTAAGTAAGGAGGGTGTGTTAACTAGTTGATTTTGTCCCTATATGTTACATTGGAAAGCAGCCATCTTATGCACCTATATAAGATGTGAAGTTTTTTAAAGAGAATTTACATGCACCTAGTGGCATCCACTCCTCTCTTTAAATTTAAATTTTACTCTGCCTACAAGAACAAAGGACCCCATACAGGATCAGGCTGGTTGGCCATCTAGCTCAGTGTCTTGCCTCTGATAGTGGCCAATTGAAGGTGTTCCAGATGAAGGTGCAAACAACCTACAGCAGATAATTTTGTAATAACCTGCCCACAGGGAAAGTTTCCCCTTAACTCTAATTAGTTCAAGAGTGGCTTTTCTCCTGAATGCTGGGGTAGCAATGAGACATTTGAAGAAAGGAGTGGGGCTTTTCCAGTTGTGTGTGATTTTGGTCCTTGCCTAAGTGTTTTACTAGTAAAATACCAAGTAGTCTGGGGGACATTTTAATGCAAGTTTGTGTTACTGTAACTACTTGCTTTAAAGTCATCTGTATCCTTTTTAAAAAATGTTGTTATGTTAAACAAAAATTCCCAGGGCTTGTTCAGACCACAGTGTGAAGGCTCCAGCAATTTCAGGACAGATTGAAATGCTATGGTGAGGTTTAACGCTCAGGTTCTAGTGCTGAACAGTGTGATTATGTGCTATGTGTGAATAATAACTTGAGCTCCTTGGGGAACTCCTCCAGTCATGTGTCATAATCACACCTGTAGAGCATTAGATTTACTAACCAAATGTCTTTGCATTTGGAGTTGCGGGGGGTGGGGGGAGGGGGGCAATTCTGCTTGGACCAACCCTGAAATTCCAAACTTAGAGACATAATTTCAGAAGCAGGTGATCAAAATCATAACACAGTTTGCTCAACTGGTGATGACAGATAAAATAACCTTGGGGTCAGAAATTAGTAGCTACAGTCATATAATCCTCCCATGATTTCCCTGCCAGTCAAGATACTGTCAGAAATACTGTCGTCATTCTTGTCCCTTAAGGAGATGAAACTTCCCACAACTCTGTCACTAATTGTGTATAAATTCTGGTACTTTTTAATAAAAATGATTGTTTCTGTGGCTTTTTCTCCAGACTAACAGAATTCTGAATTGTGACTCTGGTCTTGTCTACACTATCACAGTAGGTCAACCAAGGTTAAGTTATTCCAGCTACATGAATAATGTTGACTTACCTTAATCTTCTCATTCCGCTGGAATACCGGGGAGCGCTCTGTGGGCGATTTAGCAGTCTACTGAAGACTTGCTAAATCAACACCTGCTTCATCGATCATAGCAGCACCGATCCCTGGTAAGTGTAGACGTGGCCTCTGTGTGCGTCAACAATACACTTATTTGAGCTGGCAATGTGAAAATGAGTAGAAATATCATCTGTAAATACTTAAGGTTAGTCATGCTGGTGACATTTTTAGATATTATTCTTCAGTTTCAGATTTTCTCATGGACATGCTTGTTCCATTCTAACACTTGGTCAAATGCAGAGCCTCTTTCCTCTGCCCAGCTTGCAAGGATAAAAGATGTTCTTTACTACCTCTAAACATTCTTTATCCTGATTTTGCAATCCAACAAATTATCGGACAAGTCTGTAGAAAAAGGAGAATGGATTAATTTCTAGAACAAAAGCATAGTCATCAATAAGTAAGCTCTACAAAGAATTTATGTTCCAATGAAACTACCAGAACTAGCAAAGGTTACAAAGCTCAAAGTACGTTTTTTTAAAATGCGGGATTAATGCGTATTATACAGTTTTCATTCATTAACATAAAAAAATTCAGTAAAGTTAATATCACTCTAGGTGAGTTATTTTTAAGCTATGATACACTATGGCGATAAATAATTAATCCTGTGTCTACTTTACTAACTGTCATCATTACTATTCATGATGTGTATTACTTTGCAATTGTAGATAATTCCGGTTTGAAAAGTTCTTTATAGAAATCAGTTATAGAATGGATATGGATCTTATTTTTAAGACACATCTAAACAAATATTCACATGGAGAATACAGCCACATTCATTAAAAAGAAAACACTAGGCTATGACAAATCATCATTGGTCCTCAATGATAAATCAGCAAGTATAACGTTCTCAAGGCATGTTCCTTTTAAGGGAAAATTCACAGATATACGGGTGCATTTTATTTTGGGCAGATGACAAGCAGCTACTCTTAAATGTTTGCTTACATGTCCCCAACACACACCACACATGTACTCTCACTGTTTTAGTTTAACTTCCCTAGCAGAATTTGTACTAAAACATATAGGCATCCACTGATTTGAATATTGGCACTAGTGAGCACTCATGAAGAGCAATACATCTGGGAAACCACTCACTCCAACACATTTGTATTAATTCTGTCACCAAAGGGCTTGGTTACACTGGCACTTTATAGCGCTATAAAGCCCCCACAAGCACTATAACCTCCTCCCCATTCACACTGGCAAAGCACGTAGAGCGCTATAACCGCGGAGTTATAGCGCTCCTGGTAATCCACCTCCGCATGGGGAATAAGGGCTGTAGCACAGCTGCTATAGCGCTACAGCAAGAATGTGGACACCCACTGTGCTACAAGTGATCTCTTGAGATGCCTAGAGCCATTTAAGGCAATTGACGTCTCTTCCCTTTGTTTTGAGCTCGGCTGGAGGAATGCGGAAGTACCTCTTTAGAGTTTCTCTCTTAACTTGGCAGATAAGCAATGCAAATGTTTAAGGAGGGAGCCTGTGTGAAAACAAAGCCCTCTGTGAAGGGACACGCGCTGACAGGCTCACTGACAGGCTTTCAGAAGAACGGAAAAATCACTGGCTCTCTCCCTCCATATACACACAACATGTCCCCCCTCACCCTCCTCGTTTAAAAAGCACGTTGCACCCAGCTGAATGCTGGGATACCTGCCCTAATGCGCTGCTCTTAATGCCACATTAAGTGCCCCAAATGTGGCCATGCTATACCGCTGGCGCGTCTGAGTTTGGACATATAATAGCGCTATACATATTACTGTATAAGGGGACCGCTATAACCAATAGCGCTATAATCTTGTAAGTGTAACCATGCCCTAAGTATTTTTAAAGTGCTTTCTTTTGGGAGTTTTACATTTTCCTTTCCTGAGCGTGAACACTCGTAAAACTCAACTGAGGAAGCAAGTTTAATTAATTACCAAAAAAAAAGTTAAATTGGCTTACAATATCCATTATGTGTTAACCAGAATGTCCAGGATAACATCCTGGTTTCATTTTTCTCATTTTTTTTAATGCAATAGAAAACTCTTACTTTTTAATAAGTTTCTTACCATTCTAGAAAGACCAGCAGCTGAAGGGAGCAAGCTGTGACTCTCTGGTTCAGAGTTACGTGGCGCAGTGCTATTTACATAAGATGGGGTGACAGGTATAAGAGGCAGCAGAGCCCCCTCCTCCAGCTGTACACCATAGGGGAGAGTTCCCTTTCTGGAGGAATTCTTCATTAGTTATCTCTGGGCACCTTTAAGGACATTGCACTAGGTAAGTAGCACAAATCAGTCTCAGAAGACCAGAGAACCAGGCCTTACAGACACACACACATACGTGGGTGTGGGTGTGTGTATGTATGTATGTATGTATGTATATATGTGTAGTTCTATATATAATTAGAACTATTTGTGCAAAAAATAGTTTGAAGATTTGAAGTAACTTCCCTCCAGTATTACTGCAGTGTTGAGTACTGCTAGTCCAGAGAAAGATATTGTCCAATGAAACCTATTTTGTCATGTCTTAATGATGCATCACTATAGTCTCAGAAGTAGGAATTTATTTATATATTTATTTAAAAGAAACAAGTGATATTTTGATTACTTTTCTTCCATTTCTGTTTAAAATTTCCAGGAATCCTAAAAGAAAAAGTTGATTTAAAAATTGAGAGGTAGCAAAAAGGTGTATATAGTTCTTTCCAAAACTGGACTTCTCAAATATCTTTGCTTTTTCAATACAAAATGGATGTGCCATGCATGCAAATAGCAATAAGCAAAGCCCAAGTATGCATTTGTTTGTAAACTGTTGGTATAGTTCTGAGGTGACAGCACAAAGCTACAAGTTAAAGCCTAATATAATCAAGATATGCAACAGTAGTCCACTGCACACCCTGTTGCGGTTTAACTTTTCTTACAGCATTTGCAGGAAAACACATATGGATTGAGTATTATTATAGGGGAATGTACTTGTGTACATGTCCTATGTACATTATCATAGGTCTCTTGCAGACCACATGACAAGGATGTAGTAAGTTATTGGTTAGAGCCAGACAACAGAATCAAATTTAACCAAAAAAAAAAAAAAAAGAGAGAGATCCTTCACAAAACTCTTGTGGAAAGTAGCTTATTGCAGTTTTCCTCTTTCATCTGGTTTGGTAAAGATTTATGATGTCACTGGCAGATGTCACAATGTAGATGTAACTTTGCCATCAAGATGACATATACCAGGATCCTTCTAATGTTTAATTTTTGAAGCATTAACTAGCAGAGGCAGGTTAGTTCACAATGAAAATTCAACTTGCTCCATTGAGTTACAGCTGTGACTGCAAAAACTAAGCCTTTCCACAGGAACCAATAAATATGTCTGTTGGCTACTGAATGAGACCTACTATCCTTGGGCATTTTTCTTGAGAACTCATTATTAGTAATCCTTTCCTCAGCACCAAAAGCTGGCAGATTGATTATAACACTGAATCATCTAAACAAATTTGCCATGAGGGTTTTTTAGCAACAAAAATCTGGTAGGCCAGAATTAGTTTACTTAAAGTGTGAGCAGAAAAGATCACTCTTCCTTGTGTGTCTTCAAAGAATACATGTGATCTTAAAAAAAAATAATCAAAAAATTCTGAGGGAACATTGTATTTGTCTGTGACGTTCATTTTATGCAGGACTTCCTGACGTCAAGATGACCTCTTTGTCTTGTCTCCTTTCTTTGATTTTGAAAGTACCTCATTTTGTCCCATGCATGGAAGACAGAGACATTTTTTATATTAGTACTCAGATATCTTACATTGTAAAATTCTGCATGCAATATTTTGTTTTTGTGGTTCAGTGGATCCAAATTTGGCTATAAGTTTCATTAAGCCTCACAGAAGTTCTTAATACAGAATCATTGGTAAGGCTTATTTTCCGTTTTCATTTTTCAGGGCAGGTGTTGAATTGATCACTTTCTATGAAGAGCACATTATTTCTATGTAAAATGAGAAAATTAAAAAAGTGCAAAAAAATGTGGGAGATATGATTTGATCAAACAAGGGAACTCTGATAACTGGAGACAACTGCTCCATTCTTAAGCTCTCTAAGGCTCTGGCTGCATCCATCTGCAGCAGAATTTGACCCACAATGTCTTTTTTATGCTTATTAACTCCTGGTTGAACATGGAGTCCTAGGAATGAATGAAAGATTCTTACGGGGTAGGACTGTGTTTAAAAGCAGTGTCAGATTTGTGTGCGTAAAAGAGTAATTGATCATAGAGATATTTGCGTGTGCCATGCCATCCTTTGTGCATGAAAATGCATATTTTCAGGCTTCTTTCTAAACGTTTGTGTGAAGTCAGTTTCTTTCACGTGTTTCAAAACTATTATAACTTCAATATCCCATAATGCTTGGAGTTAAATTCATGGATCAATTAGCCCATTAGCCAGGATGGGCAGGGATGGTGTCCTTAGCCTGTTTGCCAGAAGCTGGGAGTGGGTGACTGGGGATGGATCACTTGATGATTACCTGATCTATTCATTTCTTCTGGGGCACCTGGCGTTGAACACTGTCAGAAGACAGGATACTGGGCAAAATGGACCTTTGCTGTGATTCAGTATGGCCTTTGTTATGTTCATCCCTCTTTTTGATACCTCTCTTGATTTAATTTACCAGTTTTAATTACCATTAATGAAAGTGGTAAATGAAATCCATCAAAAATTCTTCTGGATCATGTTATTTTTGTGCTACGACACTGTTCTTGGCAGGAAGTCGTTTTACATGAGAAGTACTTCCCATGTCTATAAACATATAGTCTAATATATTCAACAACTTTAAGAGCACCATTGTGGTTTTCTCACATGTTGACTGATACAAATGCTGTACATTTGGCCAGGCTAGGCTTCGCTGCTTTTAAAGATTTATCTACCGCAATGACAGTATTGGCAGTATTACCATGATTGATAGGCGGCATATTAAAATAAATGCCATTTTAATTAGTCTGGAGTTTAAGGTTAGAAAGGAAATTACCACGGGACATGCTTATCAATATAACATCTCACATGCACCACTAGAGAGAACTATATTTGGATTTATATTTGGGGAGGGAGGTTGCAGTGTGGTGTTTTGTTTTTATGTTACAGCCTAGTGGTTTTTATTATTATTATTCAAGAAGTTATAAGTAAATGTGAAGTTTTAGAGGGCCTTTTTCAGACAAGATTTCAAATTGCTTGTTGCATAGCAATTCTTTCTCTGAAATTCTATGCTAAGACTGTTTTAAGAGTGAAGGCTCATGAAAACTGTCCAAAGTGTGTGTTCTCATTTTTTTCTTCACATTAAAAATATGCTGGCAATGGGTTATCCTCCCCTTTCCTCATTATTTGAAAACTTCTGTAAGATTATTTTTTCCTATTTTGTGTACATTAATCAAAAATAAAAAAAATACTTCATTAAGGTAAATTACATATCATTAACTAGTTTGCTGTGATGTCTTGCCAGAAAGAGGTTCTTTCCTTATAGGGGGAGTTTGTAGGGACTCCTCCCCACATATTTATGTTGTCTGCTACTTTCCATGATAAGATTTTACTAGCTTTTCATTGAGAATCACACATACCTGTACTGTTAGAGGCTGTCCTTTTATGTTCGGCAGGGAAAACCTTCAAGTTACCATAGGGGATTTGTCTCTTAAAATTCTATTAGCCTTTTCTGAGATCTAAACTGTTAAAAATCACAACTTCCCTTCTCTCACTTATGTCCCTGAAGAAAATCTTGGCAGCAGGCCAAAATAGCTAAACACACCATTTTCTCAATGCTGGAGAATTTTTTGAGTTTCAGGATTGGGAGGAAATTCTTGTTTGCTTTATGCATATGAGATCTTCAGTTTTCTTTATTGCTGCTAAACACCTTGCACCAATATCTCCTTTCAGTTATACTTGAATAAAGCTAAAATATACCCCTTCACTTCTGAAGAATTGCTTCAGATTTACAGTGGGGTAACAGACACCAGAGTTTTGCACCCTCTCTGTATTTCTCATGAGGAAACTTGGAAAATGAATTCAGAATAGTAGCTGTGTTAGTCTGTATCAGCAAAAAACAACGCGGAGTCCTTGTGGCACCTTAGTGACTAACAAATTTAGTCAGGGATAAGTTTTTCTGGGCTAAAACCCACTTCATCAGATTCATGGAGCTGTGAAGAGAGTTCTGGATGTGTCTCAGAGCTGCAAATGTTCCCTGCCATTTCCTTTTTTCTAACTATGCTGATATGAAAAATCTACCAAGATAAGTCTTTTTTAAAAGTGTCACTTAAAATGAAGATTCACAAGCTCCCAGCTCCCAAGTTTAGCAGCTGACCTCACAAAGATGCCTGACATTAATGGTGAGAGTGGTGCTTGCTGGTAGCTTGGCAACATCAGTTGTCCCTTTGAGAAGACTGACGTAGGGTGGCTGTGAATATTTGTGCTTCTGCCTAGGAAACCATTATCTTTGTCTCATCGCACTGCAGAGGTTGGCTGACTATGCAAAATAAGTGTGTGTGGCCAGCCTTGGTTATGAAGATGTGTTGTATTACAGTGTTGTAATTGTGGTGGTATGTTGCTATCTATAGTTCCTACTGAGGTTCACCCAGCATTTTTCTCCATTCTGATTAAATTCATCTCTTCTCTACTGACACTAGGGTGACGAGACGGCAAATGTGAAAAATTGGGATGAGGGTGGAGGGCAATATAAGTCTATATAAGAAAAAGACTCCAAAATTGGGACTGTCCTTATAAAATTGGGACATCTGCTCACCCTAGCTGTTAACCTCTCCTCAAAATGGGTCTCATTCAATGACTGTGGTCAATGGGAGGCATAAGCTACTTAAGGCCAGATCCAAAGCCCTTTGCAGCAAAAATATTTCCATTGGCTTTAATAGTCTCTGGATTGCCCACATCATATGTACTCTTAATGTATTATTATATGGTCCATTGTTACACAGCATTTGCACAGTTATAGCATGATTTGTGCTTTGTAAAATAAGGCATTCATTAGAATTGCATCAATTTTCTCAAAAATAATTCCTCTTCTGATGTATGTTCCCAGGTAAGGAATATAATATAGAATAGAAATAATAAACACTAATTCAGTCAACTCTCATAATTTCTTGTATAAAATAAACTACTTTTCCAATATTTTTTTTTTGCTGGAACTCAATTTGGCACAAATCCAACATACTGTACAAGATTGATGACTGCCTCTTAAGAAGCTGTTTACTATACGAAAAGTATTCCTCAATGCACTAGGAAAGAGCTGCGGGAAGTCTGTCTGTGATGCTGCTGGGGTTTTGTTTGTTTGTTTGTTTTTGCATTTTACCGTTCTATATTTCAGGAATTGTGTGCCTGTTTCAGAAGGAGTCTTTGTATTGCAGTCTTTGCATAGCCATGTCAGGTTTTCCATGATAACAGTTTTCATATGCTCATAACTTTATAAAAATTCTTCTTTGGGAATGAAATTCCCCATAATGAATTTCAGTCCAAACTTTGTTTTTCTTTTTTGGCAGGGGGTGGGTGGGGAGGTAGAAGGGATGGGAGGTGAAAGATGCGGGGGTGGGGGAAGATAAAGTTAGTGGGGAGGGAATGCAGAAAAATCCATTGTTTTTAAGTTTGCGGGTATAAAACATAATTTTCCCATTTAAACTGAAACTTTATTTAATTGGAATTGTTCCTACTTTAAATCCATATAGAACAAGATCAGAATAACTTTCTGAGAGTTGGGGATTGGTTCTGCTAAGCATCCAGAAATCTGGATGTCCAGCCAAACTATTTGAACTTCTTACGTCTGTACTGTTGGGTCCCGATCTGCCTGTGCAGAGTTCATTACAGAATCAGGGGTTTGGTCAGGAAATCTCTAAAACAAGCTATCTTTGCGGGGATTTGGTTTGGAATCCAGTTGGAACAACTTTAACCATGGCCAATCCAGTGTTTCCAGTTATCACTTTTTTCTGACCAGTTTGAAGCCTCAGAAAAGTTTCAATTAAAGTTGAGTTCCCAAAATTGGGGCTCAATGGGGAAAGTTTTCTTACTTTTTCTGAATGGGTTTGACCATTACTTTAAGACCTCATTTTATTTAGTAGCATTTGAAAACTATGTACACCTACTGCATGATTTATGAGTTACAAAAAAGACTACTGTGATTTATTGGAAAATAAAGGTGATACTATATAAATAATAATAAAAAAGAAATGAATCCATACTTATTTAATTCACAGTAGAGTTGGCTTAATTCCAAACATGATTACATGTGTCGGGCAATGAACAGGAATGCACAATTTACAAGTCCAGTGATTTTTAAAAAAACTCAGGAAATAGAACTGAAGCAAAGAAATCAATTTTTTTTATTTTGAATTACATTTAGCAAATTAATAATTCGCAGTGATTATTCTGATTTCAGTCTCTGCCAACAACCAGTAGATAAGTCTTTTCAGTTGTAGTGAAGTTTCAGATTGTCTTTGTCCTAATTTTAACCCTTTATTTTAAAAACAAGACCCATAAATTCCCAGTCATATATTATTTTCTCCAATGTCTTTTCCACAAGTCACTTTCTCCTGTATTCAATCTAGAATAATTATCAAGAATAGAAGTTAGCCAGACCAAAAGAAAAGCAAAGTCAACTATTTTGGAGCTACATTTCTTTTATTTAGAAAAGTTGTTTAGTTAGAGCATAAAATGTGTTTATATATGAAATGTGGTAAAACAATGCTAATAAAAGTATGTGCGCATCATCCTGAAATTATTTTAACTGTTTTATATTCCCATATAAAATCTTTAATAAAGAGATATCATTTCTCAGTGCAAATAGTTTGTGGTTTCTTGTTAGATAAAAGTAGTGAATGCATTTGGTATTCCTTATGTAATTACTCCCCTAAAAATATTATAGTCAATCAGCTTTATTTTTCAGATCGCCTCCTTCTGAAAACTTTAGACTATGAGAGCTAAGTGATTTTTATGTAATGTAAATATAGCAAAATTTAAGTATAGTTATCCTTGTTCTCGCATGGGGAAGAAGTTTAAGAATATTCAGCATGTGGAGAAGTAAGATGACAATTAATGTATTACTTTCTGTCTGCTGCCTAATGATTCTATTCATAATTTCTTTGATCTACAGAATGCCTTCTCAGAGGGTGTAAAACCGTGGTCAGATGTGTAAAGTACTGGCCACTGAAGGGAGAGGGGGAAAAACTAGGTCCAGGGACAGAGTCCTAATGAAAAGGTCTGTGTGCTCCGCAAACTGTACTGAGCTACTCAAAGGTGGTGAAAAAGCACTGAGTTTCCTTTGTAGGTGGTGTCCCTGGACCTCGGTTGGAGGGATAGTGGAAATTGTTCATATTTCATAACAGCTTTGGATAGTAGGCATCTGATTTTGTATAGCTCCCCACCCCCAGCTTCTTTGTTGTTACAAACAGTAGTGCCAATTAGGAGGGTTGGGGGTGAATGCCCACTCCAAGCATTTTGTACCTGGTACACATTCCACAAATCCGAGAGGTAGGGCCACAGTCTGACCCCTTCTAAACAGGGGTCCCATGCTAAACCAATGCTGCTGCTGCTGCCAGAGTAGTCTGGAGCATTGCTCCAGCTGCACAGTCATAATGCCACTGAAATAAGATCCAAATGCCCCACTGTGCAGGTGGAGGGGAAGCCAAGTCAGAGTCTCTTCCCATACAGCAGAGCGTAAGGGAGTCTGCCGAGAACCTGACTCCTGGCAGCACCGCCTAATGCACTGTGCGAGTGAGAAAGGGTAGATGAAGGTTTCTAACCATCAGAGGAATGAAGTTCTGGAACATCCTTCCAAGGGAAACAGTAGGGGGCAAAAGACCTATCTGGCTTCAAGTTTAAGCTTGATAAGTTTATGGGGGAGATGGTATGAGGGGATAGACTAATTCTGGCAATTAATTGATCTTTGCTTATTCGCAGTAAATATGCCCAATGGCCTGTGATGGGATGTTAGATGGGGTGGGATCTGAGTTACTACAGAGAATTCTTTCCTGGGTGTCTGGCTGGTAAGTCTTGCCCACATGCTCAGGGTTTAGCTGATCACCACATTTGGGGTCGGGAAGGAATTTTTCCTCCAAGACAGACTTGCCCAGACCCTGGGGGTTTCGCCGTCTTCCGCAGCATACAGCATGGTTGCTGGAGGAATCTCTGCACCTTCGAGTTTTTAAACCATGATTTGAGGACTTCAATAGCTCAGACTTAGGAAGTGTTTTTTTGTTTTTTTTTTTCCCCACAGAGTGAGTGGATGGGATTCTGTGGCCTGCGTTGTGCAGGAGGTCAGACTAGATGATCATCATGGTCTCTTCTGGCCTTAAAGTCTATGAGACTTTCCAACACTGAAGGAAATCCCAGGGTCTCTGTGGCAGAAAACAGGAGGATGAGTGGGGACTAGAATGGGGTCCTGCTATGAGAGAGGGGACAACTTGAATTTTTCCACTTCCCTCTCTCCCCTCCTTCCCCCCCCCCCCGAAAAAAAAATTCTGGTGTGATGGGTTAGGAATTAAGGGAAGGCCCCTCTCCACTACCTGGTTGTGTAGAGAAGGAGAAACAGAGATGAGCTTTGCACTATCGTAGACTCATAGACTACTGTGAGAGAACTGTCCTCTGTCCATGAATGCCTTACAGTGTTCAGAGAAGGAGCTTCTCTACTTCTCTTGCATCTCCTCATGCCCTCACTGGTATTTTTTAGGTTCTTCAATATCTTGGTGAAGCTACTACTGGTAAGTTTCTACTGTTATAACTTTATTGAGCAGTGTTAGAGTGAAACTGCTCAGCTTTGCTCCTGCTGCCAATAGGATTATGAGGTGAGATTTAAAACTAAGATACAGCTTAAATCAATTGCACTCTGACTACTCATAATGCTGCCATCAAATTTCTCTCATGCAAGTCTTAGAACCATTATGATCTGGCTTTCACCTGCTGTAGTCCAAAGGGGAATGTGTTTATGAAGTCCCTGATGGCCTCTTACTAGCAAAGTTTATTGGCCTTTTCTCTTTTCTCATTTTTCTCAGTTTGTTCCCTGTTTTTGATACTGTCAAGTTCTCCCTTCTTCGCTCAGCTCCCTGGGCTTTAATAATTTGGTGCTCTTCTGAGGTTTTTGCCTCATTGATTGCTCTTTCGGTTTCTAATTGGCAGCTTCAGTTCTTCCTCATATGGATTTCTGTAGAGTTGCATTTCATTCTTTGGTGGTATCGTTTAATCTCATAGCCTCAAGTACAATCTCTACCCTGTTGACTGACATATCTATATGCCTGACTTCTCACCATCGGTTCAGTTATACATTTACCTTCCTTTCCAAAATTTCATCCCGAGGTCTCAGTGTAAGCACAATTCAATATATCAAAGACTCAGTTCCTTATATTCCTTTTAAATCTACCTTCTTCTTGATTACTGTCAATAATATTAATACATTTCTGTCTTGCAATCTCAGCATCATATTCAGTCTCGGTGCTTCTAATTTCACAGCTGTGTTTCTGCCATAATTCTGTTACTTTTCACTCTACGTTATTTCTAAAATGTCCTCCCCAATGCAGCCACAGAGGCACTACCCTCTAAATCTGCCATCTTGACTTCTGCATCCAAGTCTCCATAGCTTCATGATGGCAAGAACTAGTTTATGTGCCCCTGATGTGTGTGCAGTGGTCTATGTGCGCACTGCAGAGGGATGGGCATCTTTTTAGGTGGACAGAAGTGTGCTTCTTTTTTGCTTCCATTACTGTGTAAAATGGCATATCTCAGTAGCTTCCCAAATCTGTCTTGTCTGTAATGTACTTTAAACATGCTGCTGCTATTTTCTTATCTTATATGTATATTTTTTTAGTTTAGTTTATACCTTATTTAATACAAATTACTTTTTTTAAAAAAATGTTTCTTTGCCAAATGGCTGCTTCTGAAAAATGTGGGTGATTATATGTGTGTGTGTGTATACATACACGCAGATGCCAGAAGGGACCATTGTGATCAACTAATCTGACTGCCTATATAACATAACTGTACCAAAGTCACTTTTAAAAGCTGACTGAATTAGAGCAATCAAACAGAGATTAATTTAGTTCATAGCCCTAAACTATATTCAAGAAAGGATATTTCAATAGTGTGATGGAGTCAGACTAGAAGGATACAGGAGAGTGCTGGAAGGCAGGTATATTAGTCTCAGGATGTGCAGGTCCCTGTTCCCTGGATAGCCAAACAAAGGCTACTCCAGGCCAATCAAGACACCTGGGGCCAATTAAGAACCTTCTAGAAAGGAGTAGAAACAGCTAGCCTAATTGGGACACCTGAAGCCAATCAGGGACTGGTTGAAACCAGATAAAAACCTCCCAGTTAGGTGGCTGTGGGTGTCAGGAGCTGTGCTGTTGGTGAGACTGAGTGGTGGACAACATATCATGCAGAAGGAAGGAGGCCCTAAGGTAAGGGTGAAGTGGAGTTTGAAGAAGCAGGGACTGCTGTGGGGAAATAGCCCAGGGAATTGTATTGTGTTTTGTGGATAAAAGGTCAGCCATCTTAGCTGATACTATTAGGGTCCCTGGGCTGGAGTCTGGAGCAGAGGGCGGGCCTGGGCTCCCCCCTTTTTCCACCTTCCATACTGGCCTGTGATGAAAGTAACTCACTAGGCAGTGACTCTTACCAATTATACTGAGAAGGGGAGGTCACTCTGGGGCCTAGATGAGTTTCTGAGGCCCCTAAATCTTCCAGGAAGCGCAGGACCCACAAGTACAAACTTGGAGCTTTGTCACAATAGGTAACGGTACAAATACTCTCAGCTAGAGTTGACTGTACCTATAGGCAAACTGTATGGTTGGGTAAAGCTGAAGCTGAAAAGGAAAAATCCCAGCATGTTACTTACTCTGAACAAGTTCTTCAGCTGCTGTTTCACAGCTGTTTTTTCCAGTGTAGCAGGTGACTTCTGATTATTGTGAGAAACAGAAGATTTCATCTATTTCACAATGTGTATAGACTCAAGATTAGCTGGATGTGTGCTGGCAGTTGAGAAAGTCCCCAAACTGAGCTGCTTAGAATGAATCTCAGAGTACCTGTTGATAGCATTAAGTAGAGAAAAAAAGACTGTGATCCCAGTACTTGGCAGCATAGTGGCCTTTTTACACCAGTCTTCTGGTGTAAAGCAGCCTTACATTTACAATATCTGGCTCCCAGAGGATTTTCCCTGCACTGAGGGATATCCAGGTGGTTCCTGCTCTACCTCTCTTGCAGCTGCTGGCACAATGGATATGTTCAGTAGAAGAGTTGTGGCCAACTGCACCCTTGTTATCGCTGGCTTCTGTACTCTAAGTCCCTTCATATTCTTTGCAGGTGGTAGAGGTTAGAGCAGACTTCATACTGCTCTGATTTGCACTGGATAAGTAGACGTGGTGCAAAGCAGTTTTGTGAGTGGGTGAATGAAAAGAGAATTTTCTGAACATACCACACACTCAGCTGCACAGAATCCTCTTCAGCTGCAGCCAAATATCTGGTCCAAGATTACAATACAATCAAAAATAATAATAAAAAAAATATAATCTTTGTCATGAAATGTTGCTGAGTGCAATCTTTGGGCCTGATTCTGATCTCTCACTTGTGTAAATCAGGACTATTGCCACTGAAGTCCATGAAGTTGAACTGATGAAGTGTAAAATTAAGTGATTCAGACCCTTTTTATTGCAATCTTTGTGGCAAGTTGAAATATAATGTAGTTTGCTTCTCATAACTATAACGGCTCTCCCTCTAATTTTATTAAGAGCTATTTGGGCCAACTACCATGAACGTAGAGAAGTGGTTTTAAGAATTGAACAAACTGTGAAAGAACTTTTTAATACACAGAAGACAAAGTAGATGGTGGAGCATCCATAAATATCTGATAAGACATCAACTTGCTATTTCTTCAGAGCATCACTGGCTCATTCTTCAGTCTAAAAAGATGTCCATGAGATCACAGTATTTAGTAAAAATAGGTTTCAGCGTGCTCATCTAGATGAGTGGTATCAGTTCCTGAGAATGCAAAGTGGGTCTTTAGAATGTATATTGGAGGACAATACTAGTATATGCTGTATGGAAATAAATTTTCATCTAGAAAGAAGTGTGTAGATTCAAACATATATAACATGAGGTAAATTTAAAGAGCATCTTAATATAGTATATAAACATGCAACATTCTTAATCAAAATATTTTACCCTGTAAAGACTGCAATGGTAAAAAGCATTAATGTTACATGGTTATTCACTGATTGTGATATGTAACATTAAATATTATTAAATTAATAATGAAACTTGATGTGCTTGTGATAAAATCATAAAGAAATTAGCAGTCTTGCTTTATGATTATGCACTTAAAAATTCTGTTTGCGATCTTAATTTCTCTATCACTTAAATGTGTCATTTGTTCCTGGCAAGATTTTTCTCAGTTACACACAAATGCCTAGGACAAATACATAATCCTGGTTCATTAAAATCTTTAAGAAATGGGCAATTCTTTAATTTTTAAGTAAGAGGATACAGCTATTGCAAAATCAGAACAAATTGTAGGTGGTTCCTGTTTGAACAATAGTTTATTAGCCTAATAGTTACTTTTGCATATTCTATATAATTTATATTTCACATTTGGGTTTGTAGATTGTGATTTATATAGGACTTGAATGTTTATTATTTTGTCTGATTTTAATTTTAAAAAATAATAAGAATTTTATTAACATAAGCATATAAGAATGGCCCTACCTGATGGACCAAAGGTCCATCTAGCCAGTATTCTGTCTTCTGACAGTGTCCAGTGCCAGGTTCCTTGGAGGGAATGAACAGAACGGGAAAGTGATCCATCCTTTGTCTCTCATTCCTAGCTTCTGGCAAACAGAGGCTAGGGATACCATTCCCGCCCATCCTGGCTAATAGCCATTGATGGACCTGTCTTCCATGAATGTATCTAGTTCTTTTTTGAACCCTGTTGTGGTACTGGCCTTCAAAACATCCTCTGGCAAGAAGTTCTACAGGTTGACTGTGTATTGTATGAAGAAATACTTTCTTTTATTTGTTTTAAACCCGCTGCCTATTGATTTCCTTTGGTGACCCCTAGATATTGAGTTATGTGAAGCAGCAAACAGCACTTCCATATCTACTTTCTCTACACCAGTCATGATTTTATAGACCTCAATCATATCTCCCCTTAGCAATCTCTTTTCCAAACTGAAAAGTCCCAATCTTATTAATCTCTCCTCATACGGAAGCCATTCCTTACCCCAATCATTTTTGTTTCCCTTTGCTGAACCTTTTCCAATTCCAGAACATCTTTTTGGAGATGGGGCGACAACATCTGCACACAGTATTCAAGATTTAGGCATGCCATGGATTTATATAGAGGCACCATGACATTTTCTGTCCTATTATTAAGAAAGCACTCAGAAATAGGTTATTTCCTCCTGCAATGTTGGAATAAAAATATACAGCTCAATTAATACTTGGTGCCAAATATCAAAACACAAAATAACTGACAACTGCTACCCTTTTGTTTTTTCTACTGTGAACAGTGGGCAGGAAATGATTCATAGAGTAGAAGGCTAGGGGGAACCATTATGATATTCTAATCTGACCTTCTGAATAACACAGGTCATAGAAGTTCCCCAAAATAATTCTTTGAGCAAATAAAAACGTCAGTCTTGATTTCTAAATTTTCAGTGATGGAGAATCAACAGTGGCCCCTGTAAGTTGTTCCAATGTTTAATTACCCTCCTGATTAAATATTTTGGCCTTATTTATAGTCTAAATTTGTCTAGTTTCAGCTTCCAGCCATTGGATCGTAATACATTTTTCCTTGATTAAAGAGCCCATTATTAAGTATTTTCCCCCTATAGATACTTCTACCCTGTAATCAAGTAATCCTTTAACCTTCTCTTTCTTAAGCTAAATAGATTTAGCTCCTTGAGTCTATCACTATAAGGCATACTGTCTAGTCCTTTAATCATTCTTATGGTTCTTCTCTGACCCTTCTCCACTTTATCAACATCCTTCTTGTATTGTTGGCACTAGAACAAGACACACTATTCCAAGTACCAGTCACACCAGTGCCAAAAAGAGAGGTAAAATAACCTTCCACTATTTGAGATTCCCCTGTTTATGGATCCTATGATTGCATTAGTTCCTTTTGCCACAGCATTAGACAGGGAGCTTATGTTCAGTTGACCATCTTGTAACATTCTTTTTCCAAGGTGTATTCATTTACATTTAGCCATATTAAAATGCTTATTGTTTACTTGTGCCTAGTTTACCAAGCAATCCAGATCTCTTTCAATCTATGGGCTGTTTTCTTCATTATTTACTACGTTATCTTAGTTATTTACAATTTTTGTGTAATCTGCAAACTTTATCAGTGATTTTATTTTCTTCCATGTCATTAATAATAATGTTTAACACACTGTGTGTGTGTTGTGTGTATGTGTATATATTATAACTGTTCTAGACTTCATTCTGTTTGCACATTATAAATACAATCAAGTCATGATCATTTGTATCCAAGCTACCATAATATTTTTGTTCTCTGATCAGTTCCTCTTTATTATGGTCAGACTTGCAGTATGGAAAGTAGAAATGCCAAGAAAGAAAGGACCTTTTGATATTTCTCATTGTAAAAGGCCTTGGCACATTTATTCAGCATCTTTTAATAGTGGTAATGGCAGACGGGGCGGGATCGTGACCAGCAACGAAAATTGAAATCTTTGGAAAAATAGAAATTTCATGGGGACTGACTACCTCTGGTTAAAATGTTAAACTAGCTATAAAAAACTTCTGTGCACAGGGACTTTAAAAGAATTGACAAAGCCCATGCTTCCTCCATCACAATATTGATACTTGTTGAGAGACTAAAGTGTCTGCAAGAAAATTACATAAGCCACTCATTATATAATTCAAGACCTATTATAAGGACTAAAAATAAGTTGTAAAGGAGAATGGTCTCTGTTAGCTGGCATAGTAAAATTTTGGATACTGAAACTGAAATGCATGAGCTGAAGGAGATGGGGAAAATAAAGATCGGTAGCAGAATATATCTTGGTTGCACTTTGAAAGGTCACCAGAGCCAATAACAGGCATATGATGCTTAGACCATCATTTGCCAAAGACCTTTTGCATCCTTGATTTATGAAGATAGATCCTAATGCCATCAATGAGAGCCACACGTAGATTTTAGAATATGATATGATACAAAGATGAGCATTCCTTCCTTTGTCACCTTCCCACACACAATTCAAAATGAATACAAATATCAGTCTCCAATACACAAGCACATCAGCCAATCTGTGATTATATACTTATTGCAGGGGGGAGGAATCTCCAACCAGTAAATAGCCTGTTATTGTTAAAGTCATCCAATACTTTGCATTATAAGGCCCTCTTTTTCACCTGCTTATAACTTTGCCAGACTTAAACAAGTTTAGCTGAAATTTTCAGAAGTGGGTTTGATTATTTTTTTTTAATTTAGGTTTAAGAAGCCATTTCTGTGAATATGAGTAGGGGAAAATATATTGTTCTGCCCATGTTTAAAAAGAAAGAACTTCTCACCCAACTGTTGTAAGACTAGCAGCCCCATTCCTTGGAGCTGAGGCATTGATATTTGGCAGGAGGCTTACTCTGGTGTGAAGGATGTGCCTTTTTCTCCCATTGAAATTCTGCCTAAATTTGTCCAAATTCTAAGCCTTTGAAAAATCATACTTAAACACGTGCTCAGTAGAGACTTCTTAGCTTGGCAGCTAAATTTTCCGAAGACATTATTTGTACTGATCACAGTCTGTCCCCTCTCAGTTCTTACAAGCTGACCAGACTGCACATGAGCCATTTCCAGAAAGGAACTGAGCATACCCTTATCCTTGGACTGCAGGGGCTGAAGTGTTTTGCTACAGCAGGCCAAAGTGCTCAGCCCACTGTAAGATGGAGTCATTACAGAGGTCCAGCTGTCAGCCCTCCCTTTAGGACTCGCAGCTTATACAGTCACTTCAATATGTGGCAGATACTTTTTTCTCTTTCATGAAAAATTTCCTTTGCTTTAGTCAAGAGTACTCCACTATATCCCATCACAAAGTATATATAGTCTTCAAAACATTAATCTGATTCAAAGTGCAAGCAATGG